>JASJUZ010000033.1:0-497367 GCA_037159825.1 Tupiocoris notatus | reverse complement strand
ATGGGGATCTGGTGATCAATAGAATGGAAATTTCGTATTTTCCGAGTCGATACAATTTTTCTCTCTCAACGATTGACTAGTTTTGAATCATTCCAACCGTTGCACGCCAAAAACGAAGGGAGAACTACAACAATAAGTAGCTCAAGTCATTATACAAGAGTGGACTGCTCTGATTATAGCGGGAGATCAATTAAATTTCTTGAATTTTAATAAATGCCTAATCTGCTTTATTTTCCCCGAATTTCCGTCCTTCTATGTCGCATGGGGGTTTGTTTTTGAGCGAAGAAAAATCGCCAACTGACTCGTAAAGAAAGTACCTCGATCGCGTTTGGCGTGAAAACGATTTCACTGATGGTCCTGCACCTACGCGCGTATCCGATGCATTCGATTAGACCATTATGGAAGAACTGGCGGTTACGTGCGGCGTTACCGGTTTGGGGTCGTGATTCTAAATCCGTTCGCAACATATCGTCAGACACAGCAGAACCTGTCTGAACAAGAAAGGGCAACAAATCTTCATTGAATGAGGCCACAGACGTTCTGAATTGACTTTTCCCAATAAATGTCCCAATGACAAAATTTGTTCAACAACGTACGATAGACACTCCTATGCCCAGGGAAGCGAAAGCGCTCGAATTAGTGTAACAATGATGAGAGAGTGAAATGTGAATCAGCGACCAAGAGAGTTTTAATGGTAGAAATTAATAATGACTCTGACAATGGTAATTTTATATAAAAAAAAAAAAATAGAAACAGTATTTTTGTGGCGGTTTTACTAGATCTTTTTTTACTTAGGTACTTCTACTAAGTTTAATTTTTTTTTTACTTATTTTCTTTCACTTTCTTTTTTTTCATTGTACTAATTTCTTCGAAATCTTTTGTTTTCAGTCTGAATTTGTCTAGTAACATTTCAAGTATGGAATTATACAAACGATTCTGCACCGTAACGATGCTAATGAAGCTCTCGACGTCCCTGAGCGAATTGAATTACTCGTTCGTATACTCCCTTGCAAAAATTAAAATTCGAACTTTTTTCCTCGCCTTTGTCGCCGTTTCATTAGAAGCTCTCGCGGCCTTGCTCGGGGGTCCTCGCTGGAAAGTCATTGTTTTTCAATTAGACAGTTGTGAAGAGGGGCAATGAACAAAATACTCGGTGAAAATAGAAGACGGACAGGAATCCTCTTATGATCGGAGACAGTCCAAGGTTGTCTTGTCAAGGATCTCATCACGTCTCATCGCACCGATCGCTCGAGACGTCCTTTCATTATGCAAGTTTTTCATTCCATAGCTGATATCTGATTGCATTCGTCGAAAGATGCCTGTCATCGCTCCCTTGATGACAGATTAACGTTAGTCGAGGTCGTGTGTCACGCGGTACTTATTTCTTGCCCCTTCCTGATTCGCGAGTCATTATCGCGCTATATCAACATATAAATGTCATCTCTTAAATACGCGCCTAATCGATTGCGGAGAAAGTTAAAAATTTGCGCAGCAGGAAATGTCTCGGCTATGTCTCAAAAACGTCTCACCTGAAATCTCTGAAATAGGTTTCTCTAGAGATATCTCGGAGACGTCTCAGTAGAGAAGTATCAGAGACGTCTCAGCAGAGAATTATCAAAGACGTCTCAGTAGAGAAGTTACCGAGACGTCTTAGAGAAGTCTCAGTAGAGAAGTTACCGAGACGTCTTAGAGAAGTCTCAGAGACGTCTCAGTAGAGAAGTTTCAGAGAAGTCTCAGAAACGTCTCAATAGAGAAATATCAGAGCCGTCTCAGTAGAGAATTATCAAAGACGTCTCAATAGAGAAGTCTCAGAGACTTTTCAGTAGAGAAATTTCAGAGACGTCTCACTTGAGATGTCACAGATAGATTGCAGTGGAGATGTCTCAGAGACGTCTTATTGTAAATAGGGTTTTTCCAATATTTTTCTATCTCGTTGCATTTCTTCATGCTATAGACCCGAGATCAGTCATCGTTTTTGATTCCGAACTTTGGTTTCGATACTTTTTCCCTGTGCAAATCGTTGAAAGACCACCTTTTACCACGAGACAGTAGCTGAACTTGACTTTCGCCGAACTTGAAAAGCCGTCTTGTTCCAGCGTGAAAGCCCGTTGATTAATACTGCCATTAATAAACTCTTATACGACGATCTGTAATCAAAAACGTATTTAGGCTGTGACGCAACGAGCGATGTTCAACAGTTTGTCAAACAGCTTCTCATATTTGGAAGAGCTTTTCACCTTGATAATCGTTTCGTAACTGGAATTGACCGAGGGGAAATTCGGAGGGGTGAAATTCACTCCAAATTCAACTACCAGTGAGTACTTTCGCCCTTTCGGCCATCATCAGGGTTTCATAGATCTCATTGGTATCTACTCCGTATTTTACGTTATTATATCATTCTTCTTGTTAGTTTGAGAGGTAGAATCGACGTTATATATTTAAAAAAAAAAACAATTATTCGCTCAACCTTCATTTATATTAATTCGGTCGAATTTTAATCGGCGTTGAATTCTAAAAATGCTCTCGGAACATTTTGATGCTTCGTGTGTTCCAAACGCCTCAACCGCGCGGTTTGGAAGGAGCCGAATAGAAACTGAGGTTTATGGTTTTGATCAATTTTATAGCCGGGACGATTTTATCGTTAAGGTTCTCGCGTCTTGAAGTCGAAGCTTAAAATGTCGAGAAGACGCCGCTTTCGTCCCTTATAATTGTGCAACCGTGGGCTCTTCAATATTCATAGACTCGACTATGAACAACCGCGATCAACTCGGTTACTACCAATATACCAGAGACAGTGACGGCCTTCGAACGTTAATAGCTGCCGAGATATGGTAAAGACTGCTTCTAAAACTATAGAAAACAGTCTTCGAATTCCGTTCGGTCGTAAATTTTCGTCATCCGATTCGAATCGCGTTTTGTACGGATTTAAGAGCTAGTTTTTCATTCTGTCGAGGACGGTTCAAATTCCTAATGGAACGAAAACGGCTTTGATGAAGAGATTTAATCGCGTTCGAGCTCGGTCGTTGACTGGTAGCGCAATTGGTAAGAATTCACTGCCGCTTTTTCTAGTTCCGAGCGACTGCTGCGACCTTTCGAATTTTGAGACGCGTAAAAGATGCGGTGGAAATCGAGCTCGAAAAAAATTTAAATTTCTTCTCAAAATCAATAGTTGAACGTAAATTTTTCTTTATGCAAAGACATTGTGACAAAACTTTTGTATTAATTAATTAACGGTTTGACACGAGCGAGTTTTTACTACACAGAATTTTTACACAAAAAAATTTAATGACTAAAAAATATCTGCAGCCTTGTCAAAAATGGCCTTTCAAAAATGAAAAAAAATAGAAGTTAGCTTAGGTCTATCTTGTAATCTGAGAATCGTGAAAATAATCCTGAGAAGAGAATGTTTTAGAAGAAGAATTATTTTCGGAATAAGTTAGCAATTTTCGAAGACAAGTTGGTCGGTGTATTTTTTAATTAGTAAAAATATTTACCGACTTTTTTTTCTTCCAGGTAAGACAAGCAGTGATTCAATGAGGAACGAAGTGTGGACGTATGTTGGTATGTTTCTTGCTGATTCTATTTTTAGTTAGATCAACTAACTGCAATATTTCAGTAACTATTTTACGTTTATAGAGCTTTAGAAACCCAATGGTTCAATTTGTTTCTAGGAAAATAAAACACTCATCAAGAATATTAGTACTTATTTCAGTTAGTGTCAAGTATATTGTTACGGTCGAAGACACGAGAGATTTTTTTCAACTTTCAACGATCCTGATTTCACTATTTTGAGCAAAGTCTAATCCAGATGATAAATCACCTTTGAGGAAACAACTGGAATTAAATTTCACCGGCACCTATTCATCTTTGAAGAGAAACAGGGATTTTTCATGGATTGAAGTGCTGCGCATATGTACAATCTATATTGACAGTGCTATTAGTGTGAAAAAGGAAAATGCGAAACCGATAAGATAGCCGGACAAACAAGTAAAAGCCGCTACGAGCGATTTCAAGTAAATGTGGATCACATATTGGATCTCTAAGAGTTCGTATTTTCATCGTTCTGAAAGAAATTCAATTGAATCAAAGTAGAAAAACATGTCGGTTATTTGTCTAATATTTACACATTTCTCATCGCCTGGCATCGCTATCGAGCCACTTCTACTTTGTATTCCGTTCGAGGAAAATTCTTTTCGCATTGCAGAGGCCCTGCTGATTCAGGAGGGAGAAAGCATTTATAATAGAGAAACACCTATTCGTCTTAGCGCTGGTCTACTTGTGACCTGAATACAAGATAGAACCAGATATTTACCTTCTCCCCTAAAATTGGCAACTTGTTGGTAGGGAACGGCTACTGAATCCTCGTTTCAAATCAACAGAGAAACTGGTACTGGGCTAATGTAAAATCCATTTTTTATAGGGCGGATAACATCATTCGGTGGTGGATAAATTTGTATTGTAGGGATGAAAATAAACGACGGACTGATTCTGGCAATAAAACAAGTTGAAAAAAAAAATTGAATCGCATGATTGGCAAGAAATGGGAGATTAGTGTTGGTTATTATTATTTTTTTTTTCTGGACAACCGCAAAATTTTAGTTGGTTTACTCAAAAAATCTACAGAAATTCTGTAGATAATTTTCAACGAAAATATTATTGTAAAATTGTTTCTAACGATCTCCTGCTTCACCAGGTTCTCGCGGAAATCTCAGCTTTGTTTCTGAGACAAAATCCTTATCCATGGGCCGCTGTCAATTTATTTACATTAGTTTTGGTTCGCTCCTACTGGTCTTGGTCATCAAGTTGGGCTTCTAGTACTTGATAAGCAGGTAAGCGCAAGAATGCGCTAGTACCACGTTACCTCGTTTTGTCTCCAGAATATATGTACATGTTCGAAGTTGTAAGGTAGAAGTCTTAAATCATTCGAAAAAATGTCCCTTTGAAAATTACAATTTAAAATAACTAACTTTCTTTTGCAAATCTTGCGCTTTTTGAGCTTCTTTCCAATCGTGCACCTGTTCTGATTGCGGAACGTTGCGAAATTTCCCTGGCGAATCTTCGGGTTCAATTCGATAAAACCATCGCGAGGCGACCTTGAGTAAAACCCACTCTCGTGCACAGCGTTGCAACCACTCGAACCGCAATCTAGACAGTTCGTGAGCATCGTGAGCAATGCCACACGTCGATATCTCTTTTTTATTAACTTACCTACCGGACATTTTTATAAATTGTGTGCCGTAAAAGTAACAGGTGAAGTCTCGTCGTCGTTACAAACTTTTCCCACCGTCTGGTATCTGGCGTTGCTGCTCGATTCCCATTTCATATGACCAAGATATAAAAACCAACTTGATTGGGATTACGAAAAACGCGGGGACGTTAGTCGTAAAATGATACAAGTGCGCGTAGGGAGCATGTTTATCGCGTCTGTAAGAGAAATTCAACAAGCGTTAATACTTCAGGTTGAGTCTGAAAATTTATCGCCTCGGCGCGTCTTTCAAATCGCATTTTTCTAATTTATATTTTATAAATTATATAACAAAGCGGGTTTCGTGTTCGCGACCAGTCGCAGATCGAATATAAAATAATCCGTGGTATTCGTTGTATCGAATGCGATTTGGAAAAACGAGGCTGAAGTAAGTTGCTGATGAGGATGTGTTGAAGAAGGTTTTACACAGCTTTAAGAAGTAAAAAGGTGAAATAACATAAATTTTTTTTTTTAATTTGCATTTATTGAGGAAAAAAACAATTTTAACAAAATATTATATCGTAATATACAAAATGCTTCAGTTCCCAATAAGTAAATACTTGTGCCGGGAACTGGAGCTGCACCGAGCCAGATAAACAACATCCTCACGTTCTGTCCTCGCCTATTAATAAACTTACGGCTTAGACTATACCATTGATACAAATCTTACTAATTTAATTGCAACTTAACAACTTCGAACATTAACAACTTAATTTTTAACATGTTACAATTTTTTTTAATTTTAAATAGATGCACAAAGTTTAACATTTAGGAACATAAATTATATCGACCGTTATCCCAAACTACCACACTGCCCAATCATTTATCTCTACTTCTCTTTTTAAAGTAATCTTTTATTTTTTGTTTAAATTTTGGAAGTGGAAGACCAGCAGAAACAAACCCAGGCAGTTTGTTGAAAATATATATATCAAGCTTGATCGTTCATAACTGATTTATCAGTCCCTTGATAAATCGAAGCATGGAAATAATGTCACACGCATTTCAATTTAATGATGTGCCGTGGAAATTGAATTTTTTCGCAACGTGAGAACTGAAGGTACGTTGCTAGTAGCTTGTATGATTCACCCATCCGGGCACGCCATATGGGCTGCCAGATTCTACCAACGAGCGAACGTATTGTTGAATATTAACCATCTCCCGGCCCTTCCTTCCGCTGTCTTGTGGTCTTTTACTTGAGAGAAGAAATCTCGACGTCGGCTTTTCAAACATTCGGGTCACCGCTGCACTTTATCGCCAGAGGTGAGACCAACAATAAAACCTAGACACCCTTCGCGTTATACAGTGGCTATTTTCCATAAATCATAAAACAACCGTTAGTCCTTCGTCCTAGAATTTTTTTACGGGAGTTCGAACGTCATTTGAACCGTTAACTCAAAATTGGAAAACAGTAGAAATTCATGATCCTCGCGTGATGCGTTTTTACGCAGGTGAACCCTGAGTCATCTTGAGTGCGCGGACTCTGCTCCCACTTCAGTGTTGCCTCGTTATTAAATCGCGTACTTCCTATATGACTGTTAAAACGCTGCCTATGATTGTGCTGAATTTCGTTTGGGGTATTATGCAATCTTCCGATGATTTTTATGATCTTGGACGGTTTGATATGTCAATCAATCAATGTAAAATTATTGATAGGTTTATCGATGCTTCAGACACCTATATCCTCTTACGTTTATAATCCAATATTCTCTCGGAAAAATTGCAACAAATTGAGGGATGACTTAGTTTTCGTTCAATTTGGCGTTCAAAAAAAGGTTTTAGTCGCTTCACGAGCAAATTTCTCGAAGCGTATTATAGAGGGGACTGTTTTAAGAATATTATAACTGCGATTAAATAGAAAGATGTTTACATAGCATTTTATGTAAATGCTCGAGTAATATCATCATTGCATGCTTTGAAGTGAAACCGCTCCAAGCTGAAATTTCCTTTTTTCCCGCTGAGAGAGTGGTGAAATTTTTTTGAAAACCACTTGTACTAAGTACCTTACGGGAATCCGCCGTCCGGCCGCGAGCTCAATAAAGATCGTCGTGGCTTTGGCCATCAAAATGATTGCTCGATTCAGCTTGGGAGAAATCCCACAGCCCCGGGCTCGCTAATGCGACGAAGGAATTCCATATCAGTTCGCTGAACTTGCATGCGATTTTCGTCTTTCCCACCGATTTCGAACGACCAATCCCTCGCCATGATATGCCGTATTGGATCAACCTGGTTTCTTCAGATTTAACAACAAAAGTACAGGATAGGAAATGAAGAGGTCACCTTTGAACGTTCTGATCGGTTATTATAGATAGCGGTAACTAATTCGCCCGGCGATTTATCTAGATGCACGTCGATCTGATTTCCCCACGCGAATATGTCGGTCAAGTCGGACAACGTCTGCCGGCTGGAACTCGTATGTTTACATAAATCTCGCCATTGATATATCAGCCTTTCTCTTACCTAACCCGTTATGGAGAACTTTGGAAGTGCTCCGTGCTCTACCAATAATTACACCAATCAACCTTCCAGTCTGGTCCGAATGCGCCCCAGTAACCAGAAGTTGACACGGAAAACTGGTCAGCGCATTTTTTCCCCATCGTCGTGCTCAGTCGAATTGACCAATCGAGGTTCGACTCAATTTTTCTATCAAAGCTTGAAACCGTTCTATTTCTAATTAGGTTTTCATCGGGCGCTGTTACGTATTCGGTTTGTTATGCAGTTCGATAGGAAAAATAGGTCATTGCGTGGAAACATTGAAAACTATGCCACGTATTCGGTATAACGAAATTTTGAAATGCGCTGAAAAATCAACTAAAGTCGATTTTCTTGTTGATATTCAACATCTTCATTTCTTCGTCAGCTTCTTCCAGTTCCGGGGAAGAAAGATCCAATTTTTTTATCACTAAAACTATTTATAGGACGAATTGAAACGTTGGATTGAGTTAAGAGTTTAAGTTAAAATTTAAAAAAAAAATTCTAAATAATAATAATAATATTATTAATAATAATAATATTTAAATATTCTAAATAATAGGTGCAAACGATTGTACAGTGGTTTATTATTCCTTTGTTTCAATTATGATTGATGAAGACCATCCACTCGTGATGGTAACTATCCCGAATCTTTTTGAAAGTTTCCGCCAAACAACATATTGTTAACTAGAATGGAAAAATGCCTTAACAGCTATGGTAATTTTAATTATTTTTCTTTTCTCCAATAACCCAAATATAAGTTGAATTATTCACCTATCGATACAGAGTGTTTTCTGATCATTCCATAGAGTATAGATTGATGTTTAGAGCTCCATAAATTCTCAAACTATACCATCATGTAAAATTTCTAAAATTCTACGCAAAAGCTGCGATAATTAATTCGAGAACCATTAATCGAATTCCGTTATGGTCTCGTTCGATTCAGGATCTATAGAAATTGGTATCAAACACACTGATGCTTCAACAATATTGGAAAAGATCTATTGTCCCCCTTTCCCCCCTAAAAAATACCAGTAAAATTTAGATTGCGACTTGGCCAAAGAATTGAGTCCAAGAGTTTTGGGGGTTTTGGTTGATTTTTGATTAATGGTGAACATTTCAAAAATTTAGCTTCTGTTGGTTCCTCAAAAACGTGTTTTTGCGACATTTTTTATTTTATTGGATATTCGGATTCTACATGCCTTTTAACTTGAAACATCAAATCTTGAGAGGGAATAGAAAAAAAGTTTTTGAGCGATTACAATGGTTAATTATTCAATAATTAATTAAAATTGGATATCAACAAGAAGTCCAGTAGATAATAATTAAAAGTTCGTATGGTAATTAATTTTGTAGAAAATTATCGTTAATTCTCTACTCCGGCGGGTTGTGTTTACGAAGAGGTCTACTAGACCTAGACATTTCTGCCCAGTTCTATCTCCTAATGCACTGTGAGATCACGTCGACCTCAATTACCTCAATGCCAAAAATTGCAAGGATAAGACCTAAATGATCCGACTATCTCGAGGTTGATATGAATATCTGTCGCCGCGCATCTGGCGACTCATACGAGCCGCGAAATCACATTAACTGGGTCGCTGGGACATAGAAGGATCTATGCAATTAGAACAGTTACCCAATTGAAGTCCCGTCCGGAGTGTATGCTCATATTTATTCAAGTAGCGGGCGTCAAACGGATTTTGCAATGGGATGGGCTACAAGCGACAATGGCAGACGCGATGGCCTCGTCGACTTCGTCTGTCGACCTCTTCGGCTTTCGCTCGTTTTCGACCCCTCCGAACTGGTCCAAGGCTGGGAAAAATTTGCACGGCTTCGCCGCCCGGCTGTCTCGCGTTATTCAATTAGCGAGTCCTCTAAAACAAACAAGGCAAAAAGCCGGGAGTTCCGGCAGCGTGGAAAAATGCGGTCATTTTTCTTAATAACTTCGTCGGGAGGAAGCGGATTTGATTGATCTTCACAGCCTTGCGAGCTAATCGATTGAACCAGGAAGGATAGGAAGATTGCAAATTTTGCAAGGGGTCGAGCTCGTCTGGAAAACAGCAGAACTCCTTGGAAGATGAGTGCTCATGGTTCGATTTTGCCGCTTTAAATTTTTTTTATGTACTGCTGAAGAGCTGAGTGGCCGAAGTTTCCGCAACAGCCGCTATTGCATTGTGTACTATGTGAGGTTATAATGCTGAGGGGAATAAAAGCGATGTTTTTTGCGCCGAGCGCTTTCTCCTGTTTGGGACTTGTCTAGCTATGTGACAGCTACTGCAGACAGTCCGTTGAAGACGCATCGTCCTGAGGATATCCAAAGGGGCGAAAGTATTTTGCCTGCGAATGAAAACTTGGACCATGAACCAACTGGAGTTTCTTTTCCAGTGCCGCGTTTGCTGAAAAACTAATAAACAAAAAAGTACTACATTTCGCAAAAACATTTCCTCTCAACTCAGCGGTACTACAATTGAATCCCATCCCGACAACTTTCTGTTAACTAGGCGCTATTTCAGGAACTTCTATTTCGCAATTCGAAAGCCGACGGCCTCCTCGGAGATGAAAGAGGCTAGGTGAAATAATGCTAATCCAAGCTCGCAACTTGGCTGTGCGCAGAAAGCTTCGAAAAGCTTGACCCCGGCCCACTTTCATCCCTTTTGTTCGCCGCGAACCTCACAATCTTGGTCTACGCTTCCTTTTTTGCGTTTACTTCCTCGACTGAAAATTGGGCCGCTCAAGAGGTTTTCCGTTATTATGGTCGCATGTCATCAAACGTGTTCTCATTGAGGCGGCTTGTCGACTTGGCTCTTTTCAGCCTATTGAAGCGCTTCATGAATGAGGGATGAAGGCGAGACTGGTCTCGGCTGTGACAAAGGTTTGTGGAGTTTTCCCCAACAAGCTCGAGGACGCTATGGGACACTTCGAGGAAACGAGGGGCCAAAAGGAGAGCGTGTGCGATCGATACTTGAGCAGCGGCGTTTTTTATTGGTTTAACAATGGACTGTTGTAACCTGAAAAAATTTCCAACTCTCCATCAAAATGTGATGTTTTATATTCCATGTCGAATAACACAATTCTATTAGATATAGTGATCTTATATAAAATTTTCACAATTTTTCTTCCTTTCTCGTTTCTTGGGCGATTGATTAATCTGATGTATGATTTATACGCATTTGTCAACTCTACGGTTTGAACTGAACTCCCGCCTACAGCCGCTCCGATTTCTTTGGAGTTGGGCCATGAACGCGACTCGGAACGAGCCCCCACGAGCTTGACAAAGAGTGCAGATTGATGCAATTCTGTTCCCACGCATCTTCGGATTTATCCCTTCTAATATTTCACCATAACCTTCCTTGTACCTGCCGCTACGAGATCGACGAGGGTCAGACTACATCTTTACACAGGGCTCCCTTCATGTGTGCGTACGATCTTAGTGCCCGTACCGTCATCTACGTGTGCGGTCGCTACTGTGCGGTCGCCAACCGGATAAAGATGACAGAGGAACGTTTTTTCCCTTATTAAAAACTTTCTTCCACTCTTCTGACGTTTTTTCCAGCCGATAGAACGCGTAGCGGTGCATCGGCTTGCAACGTTGCGTGTATTGATTTCAAGCTCTACACCGAAAAACGTATAGAATTTGTGGCAGCGAGAAAAATCAACCGTTGCTTATAATATAATATATATTTTTTTTAAATTTTGTATTCTCAGGCAGGGATTTTATTAACCCGCGAAAATAGTTCACTTCATGGTGACCAGAGCCAACTTAGAATTGTCCTAATAGAATTCGACATTTTCCTGGCCAAATCAGTGGGAAAAGGTTGTTGAAAGTTAATTATCTGAGAAACTCCGATGATGCCCAAAAGGGAGATAGTGTTCAGCAAGGTATATAAGGTTGAATCTCTCGGTTTTTCCTCACTTAACCCTTTTCACGCACGCATTGGACACTCGTTGTCAACCAAAAATGCAAATCATAAAATTAATTCGAATAATCGGCTGCATTCGAGAAATAATTTTTAATGTAAAATTGGCTAGATTCCTCTTAATCGCTTAGAATCAGACACTGAATGGTGTGAGATGTATAGTTTCTGATACACCTTGGCTGGAAATCTTTCACTAACCAGAGCAAGGCGGTTGGGTAACATTTACCGTCAAGGACGCTCTATCTGCGAAAACTTTACTGCGAATGTCACAACGGGCAATAGACTGTGTCATGATCACATGGCCGATCGCGAGCAGAGATAGCATTCTCTGAGAGGGTACGTACAATTGTCAAGCTTTTGTAACATCGTCAAAATTCAAGCATCGCTGAAACTCTGCTTCCACAAAATGTTGACGTATTTTTCAAGAAAAATTCAACCGGTGCCAGAAAATAGCTATATAATTAGCTCTAATCTATCTCTGGATTGTAGTATACAGACAATAAAGAAAATACCGATAGCGAAAAAGAAGTTGAGAAATGATTATTTTTTTGTCGCTCGTCAACGAAACTGTTATGAAATTTCTCCCCCCTTTAATGAAGTTATCAAGAAAAGATCATCTAACTGGCAAAAACAAACTCTCAAAACTATTTAAAAAGGAACTAGCTCATAAATCAGCCGTTATTTATAGTGGTAAAAGACTAGGTTTTATTTCGTTTACAAAACGATAGTATTTATACTCAGGACTCTTGATCATTTTAGTGCCGTTACTACATGTTTTTCGTTGCTGGCAACACTGGAGCTTTAATGATATTTAAGGGACCGTGAACTGTCGTTGAACTGCAGTGGGTTCGAGCATGAAATTAGTTGAAATACCGCACTTTGAAACGCTCCGCTGAGCCGCCGCCTAGTAAAACTGCCCACGTATGAATTTATCTATGTTTTATTCTTAATTCGACTCCCTAATGATGCTCTCGATCAACATATCGGACGCCGGTTTGCGCAACAAAACAGACTCGGCCAAATGAAGACTAATTCGATGTTTTTGAAAAGACCGGACTAGGAAAGGTTGCAGTTGAAAATACAAATTGAGCCGTCGGTTGAAAGAAAAAGTGTTGCAATCGGAAAAAGGGATGGGTGTTGGATTTTTTCGAACGAAGGAACACCCACCAATTACGAAGCAAGTTGCGGAGGCGAGGCGAACTCGACATGGCAGGTCGGTTGCAAGCGTGGGCAGCCCTTGAATGGCTTCCAACGTATCTTGTAATTTGAAGCATCAGCCACAAACTGAAAACGAAAAAGAAAAACTCTTCTTCAAGGTTAGGTTCAAAAATAATACGAATGATTCGAATTGCTTTTCAACTATTCTTGAGTAATTGATTCAAAATGGCGCGACAGGCTAAATCGTTTTTACCAAAGAGTATCGGTTTATCAAAATGGACTTCGTATTATGTACAATGCAATTTAGTCAATTGTCTCGTCAGAGGAAAGCCACACAAAGACCCGTTGCCGGTCGGAGTTCGTTCTAAAACACAATCAATTAGAACCAGTTTACTCACGATGACACAACGAAGCCTTGCTATCTCAAGTTCCCAGTTAACTCACGCAGTGCACTATTTCCGAATTGAGGGGAAGGATCCCAAGGCTGCAACATTCTCAGATCATCGTGGGAAAGAATGACGTACTCGGAGATGGAGATAAATTATTCCACAACTTCTAATAGCTGCAATTTCGACGCCGATTAAATCTTGACGTATTGAACCGTCAATGTTTTCAGTTCGATTAACACTTTAATAAGAAGTCGGAGTATACGACCTCGATTAAACGATTGCCGTTGACAGATTATCATAAACGATGTGGAGGTTTTCAATTCGAGCATTCGATGAGTTATTTTAAACTACAAGTAGCCATGGTTCTTTTTATTCATAGGACTCTTCATCATTACATTCACCCTCACCCATCGCTTTGATTTGGAATTCCTAAATTTCGGTTTTTACTTAGAGCGAATCTAGTAAATAACGCTCTGCTACCACTTTCATCTCTTTCGCTATAGTCGCCGAGATGCTCTTGGACACTAAAACCTCCGACAATATCTTTCATCTTCCGTTTCCTTCTAGATAAATCAGCCTGCAACTATTTCCACCGTACAGTTGTTCGACAAGCGGTCGGAAGACTCGCGAAGAATCCGCAGGTCCCCGGCCTTGATGAAGGCCGTTCTTGGAAACCGTTGGCCAGCCCGTCGTCGACCTCTCGATACTTTTCCCATCTCCTTTTTTCACTTCTCCTTCCAATAAGAAGAAATACCCGGCGCACCTGAGGGAAATCGCTTCAATTATTGCCCGAGAAGATGTATCGATGTGTAGTTGAGTTTTGAATTGTTCAAGTCCCGCAGCTGTCTCGGCCTTTTTCATTTGCAATCCGCCTCTTCTCTCTCTCTCCTCTTGGAATTACTTTCGAGTTAGCTTTGGAATTGGTAAGAACGCCAGGAAATACCTGTGCTTCCTTCTTTTCCATTAGTGAAAGCCATCTCTCGCGCAATTAAGTTTCATCGATGATGTTTACGACGGCGGCATTGCGGCGAAAAAATGCCACCACCCCATAACCATCCAAAAATAATATTTACAGCTAAAATTCGCTCAAAAAAAAATTGACAGAACGAATTGCAATAAAGTAATTGAATAGTTAGATAATTAATTTAGTGGAAAATATAAAATAACTTGTTTATTTAAAATTTGATTATTCAATAAAAATGTATGCAAATCAATAATTAGTTAATAATTTATTTAATTATTATTTTATTAGAAATGTATTATTTTTGCAGTTTAAAATAGGTTGTGTATTTATCGGCGAATTTATTCCCTCACAAACTGCTGTGACATCGCATCGCCTTGATTCAATAACTCAATTCGATTTTTTATTTTATAATTGTTTATTTATTTATTTTTGCGACCTTACAACACCTAATTTATGGCCGTCTTACATGTTTTGGGTTGGACCTGGCTAATAGATTGAGCAGTTATTGGTCGAAAAAATGGTCTTCTCGAGAACATTCCACACTATGCAGCTGTCATACCTACGAACAACAAGAATTACCCTATTCTCGAATTTCTGCAACGGTTGGCAACTTGGAAGTGGAAGAAAATCACGTTCTCGATGGCGACTGCGTCCGCTCGATATCCGCAGAGAAACACGAACTTGCTCGTTCTTCCGAGAAAACGAAGGACGAACATTATAGAGCCGACCGAGCCTATATCCATGCTATATAGAGTCGGACAAGATTGCATTCCGAGCGCATGTCTCCCACGACAATTGCTGACTCCGCATTTGCACCGGCGAGTCCGTTCTTCGAACGTAACCCGTCGAAAAATGTCGACTTCAGGAGTTCGCAATGTTCCCAGGCGGTAAATCCTTCTTCGGAATATTGTTTATACGTTTGTTTCTGCTGTTCGAATTACTGAGTTGTCCCACGATATCGTTTTCGGTCGAAGCCTATCGCATTTTACACAATTTATGCGGCCAGGATTTCTTCCGTTGCTGAATCGAAAACGGAGTGAACTCTGTTCTCGAGTTATCGCGCTTCTTAACGTAATTATTAACAATAATTTGACTCATGTGGACGTTATAATGGAGAATTATTTTACAAAGCTCGTTTTTGGCTCGTTAAGTGTTCGTCAGGCACCTTTCTGAATAATTGAGCTGGTTATTACGGTATTAAATGTAGACGGTTTTAAATCGTAATCGAAACGAAGGCTATTGGGAATAATAAACCTTTCAATTATTTTCCAAGTTGTTTTTTTAAATAGCCGCTGCTTCTAGCACTATCTGTGATTAAGATTGACGTATGCTTCATTTTTCTACATGCTGAAAAATCATCGATCGTAACTATGTATGTTCTTGATTCAACAATTTCAATTTACTCAATACTGGACTAATACTCGAACGTGCCATTTTCAGAATCTCGAAAAACTTCGATACCTACGATAAATATGTAAACGTTGCTTTCTCGACTCAACAATCTCTTTTTCTCGCCGTTGAAGAAATTAGAAAAACGGGGAACTGGGTTGAAGACATTCGAAACATCAAACGGTCCATTATTCTCTCAAATTGTCTTTTTAGCGGGAACGTTACATCGTTAAGCTCGAGGGCAAGTTGAAACAGTTCTAGCAAACTTCCTCTTGACCCCGCAGCCCGAGGATGGGGGTCTCCGGGGCGGAAGAATAAATGAAAAATGGGGCGAACCGTTGTTCGTCGTAAAGCACAAAGGTCAAAGATTCCCGGGTCGAAACTGACAGCTATTGCTTGTGGTGTCAATAATGACCGCAATTGCTCATCCCGTCACGGCATTCAATATTATTTCTTCTAAGGAATCTTCTAAAGGAGAAATCCAACCGTTCGACGAGAAATGGGGCAAAGGGTTGTCGAATATTCCAAACAACCGTTTGAAGCTCGATTATTATTTTATTTTTTATTATCTATTTTAATTAATTTATTTTATATTATTGTTATTTTTTTGTCTGGCGACGGATGAGATGTTGAAAAAAAGTGCGGGGAATAATATTTAAAATAATATATAAAAAATAATATTTTAAACCCCAAATCGTTATAGAATCGCAATTATATTCTTGATATTGTGTTCAGCCTTTCAAAATCGAGGGGATAAAATCGTATTTGTTGATCTTCGGGGTTCGACTCTTGCTCACATTTTGCAAAATACCACTCCGACTTTTTTCGCACTTGAAAATACTAATTTTCAAAACGAGCTGCTCCGCATGCCGTCCTTCACCTCTCGACCTGATATTTGAGTTCACCTTCTCGGCGAAACACGCCCTTTTTTCTCGGCGTTCATACCATTGTTGTGAGTCTCGTTGTCACGACGTTAAAGGAAACTTCCAAAGGAGTTCAAGTCTCGTTTAGCTATCATGCCTCGTCGTGTTCCCCTCGTCGGCTTTCTTGCTCAACGTTGCTACGACGGGAGACCTTTTCGCCGTTTTTAACGGCCACGTTCTTTTTTAATGCAACGAGCCCACGATCGCTTGGCCAACGTTTGCGGTGGGATTTTCGAATCCGATAAGACCCCGTGTTCTTAGAGGCTTTAGTGTTAAGAGCAAAGTTCACTAACACTTAAAACATAACGAACTTTCCCTCAGCTGCACTTGCGGGCTTAGTTCGATTCCCTATCGATGCGAAACAAGTTTTGGCCATCTGTTGAGTTTACCGAAACTCTTAAGCTGACCGTTTTAGATTTGTTTTGTTGATCGATCCGAAATGGCGATTCTTGAAATGCGTTGTCACCAGAAAATCGGAGAAGAAAGTGTAAAAATGTAAGGCACCTCGATGTTAAGGTATTATTGCTTTGAAAATTAACTTGAAAACATCTCCGTTTGTTGGACTGAATTTTTTCTTAGCTGACAAATACTACTCCTATTAAAAAATTCTACTACTACTAGTTAAATACTACTAAAAATATTTCTAAATGTAAGAGTGAGAAAATTTTTCAAATATTTTCGAAGTATGGGAATATATTTTATTTATTTTAATTGATATTCAATTCGATAATCATTCTAAATCGTAATTGAAATAAAATTAAGACTAATATACCTCAGTTGGCAACGCTTTTTCAAACAATTTCCTTATCTATGGTGACCCTTGAACAATGAAAGACAATGAACTCAATGCCGCTCTGCACGGTTTCCCATGCGGAACGGTTTCGCACGCGGAAGACGTAACTAGCAGGGAAAAAACGCATTGCTCCCGAAATAATGAAAAACCGCATGATACACGAGTGATTTCCAGTGCGAATACTCCAATTTGTACTCTCAACGACTGCTTTTTGTTAATTAATTCCATTGATCCACAATACGTTTTGTTATTATTTCACCAACGCTCAGGAAGTCGGTCTCTGGGCTAACTCGCCTTATATCGTATTGAGCTACTTACAAATCTGGTCCCACAAACTGGACAGCCAACGTTGCGCCCCGAATACGAAACGGTACGCTTTGGAAAACGAGTCTTTCAACGTCTGGCCCCTACCCGAATTGACAGGCTCGACTTCCGCTCGAATGAGTTACTTAAATATTTACCAACGAATTGTAATTGTGACGAAGAAAAAATTCTGTAAACCGCTTTCACTAAAAAGTGTACGTTTCATTGCGAGTACAATCCTAATTTATGGAAAACAACCGCCTGCTTTTATTAGCTTGGTGAGGGAAATATGAGAATTGCATGGTCGAAATTCCCAGTGTAGGCCATTCTGGCCAGTGACTTAGGAGAAACAGTGGTTTGATAGTATACTCAGTTTAACACGGTTGAGTTATGTTTGAGCAGGCGAAAACCTGACCAATTTTAAAACATCGAGAAATTTATATAAATATCACATCAAAGTTTTTCGACTAATAAAATATGAGTATAGAATTATGAAAATTTCTTCCAAATATACGATAACAATAGTTCCATTTACTACGTAAACGTGGAAGTAAAATATTTTCTGTTAGATCGTAGAAGATCAATTACATTCCGAAAATGTTCAATGGTAAATAAAATAGATAAGAACAGAGGGGAAAAGCCGACGACAAGATGGCAGGAAGTTCTCCCTATCAGGATGTGTCACGTCAAGAGAAGGCAAAGAGTCTGACTATTAGACAAGGCGCGAGGGCCGAGAGGACAAGGAGCTACTTATATTCAGAGGGAGCCAACTAACTTACTATCACGCTCTGTCCTCAGCCTTCCACAAACATAGAAGGTCTTTGAACTACAGTGCACTTTGACCCCGCATCCGTCGAGGGAAAAAGCAACCGCGAGTGCAAGTGTACCGAGTCGATATATTTCGAAGCAAACACGCGTGCTACGTCTTAATTTCGGATGAAGTGCTTTCACCTTGAACTTGGAGTCCTAAGATTTGGCAAAAATATTCCTATACGCCAGTAAATCTAGGTCGTTAGGCAACCTAAGACATCGGAACGTAATTTTGCTTGAAAATTTAATGTTTCGCGCTTTTTGGAGAATTAGATCCTACGTTGATTGCAAAAGTATTTCAGGAGTGATACGTTATTTCAAAATTGAAAATATTCCTAGAAATTCCTCCCACATGAAAAATATACCGTTTTTCACCGATTTCAACTTCATCCCCCGATAATATTATAAAATTGTGGTACTCATAAGGCCACGCCAAGGCCCACGCGCCTAATTCGGTGTCCGCTACAGTACATCGGGTTGTCCGTACTGTATATTGGGTTGCACAGTATATCGGGTGGTCTATGTTCCGACCATTAGGTTCGAACATAGACCAACGGGAATCGAACGTGCGAAAGCTATTATGAGAGAACGTTAATTTAAGCACGTAATTTGCCGTTTGAGTACGTATTTTTCACTCCTCGGGCTTTACTAAAAGGTCGTAGAACCTTTTTCCGTAACCGGAGTGTTACATACGTCTTGGAAAACGATCTTAAGATAGTTGAGATGATGACTCGCGCGTGGTGAAGATGACTGGCCCTGGGCGTCGCAAACGGGCGGCACGTACGACGGACACCGGTCACGGAACGACGAGAGCATTAGAGTTCACGTTCGTTATTCCCAAGCAGAGAATATAAACCAAAAAAAGGCGGACATGCGTAGAGGGCGATGGCCTGAAATGAGTATTCCCCTGTACCGTCTCATCAACGTGTAAGAAACATCTCGGCAACTGCGGTTTTCAAGTGTGTACGCAATATTCACATAACATGATTCCACTGTTGTAATCTACAGCATTGGAACAAGATTGGATCGAGTAGAAGATTCATAGGAGTTATTCGAGGCGGCGCGAATTTGGCGTCAGGTCACGTCCTAGTGAGAAGTATCAGCTGCAGAAAATCCATGCTTCATCTTTTTATCCAACGTTCAATAATTTCTTAAGCTAATAAATTATTAGTTAGTATTTCATTTAAAATAGCAGTTAATAATTGTAAAGTGGTTTATTATTTTTTTGCTTCAATTACAATTAAAAAACACCATCTACTTGTAATAGTAATTATCAAAAACGAAAAAAAACGAAAAAAACGAAAAACGAAAAAGACGAAAAAGTTTCGACCTAATAACAGATTGGAAAGGAAAACTCCTTTGCAAACACCGAAGTTTAAAATAGTCTTTCTTTTCTTAATTATTTGATTCGGAATCAAATTATTTGCCTAATGATATAGTTTAAGAGAGTGTTAGACGAGTGTTTTAATGAGTATAGAACGATTTTTATAAGTCTACAAAGTCTTGAGTTATAAAACTTGCAAAATTTCGATATTCGGATTCTCAATACCTTGGTTCGCGAAACAGCAAATTTTGAAATGGGTTAAAGAAGAAAAAAAAATCTTGAGCAATTACCAAGGTTGCTAGAAACCGATGATTTCTTCTATCGAAAAAAGACGATTGAAATTTTCTTCTAGTGTTCGAATTAATTTAGCGTGTTGGGAAGACGAGACAATTTCTCTTTTATATTTTCCTACTGCCTAATCTCCTTATGGCACCGTAGAGCCATTAGGTTTCCTAAGATTTCACCATATTAGTTTTCAGATGGTCTTTTGTGAAAATTAATACTAACCACGTGAAGGCATTTTGTTGCTATTGAGATGCAAAAGAACAATACTCTCGTTACTTAATAATCGCTCACTTTAAACGCACGTTCCTTTCAGTAGGCCAGCAGCCTCGTCATAGTAATGAAACCTCTTGAGAAATCTAACGTATGAAAAGGAAAAAAAAATGAAGGAGAGAATCCGTCAACTTTTCTAGCCGCTTTCAAGTAGCCAACCCGGATAACTGCAGCAGGTAACGGTACAGCGCCTAGGAACGCAGCCAATAGGTTAGTAGTATTCCAGCTACCGACCGGTGCACTTTGTCTTTTCTTCTTCCTACTTTTTTTCACTTTTTCAATTTCTCCGCCATTTCTTTTCATCCACTTCCATTTCTGTCGAGCCAACTTGCGGCATTTATTTTCCCTCGAGGTCTTCGAAGTGGCCTTTCTCGCAATGTCATGGGAAGAGGGAAATGGAATCAAGGAAGACCAAAGCTTGCGACCATATGAGTGACATGTCGGCGATACTGCACCATAAGCGGGACGAGTCGCCCTTTAAAGGCCGACTGGGAACGTCTGTCTTGAAATACTTGAAAAGTCGTTGTTTCGACCACATTTCGTCTCTTGAGAACGAGTTCTTTCTGTACAGTCGATGTCTGTAATAACAAATGGAGACCAGAGCGAGAAAAAAGCGGTTTTACAGGTGAATCGTGCCCTTAATCGTCTGCCGTTGTTAGTTTCTCTCGAGTACCAGACAGTTCCTGGATTCCTGAGCCTCGAGGGTCTCCTCTCGATGAAGCGACTTCGAACTAAATACATAATAGATCTTTATGGTAATCTATTAGTAGAAATGGGTATTTTTCTATTGAATTACTCAAATGTCGTTCTCCTTTCCGAATAATTAATAGCAAGCTGTGTGGTGAAATTCCAACATACATTGGCATAGGAATGATTGGGATATTAAAAGTATCAGAAAATACGTCTCTCGCTGGCTCTCGAGTGATGAACAAAAATAAGAGAGAATTTGACTTTCCTTGAAATGGAAACGTCTTCTCAAAAAATTCGGCTTCATCTCAAGAAGAAAATCGAGAGAAAACATCTGAAAATATCTGGCTTCTTCTCAAAAGAAAAAACTATTTTTTTAAAGGAATTTGGGCTTCTCAAAAACAAAAACTTGTTTTTGTTTTGAAAAGTTTTTTTTACAGGACCTATAATTTAAAAAAAAAAAACTTTTATACAGAAGATGTTTCCTGAAGAGGCCCAGAGCGGCGAAAGCGCTAGAAATACAGACATGCAAGATGAAATAACGTCGCCAATAATGTCTCTACCTCAACCTCATGTCGAATCAAATGTATTTTCCCTGCTTGAATAGAGATCCTGACGATGTCCGGACTTCTCCCTATTAAGTTGCTCGGCTAATAACGGAAATTGCGTGCTCCCCTGCTTATCCAGTTGTTACGGGTGACCCACGTGGTTTGTATGTACACAACCGCCAATCGATATGATTGTCCGGGTGGTTGAGGGTGAGTTTCAAGCAACACGCATGCGCTATGCACGCCTTGCATACGACTCCCATCTTTCAACAGCAAGGTGTGACATAAGGGTGAAAATTATGGCATCACCTCCTACCGTGCAATTAATTTATGGAAATTTGAAAACATCGCCAGAAGCTGAATTTCGCCTTATTCGAGTAGAAATTCTTTTGCCAAGGAAGGAAATGCTGGCATCAATATGTTTTAAATATTTTTGGCTCGAACGATGGATTATATTTATACCCGGCTATCATCCAAAACTTTTACTAAAAAAATCAATTTAAACTAGCGCGATTTTTAATTTCAGGAACTAGGAACAATATTTCTCTAGTTGCGCAAGACAATCCTCTCTATGAATCATCGTTAGATTATTCAGACTCCGAATTCCTTGTTGATACCTTATTACTCAACAATGATAAAAGAAACTCGAGGATAACACCGTGCACTGGTATTTTTAGACATACGCGCGGGTACCATCCGTAAAGCTCGTAGTTGGAGGTGGAATTGAATGGGAAATGGTGGTCAATGGGCCGCCTATTTATAACCCGTCCGCCGTCGTCGGCATTCTCTCGAGTTTGTGGGCTTTTGAACCCGAGTGCAGGACGAGAAATCCAATATTCAGAAAGCCGTCGTATGAGTTTCATGCATATTTCGTGTATCTCCGATCGAGTATCAACAGCTATTATGTTAAATATTATACTAATAGTGCGAATGCAATTTTTTTGCTAGTATAGATAAAAATAATATTACTGGTACCAGTGAGTTAAAGGAATTGGTCAGTAAATGAGGGTAAGTATTGTATGTATCATGAGTAAGCTAAAAATATCCCTTCACGTGTTTCCCATTTTTCACGAATCCCTGATTCAAAAAATTATTTTCTTTTCTACTTATTGTATTACTATTCTGCTCAATAGCTGTTTGCTAATTGACTTCAAGAGCTCCTTTCATCAATACAATTAAATAATTGGTCGATTATAGTAACTGATACTGTATTACGAATCGAAAATATGAGAGACAATACCGCCATACTCTGCTACGTTCGCTTTCTGTATATAGACGGCCGTTCGAATGGGCACAGACTCCGGTCGTAGATCGATCCCGCATTAAAAGCGGGACAACCGGAAAAGTCGTCTGATATAAATTTCGTCCCTTTTTGGCCGTCTGGAAGTTCAACGAACCTTCTTGTTTACTACGCTCTCTTGGCAAATACGAAAATCGCTTCGATTGGTGGAAATTTACATCTCGCGGGGCAAACTAGCGGTCTGTGAAAGCGAAATTAATTTTTTTCGTCATTATATTCGTTTTCAAAGGACCCAATCATCTTATTGTATTCTATTTAAACGCCCGTCCATCTTCACATCTCAAGCAACGGTTAATGGTACTTGAATCCTTTTTCCTTTGGTCCGATCAGCCGAAATGTGAAGCATCGCTTGTTTGATACCTCAATTCGAGAAATCCAGAAGCCAGTAGTCTCGCAACTTCTCAGACTTAACTTCAATCAGCTAAATGAGCATCCGTTTCATTGAATAACTTGAAACTCATTTTCGTGTATATTTTCTACAGTAACCTACAGCAATCATAGTTGTATTTTTTAAATAAATATAGTATAAATAATTTTATTTGTCGAAATTCACTACATTTTAATATTTCTAGTTTTTATTAGTAGTATCCTAGGATCATTTGCAGTTTCTATTTCTATTCGGAATGAGATTAAACATTCTACTCATTATTTGACTGCTGATTATTTGAACTTTTTTTTATCCTTCCTTTTCATGGAAGTACAATGAAAATCAAAAGACAGTAAATCTTTCAATGGTTTTTCCAACCTTTTCTCTATTTTCGACCCTCGAAAGAGCTGCTCGTTGAAGACGGTTCTTTCTGTTCAAAAGGAGCCTCTTCATGGCTCCGCAAGACGGACAAAAGAGCCCGGGATGAGACTTCCTTTAAAAAGACGAGGATGCTTATTCTCCCTTGCAAATGTACGTGCATCACTTTTTACATCTTGACAACTCCCTAAATAAAACAGTCTCATTTCGAGACTTGTCTCTTTTAACTCAAAAATCCTACCTTCGCTACAAATGAGCAAATTAATATGCGGTCTTATGGAATTTGTAAAATGTTTTTTATTTTTCCACGTCTAATGCGCGAGTTGGCTCAATTTAAAAAAATGAAAATTGGAAACTAATAAATGCGAGTTTTTCGACATTCAATAAGTTGTATATTTGAGAATATTACTCGACAATGTCAATAGCGAAAACGGAAATATTTATCTGCAAGGCTGTTGAGCATTTACGAGCGAAACTGGTTCATATCTATTGTGGAACTATAGAGATAGTAAATTATTCTTTTTAACGTCCGAAGAAGAGAAAAAGGAAGCGAAAAAGAAATAAAATTTTCATGAGAGAATATTAGTAAAAAAATTTCAACTCGGCCTTTATTTGACCAAGGTATAAGAAAATAGTCGCATCAAGTTAAAAAAAATCCGATAAGCTCGTCACGAATTTGAAATTAATTTGCTGTACAAGAAACATAATGATAAAAATCGACGATTATTATTTTTTTATGAAGGTCCAAACGGATAATCTATCGGAATTTTCATCAATCGGCACTTTTATTTAATCTTCATCTCTAATATTTGCTCATAATTGTATTATTGGATGCAGTTTCACCCTCTCGACTTTCTATCGATCAGATCCTTGTTGCAAAACCGCTATAAGATTCTTCGGATGCTAATCGAAAGGCTTCAACCCTTATCAAAGACCTTGCGATTCGTGCGTGCCGAGTAACCGCAATCTGAATAGAAAAACGTCCGTGGCGAAAGGTCCGGCACGTTTTTCGAGGTCGAAGAAATGCAAGGAAGGCCGTTCTCGACAGTAAGAAATTCTTCGGTCAGTTCTATTGGCTTTCACCCCAGGAAATCATTGTAAGGCGGCCATTTTTAATACCATCGAATCTAGTTTCAACGTCAGAAATCAATCGTATTATGTTTAGGTATAATAGAGGAATTATAACGGCGGAGTACCCGACATATTTAACTGTCCACATTTTCCCTTTTAATGTACCTATCCATTTTTCAACCGTTTGTGAGGTTTTTTCATCAATAGTAGTGGAATTGACACGAAAACATCAGATTTTTCAACTTTAAACATTCTTTTAATCTATTTAGTGCTAAAGAAACCAAGAATGGAGCATATATTATTGATATACTCATCATCAACTATCATTATGCTGAATTTGAGCGAAATCGAAATCAAAAAGTTTTTCGCGAAAAATCCAAGGGGTACCCCTGCGATTTTTCTCAACCAGTCATTTAACGAATTTTTACTCCTCTCTCAATAGAGATAAAAATCTGAATTTTTCGGGAAAGTTGTATCTCATCAAGATGTATTATCGTAATTTTTTTCAATTCTCGGAAAAATCTGCAAATGGTCCGAAAAAATCAGTTTTTGAAAGCTCGAAAATGGGACTTAAACCGTGATTTTAGGGATCAAAATTAATTTGAATCAATGGGTTTATTGTTCAGGAGTCTTCATTTGAACGCCTTACACACGCACATAGCAAAAAATTTGGTTAAAAAATGTTTAACAGCGCCACAGAAATTATTTTCCGTAAATCGAGTTTTTCACCGGCCGAAATTTCGAGCTCCGCTGGGTGAAAAATTAAACTTTTGTTTTTAAGTGTTTGAATGGGTGTGGAGGACTTGTGTTTAAGGGGTAGAGGGGAAAATTAAACGATAAGTGACTCATCCCAAAACCGACGTTTTTCGATACATTTCCAATTTTTCAAAAATTTCAAGAACGAAAATGGAAATTCTGTAGATTTTTCAGCCAGTGGCCTTATATTTTGAGTATACTCTCTTTTTTCAGCAAATTCTAACCAGCCATGGTTGTGTAGTTTATATATTTTAACCAATATGATTTTTTTCGCAGTATTTGTTCTTTTCAGTGGCACTTGCAGAAATTTCGGCCTCTCAATTTCGAATTCGGCTTACACCTCGAATTTTTCCACATTCCATTCGCTAAAAACGGAACTGAAAATGAAGGCGTTTAAGATCCCCCAATGTTTCTCCTCTCGTGCCAGTTTCAAACAAAAAGAAACGCCGTTCCGACTTGAAAGACATCTCTCCGAAAGTGAAATCGGGCGAAAGACAAAAATTGAAACGCTGCTGGGAAATCAACGTCGTCAAACTCCCACGGAATTGTAAAAAGTTTAGACCACCTATCGCTTTTGCCGGCGAACTCTGGATGACCTCATCGTGCACTTGTGCCATTTTCCTTCGCGTTTCCTATTACACCCGAGCTGCTCTCGTTTGTCATCTTCCCATCGCTTTTCAGTTTTGCCTAATGTCCGTTTGCGTCATATTTGTGCAAGTTTCATTTTTTCGCCAGTTGCGTAGGGTCGAAAATCGGTTGGGAAACGGACTTCGCATAAAAAATTTCAGCGGTTTCGAAGCTGGGTAAAAATTTTAAATCAAAATGTTGAATGTGAGTATCTATATTAGATTGAAATCTTATAGATTCGTAGTTTATTCTAGTATAATTTTACTTCCACCACAGTCCATTTAATCCGATTCCAATTGACCGGTCGGATTTAGCGTTATTCATCAGAAAAAACGACTACGTTGAGATAATCGTTTAAAATCACCTCAGTTACCCACGAAGGTAATAAATCTTGAACGTGGATCGAAGTTACATTAGAAATTAAACTGGGCGTGTAACCTTCTGTCGAACATCCATAATCGTTAACGTTTCGGTTCATTCATAACGTCCGAGTTTTCCTGCGTGGACACGACTTAGTGCTTCCGAAAATAGCCCGCCCTTTCAGTATTGACGAATTACCCACTATTTTAGGATAGAACTCCCTTACAGTTGACTCCTTTTGTTTACGAACACAAATTCGAGCGGCGTTCCTTTGCGTTTCGAAATCCTTTATCGCTGTCGCTCGCTTTTAAACTGCCGGAGAACTTAACGACTGGGAGACACGTTCCTTTAAAGCCTGCGAGTATCGTATTTACTCTTATGTTTAACCCTTCGTTGTTAAGTTCCATAAAACCATTGGTTGGACGATGATCCTGATTCCATTTTCGCCTTTGGAGGGTAGTTTTTGTTTAATTGCTGCTTATTGTGCCCGTTGTAACGCAATCCATAGTCGATCGATACCTAGTAGACTTTTCTTCACTTTTATCCTAATTTCAGTCCCAAAGTATTGACGATATCCGCTACCAAATTGTATCAGTTCCAAAATATTAACACTCTCTGCTACCAATTGTATTAGTTCTAAAATATTGACTATCTCTGATTCCCATGGCATTAATTCCAAAATATTAACACTCTCTGCTACCAGTTGTAGCAGTTCCAGAATATTGACAATCTCTGCTACCAATTGAATCAGCTTTAACTATTGACTATCTATGCTACCAATGGTATCAGCTCCATAATATTAACGTTCTCTGTATCAGTTACAAAGTATTAAAACTGTACTACCAATACATGGCTTGCGTGGCAATATATCTACTTCGTTTTCTAGTATAATCGACTTCTCCTAGCTAATGCTGGACTATTTATAGAGATGGCTCAAAATTGTCTCTCCCTTCTGATGCTTGCACTTTCGAAATCCCATTCGAAACTCGGTCTCACGATGTGCCGAATTGTCCGAACGAATTTCGACCACAACGTTGCCACGAGTTTCACCTCGTTCGACAAGGTAGGGCCCGGTGGCGACTTAATTAGCTCTACGGTCGCCTCGCGTCGGGTCGTTAGGGGTCGCGAGGTCGTCAGAACGGGACAAGGCGAAATGCAGCCGGAGGATCGGTCCACACAGCATCAGGTATCAGACCAACGAGCAGATGAGGCCGTTTCCCTTCGCGTTGGACCCAAGTAGGCCGTCAGAGTTCACTAGGCCACCCTCGCCGACTCTCGATCTTCAGCCTGACGAGCAGACGGTTCGACCAGACGTTCGCTTATCGATTACCCATTCTCTTTCTATACCTTCTGTTGGTAAATAATTGAATAGCGAATCGAAAACCACGGTGGGAAAGGTGATTCTTTTCGAAAACTGAGTGCCGCTTGAAAATAATATTCTTGTAACGCCTGGAAAACTTCTAAAATTAAAGTTTTAGTCTGCGATATTACTAGAATCCAAATATTTTCAAATCTACGTCAATCTAATCTTTTTCTCCCGCTTTCAATGTTCCGGCTTAAGACGAAGTTGTAACTGCCACTAGGAATGAACACGTGACACAGGTGCTAGACTTTTCTCGCGCAATGTTAATACAGGAAACGGAAGCTGAGCTCAGATGGCGTTTCCTGCCAGAACTACCAGCGCTATTTCGTTCCAACTGGAGGGGAGCATCTAATTCGACTTGAACTGAATATTCATGTATCATAAACACGTGTGAGGCGCCTAAGCTATTGAACGAGGAAAGTTTTGAAGGGACGACTGAACGGTTACAACTTTAACAATTACGAACAACCGGCGTCCAAGTTTGAAACTTTTGACGTTTCACGAACTAATCGTAATGTTGCGTTTTTAACGCCGATGAATACTTTGATATTTTTGTTTTTTCTGCTATTAAAAAAAAAAAAAAGAATTGCGAGATGGGAAAGTTAAGGTTTTTTCGAACGGTGTGATCGAGTTTTGATTTGCTAAATGAAATAACAAATTGAGGGCGTCTAAGTAATTTGGCATCCAATCCAAAGTGCTCCTATGGCTGCATTATTTCTCGAATTTCCCTCGAAGTCGTTTCGGACGGAGATTTCTCACGGGCTCCATTCAAACCCAATTTCGTATCTTTACTGTACAATAAACCGCTAGACAATAAACGACTTTGGAGTTTTATCGGCCGTTGGACAAGCGTCTCTCGTAAAATCCACCGCAAACAGCTCCAGACTTTTCCCATGGCCGTTGTACTCCTAATTCTCCCTTAGGAGCCCCGTGAGATTCCCATGACCGCTTTGAATATTCATCCGAAGCTTATGCAAATGACGTCGAAGCAGTTCCACCGGCTTCCGTTCACCGGGTACAGTTCTTGTACACGGTACCGTTCCTCGAATCGTAATCTGGGCCACTTCAGATCATAAGCTTTCCAGATCCGAGATATCGCCATGTCCCTGACCTTCTCCAGCTGCTCTATAGATCCGCGCTTCGCTAACTAGGCGCTCAATAGTTTGCGAACGACCTTTCATCAAGCTAGCCAAGCCCTTTCACGCACTGCGTACCATTGGCTCGAATTCGGCGAACGTAATGACCTTCCCGATGAATATAATAATTTTCCTAGGCCAATTTTTCCTCAATATTCTCTTTTAGTGGACAGAAGTGCCAATTTGTCGATCGAATTGGCTGAAATTAAATCGTAAACAATTTTCCTGTAATACAGTTTCAGCGTGAAACGTCTTGAAAATAAAATAATATTCGGAATAAAAATAGAATATTTTGTCTCGATGCTTAGATTTTGCGAGCTTCAACTCATTTCTTCCTCGTATAGTCGAAAGTATAGTGAAACTCCTTGTCTACAAAGCGGTTCTAGCGATCCTAATGTAAACGGCATCAGGAAGAGCTACCGACGTTAATTGATGAGGCCGTTCGGATCATTACATCCCACGCCTACATTAGCGCTTGTAAGCGATTGTGCGAGCTTTACATTTCCAAAGCGATTACTTGCGTTTTCCTGATGCAACAGTTTTATCCCGACTGCATTTAAGTACGTTTGGGTGGGCGTTCAAGCTCGACCAGATGGTGGCTTTCGCAAGAGACAACCAAGGCCAAATTTGCTTAGTGGAACTGGGTTAATGGCGCATCGTATGGCAGAGGTCAGCATTCGAGCTGGTGGCTTATGGTGTTACCTGAGGCATCGCCTTTGTACCTGACGGGTTCAACCTCGAACCCCTTTTTTCCTTTGATTCCTCAAGATTCAGTCTGTTGCGAGCTCTTTGTGTCCGACAGTCGATGAACATTTATTCGGGGACAGTATTTGGTTTATATCGATCTAGTGGCGCTGCCAAGAAGAAAAAGAAAAAAACGTGGAAACATGGTTTGTATTTAAGGTTTGTTGAAATTCCACGATATTTGCCCCGTAAAATTTTCTCCAAACTATCAAGATTTCCTACATTAGTTACTGCGAGCCTCATGAAAAATTCGTCAATTCATGCGGTTGAATATACGAAACGGTGGCGAATAGAATTTTCTTTATTTTCCCTCAGTGATGTACGTGTATATTTTTCAACGTTCGTGTGTTATTCAAGCACTGCTAACAATAGTATTAGTACACACTCTCTGCTACCAATAAATAGTATCAGTTTCCAAAATACTTAGTCTCTGGTCTAATCACTAGTTATAAATTTTTAGCTAGGTACGTAATACTTTAGATAATCGTGGGGATCGCTGGCTCTCAATAATACTCGTGTAAATTCACTCTCCAGTTTTTGAATCATAATACCCAACCGTTTTCTATTATCTGATGATCTTTCTCCACTCCGTTCTTTGTTCATTCTTTAGAATTAACCACCGTTACAAGATGAGAACTTCGTCAATCAACGATATCCGTTTTTTATTTTTTCCAGAGGGAAATACGCGACCGTAAGAAGATGCCGCGAGAGGACGAGCGGTCGCCAGTTCGCGGCTAAGTTTCTACGGAAGCGGAACCGCAGCAAAGACAACCGTGGAGAGATATTACACGAAGTGGCGGTCCTCGAGGCCTGCAAACCATGCTCCAGGGTCGTCAACCTCCATCAGGTGTTCGAAAGCAATAACGAAATGGTCCTCCTCCTTGAACTGTAAGTAACACGTTCTACTGCAATAATAGAAAGTACTTTTTTACTTAAGCTTCACAGAAATAAATTAAGTTAAATAAAATTAAATTGAAATAAAGCAATTGTGATAAATTGAGTCAAAATGAGAACGGAAGTGAATTTGAAAACTTCTTTGAATTGTTCAATGTTTTTGAGCTGTCTGTGTGTGAAAAATTGTGTATCGGGAAAAACCTCTAGTCGTAGTTTTTTGTTCACCCATTTAGACAATGCTCCATTTTCGATAGCTTTGTACTTCTATAACAAAACAAAACGTGTAACAGTTTTCCTACTTTGATTTCTACTGGGGAGTAAACACGCACCACTTCGGAGTGATAATAAAATATTAATTTCTGAACCAATTGTTTTACAATGGCTTTTAACCGTGTCTTTTAATGGAACGTGTATTATCCAGTGGCTGATATGTATTACTGACCTACCTTTCTTATCTCACCCTCATCACTCACGTCCTAACGGTAACCTTTTTCAAAATGCTTCCAATTACCATTGTCCCCCGCGTGGAGAAATGACAAGACGTATCACGTCCATTCAAGTGTCTCTATGGGCATTTACAGTTACCCACTTGAATAGATCTTCAGGCTCTCTTTGTCGAATATCATCTTTTTTTTTTAAGTTTTTGAAAGCCTGTCATCTATTAACTGGACTTCGTGCGTAAGTATCGTCATTAGAACTCGGTTATCTCGACTATAGTACTAGCTCATGTACTAGCTGACCTTAACTTGACCCAAAAAATGGTGGCATTTCTTTCCGTTTTGAAAGGGATTAGATTATTGTGAAAGTTATACTGGCTATGAAGAATTGACATTTGTCCGATATTCGAGGAGTTAGATCTGTTTGAAAATCGGCAAAAAATCATCATCATATAATACACCGGCTCCCTAGTCTTGTCAAGCGAATTTGAAAATTCGCTTGGTCACATTTGCCGTCCTGAAGAGAGTAGCACCACTCGGTTCGACGGCCTAACCAGCCCTAACCAGCCTTAACCAGCTCCTGATCATAAAAACTCCTGATAACGAGAACCAGATCTTATCAACCCGTTTGCTGCACTCATTCTCTTATTCCCTGGCCGAATTGACCCATTCGAACCATCATGGTTGAAGAGGAGGCTCATTCTCATATTATTTATGATTGTGCCAAGATCGTTTCTCTTGATATCAATTATCTTATAGAACTGTTCATGTACAGCCTTTCACTCTCTGACTTGGTCTTGTCTAGGTTAGGTTCCTCATTCAACCAGCCCTAACCACCCGAATCATTACCAAAAAAGATTTTAACCTCTTTAATCATGTTGGAATTGGTTCTTCGTACAATATAACGCTCTTTGATTGTTCACTTGTCACAATACGCTAAATCAAGGACAATTTTCTTTCAGCGCTTGCGGTGGTGAGCTGCAAATGCTGCTGGACAGCGATGAAGTGCCAACTGAAAGTCAAGTTCAAGCCCTCATGAAACAGATAATGGACGGAATATCCTTTCTTCACAGTATCAACGTCGCCCATTTAGACATCAAAGTGAGCGATAATCTTTCAAAACCAAAATCCGTCAACCATTAACGTTTCTTGAAATTCATATAAATCCTTATATTCATTTTTTCAATCCTTTTTTATTTACATGTTTAGTTTTAATCACAGCTAACCTAGGTTTTCCTATTCCAGCCTCAAAATCTTGTGTTGACCGGTGTCTTCCCAAGTTGCCAAGTCAAACTGTGCGATTTTGGTATCTCCCGATACCTTAGCAAAGGAGCTGACGTCCGTGAAATCCTCGGAACCCCTGATTATGTCGGTAGGTATCAATAAACAGCGAGAGATGGTAAAGCGTTGGTGCCCATAAATTTTTCCAAGTAGAATGTCTCTTTCATTTGATATAGGGCCATTTTATAGGGAAAATAACTGACTCGATATCGCACAATTTGTATGAAAAAAAAACGTTTTGCTGAAAAAATACCGAGTTAAAAATTTTTGCGAAAAAAATTTGTCTTCAAGTAGCGTGTGTTATTTATTTTTCATTTTGTCAAATGTTGGCTGGTTTTGAGGGATGATAATTCTTTTTTTTTCGTTTGCAGCCCCTGAAGTCCTGAACTACGAGTCGATCAGCCTAGCTACTGATATGTGGTATGAAACTATATCAATAAGGAAAATGTTTACCTTAAAAAGCGACAACTTATGATGAAGTACCTTAGCAAATTTTTAATTCTTTGTTCTTCGACTGTCTTGCAGGTCTATCGGAGTGCTTCTCTACGTTCTACTGACAGGATGTTCCCCTTTTGGCGGAGATACCAAGCAGGAGACGTTCTGCAATATTTCTCAATGCCGCCTCGACTTCCCGGACGATTTGTTCGAAGAAATATCCGGCGAAGCGAAAGACCTTATGACGAAACTTATGGTCAAAAATCCAAAGTAAGCCAAACCGTTTTTGGATGGAAATTACAAATCGTTTTAAGTTGAGGTACTTTTCCTCGCCGATGTATGAAGCTTCTATAAATCTCTAGTAGGCGAGCGTAGTTAATATTATGATGCTACTTTTAGTTGGCTGTGTAATCCTTGTGTAGAAAAGTTTATGTTCATACCACTTTCAATACCAGACGAAGATGATTACAAGCTGAAATTACACCGAGGAGTCAGCAATTTCGTAGCAAGTTTATCACAATATAACATCATGGCTTCTCGCATCAAAACCTTTCTCTTTCAATGTTTCCCGTCGATTGCCAATCGTTTTCCCTTTCGATTTAATCGGTTTCCCCTGTTCTTTCAACTCAACTTAAGTTTATAGGAGACGTAAAAATTCAATCTTTAACGTCCCATTTGGCTTGATTTTTCTTCTTTTTTTCACATCTAGATCGGAGTCAATTACTTTCACCCTCAAGGGATCGCATTTTTTTAAATAGCAATGCCTATTTAATCCCATCATGTGTAATAACTAATGAAATTCATACGAGGTAGTAGATAAGAAATACGAAATCGTCTATTTATTTTTGCCAGTTCCAGTTTTGTTTAAATGCAATCCAATAATACCTAACGCTCCGAAGAATATTATTTCTATTTATTCATCGTAACAGTGTTTATTTTATCTATTCATTTTATTTATTTATTTTATCTATTTATTTTATTTTTATTTATTTTTTCTTTTTATTTATTCAATTTTTATTTTTATTTATTAATTTTTCTGTTACAGTGAAAGGCTGACAGCAAAACAGTGCATGGAACATGCTTGGTTTGCTAAGGAATTCAGTGAATCTTCCACACTGGCAATACCGTCTGAAGTTCCTGCCCCGGCTCCAATGCCATCGCCAAGGCCCTCGCCGAGACTGACTCTTAAACTGCCAGCGCCCAAAGAAACGATTTCTGCAAGCATCACGCCGGAAATCAACGACAACGAGAAAACGCCAAATGAAGAGCCTCGCACTCCAGAAAACAACAATGTTCGTCCTGAAACGCCTTCGTCGAATTGCCCAAGAGGTTTAAGCGAGGAAAGGCGGAGATCGTTGAGGAACAATTTGGACGATATTGTCAAAAGACTGGACAACGACTGTAAGCTGAGCCGAGGTGATAGCTTTAGTCGTAACCGCGCATCCAGAATGCAGACCATGCCTCCGATCCGGTACAGCAGCCATCTCCACCAAGTTCTCAACAACAACAATATAAACACGGATACGAATTCGATGGTATTCAAATTCCAAAAGGCGGTCGTCATCGACGAAGACGAAGGTCTCCCGCCAAGTCCAGTCAGCACTGACAATTCCTCGATGAGCGATTCCAATTCCGACACCATTTCCGAAATGTCGATCGACTCGTCTTCGGACCGGTCGAGCATCATATCTCTGGATGACACTCTCGACTATCCTTACCACAAATTGCGCCATTACTCCTCGTGCCACAACGTCTGGGAAGCTGCCAGAGCGCGAACGCCGAGTCGTCAATGGCCGCCCAAAGAGTGCAACGATTCTTTCGTCCGCGCCTTGGCGAAATTCCGCACCGACACACAAATCAGACCAAGACTGGCAGTTTTCAACAGCAATGCACAACTGCAAAGGAGAAGTATAGGACTCGACATTGTCCGGGAAAACGGTGGCAACCATGTTGTCATTAGAGAACGCAAAGCGGTCAACCACAGGTTCGCAACAACTCGCGAGCTCAAATGCGAATCCGTCAGGTCGAAAATTCAAAAATTCCAAGTTCCCGAAACGAAACCCGAACTGAACAATGTATTCTGAGCGGAGACGATTTTCCATGTACCAACCATTAGCTTGTCTGTATAAATTGTAAATTCGATAGCTAGTGCCTCCTGACGTGACGTCAATCGCTTAAGACAATTATTTATAACTGCAACGCCAATTACTATTGTTATAATGTTTGGTTTTATAAGAAGCACACTCGCATTGACGGTCAAGCAATAACTCAACTTTTATTATTTACAACCTGCAACCTAACATTAATACCAATGGAACCGATTCCATAACACTCATCCCCTTCTCTTCTCTGAGGGAGTGCCACTGTCATCCCTGGAGCTGACTGGAGCTAACCTGTCAGCATGCACTACCAATCGTTTGTTAGACGGCAATCGAATGCGATAAACCAAATCGGATATGGCTTTGATTATGGTGCATGGACCAATCCACGGAAGTTGGAGTTTTGGGCAGTGGCCCTTGCGTCGGATAGGTCTATAACACCATACTTTGTCTCCCTCTTGGTATTGTGGTTTGGACGTCTTGATGTCATACCGGCGTTTCATCACTTCAGCAGCTTTGACAAGTTTGGTCCGGGTCAAATTGTGCGCTTCTTCAAGTTGTTGACGCAGTGTGTTCGCATACTCTGTACGACATCTTCCTTCAGGCCGAGCTCCATAGAGTAAATGCACTGGTAGCACAAGCTCACGTCCCAACATTAGCCTTGCTGGCGAGAAACCCGAAGTAGAGTGCTCCACGGCGCGATATGCATACAGCAAAGTTGGTAGATATGCGTCCCAGTCCTTTTGGTGCGAATCAACAGTTTTCGCTAGAAGATCCCACAGTGTACGGTTGAAGCGTTCAACTTGACCATCACTCTGAGGACGGAGCGGGGTCGTCCTAGTCTTCTTAATTCCTAGTAGTGACATTACCTCTGAGAAGACTTCCGATTCAAAGGTTCGTCCCTGATCCGAATGAAGCTCTCGTGGTGTCCCAAACCTAGAAATCACATTCTCTACCAGACCTCTGGCTACCGTCTGGGCAGTTATATCTGGCACAGGGAAGGCTTCTGGCCACTTTGTGAAATAATCCACGGCAACCACAATGAAGCGGTTCTGTCGATCAGACCTGGGGAGGGGCCCCACTATGTCAACTCCAATTCTTTCAAAAGGCACACCGACTGTGTATGTTTTCAGAGGTGCTCGTCGATGCTTCCCTCCCTTTCCTCTCCTACAACAAACGTCACAGTGGGAGCAAAATAATCTCACATCCTGGTGCATGCCAACCCAGTAGAACTGTTGACGAATGGTACTGATAGTTTTTCTGTATCCGAAATGTCCCAGGTCGTGAGCCTGCTTCATAATGGATGATTTCCGATTCTGTGGAACAATAATTTGAAGACAACTCGTCTTCCCGTCTGGTGATTCCCATCTTCTTTTCAAAACGCCATCATCTAGTTCCAGCACGTCAAACATAGCCCATAGCGCCTTCGGGCAACCATGAAGATGCGAGATGCTTTCCCAGTTAGGACGGCTTTTTCGAGTGACCCATTCATAAACAAACTTGATGTGATCATCTGACTGTTGATCCTCCTTCCACGCAACTTCGGGACCAGATACCTGGGTGAGGCGTGTGACGATTCCCTCATTATGTTTACTATCCAGACGATCGCAATATTTACAATGTGTGGCTGCACAGGGGCGTCTTGACAGCCCATCAGCGTTTCCATGCTTGATACCGGGTCGATGCTCTATCACAAAATTGTATGATGCAAGTTGTTGTAGCCATCGTGCAATCTGGCCGTCAGGGTTCTTGAAATTACGAAGCCACTGTAATGAGGCATGGTCAGTTCGTATTGTGAACTCTCTTCCGGAATCTAGACCATAAGACTGAAAGTGTTTCAAAGCTTTGACCAAACTCAGTAGCTCTTTTCTAGTCACGCAATAATTTTTCTCTGCCTTGGAAAGGCATCGACTGAAATATGCCACAACTACCTCCTTCCCATGTTGCTGTTGACTCAGCACTGCTCCTATGGCACGTTCACTTGCGTCCGTATCTAATACGTACCGAGCTGATGGGTTTACATGGCCGAGTACGGGAGCCTCTATCATAGCTTGTTTCAAATCCTCAAAAGCGGCTTGACAAGTAGAAGTCCATTTGAAAGATTGAGAGTCGTTTTGGAGGGGATACAAACTGGACGCTCGTTTAGCAAACTGAGGTACAAAAGAGCGATAATATGAACAAAACCCCAAAAACGTTCGCAGCTCCTTAGCCGAAGTAGGAGTTGGCCAGTCTCTAACTTTTTCCACTTTTTTTGGATCCGTAGACACTCCTTTGTTCGAAATAATGTAGCCTAAATAGCTCACCGATGTACCAAAGAGTTCGCACTTCTTCGGGTTCAACTTGCAACGTTGCTCCTTGAACGTGGATAATACTCGCTTCAGCCATTCAATGTGATCATCGAATGTACCTGTGTCAATTAGTACATCGTCTAAGTAGACTTTCACTCTCCCTCCGACTAATTCCGCTTGAAGCATTTTCGTCATGGCTCTTTGGAACGTGGCTGGGGCGTTACACAAGCCAAATGGCATGACCCGAAACTGCCATAGTCCTTGAGGTGTGCAAAATGCTGTCTTCTCCTTGTCTTCCTCCGCCATTTTAACCTGCCAATATCCACTTTGAAGGTCTAACGTTGAATACCAATGGCTACCTGCAAGAGACCCAATGAGTTCATCAATCTTGGGCAACGGGTAGGCATCTTTTTTGGTGACCGAATTGAGTTGGCGAAAATCAATGCAAAACCTAGTCGAACCGTCTTTTTTCTTCACGAGCACAATAGGACTTGACCATGGGCTGTGCGAGGGTTCTATTATTCCATTTTTTTCCATCTTTTCAACCATATCTGACACTTCCGGGAGCCGGTGGGGAGGCAAACGCCGAGGAGCCTGACTAATAGGAGCATGCGAGCCAACATTGATGTGATGGTGCGTGTTCGCAATTGAACCTATATCACTATCACAGTCAGCAAATACATCGGCATATTCTATCAACAAACGTTGCACCTTCTCACGTTGATCTTCAGTTAACGTGGTAGAAACCTTTTCATAAAGTCCAGTTAGATGTGGTGGCAAAGGTATACTACTCGTACTGTTTTCCTTTTGCAATGGTCCTTCAAGACTTTTCAGTTTCTGGAAACCAACGTCTGCATAAGAAACTAAATCAATTAAATTTATTGATTCTGAAAAACCACCAATTTTCCGGCCCTCCAACATCACCAGCCCTTCATCCGCCAGGATATGGACTCCATAACGTGCCAAAAAATCCATTCCCAGAATACATTCTTCGGATATATCCCCCGCGAGTACTGGATGGATTCTCGATATTCCATCCCCCAAGTCAATAGTTACTTCTGTTGCACCGAATAAAGGTTTCGTCTCGCCTGTAACAGTTCTTAACCAACCATGGTGCGGCAAAGCGTCTTCAGCCGTCTCAGAAAGCATATCCCTTTTTACGATGGTCTTTGTAGCACCTGTATCCACCACGATTCGGCATGGAACTTCATTTATCTGCCCCGAAAGAATAATTGACTTGACTTGTTTCGTTCGGTATACCATGACAGTTGGAGATGACTTGGTGGCCACTGAATTAGAATGGTTCAGACTGGGGCCAGTCAGTCTGAACGGTCCTCGTTTCCCGCCATTCTTGAGCTGTTGATCCTGTTTCTTGTGGGACAGTAATACCACGTGTGCCCAGGTTTGTCACATCTCCAGCAAATTAAAGGTCGGTTTCTTGCATTCCGTTGGGGAATGTCAGTATGGTCCGCCTTATACACATGCGTATTCAATGCTTCCGTTTCTTCCACCTTGGCTCTATGAATTCCTGAATGATCAGACAAGTTCATTGCTGCTTCCATCTTCAATGCAACTGACAGAGCCTCTGACATAGTAGTTGGCCAATTGCAAGCTACCATTTTACGGAGTTCGTGATTCCTCAATCCTCTCATGAACTGAAAGACGACCTGTCCTTCATTCGCCGAGAAATTGCAGGCTGGCCAAGCTTTGCGGGCTAAATCGACTATAGCTTTGTGGTATTGAACCACCTCCTCCTTTGGCTGTTGCACTCTAGCGTTCAACATCGTGATATATAGCTCTGGACGAATCTTGTCCCCAAAACGATCTTCTAGCGCATGGACGAGTTCCTCATAAGAAAACGGGTACTCGAGCTGAGTTAGCACACTAACAGCCGGTCCTGCCAATGATGAAGAGAGAGCCGATACTTTCGCGTCATCGCTCCAATGATTAGCTGCAGCTATTACATCAAACTGACGACGATACGCATCCCACTCCACAGAACCATCAAACCTCGTTGGTTTGAGCGGAAGAGCATGGTTTTTCGTAAGATGAGTTCTTGAACAGTCAAGTCGAGGAACTTCTTGCTGTTCAGGTGGGGACGTAGAAAATGTAGGACATTGCTGTCTCGTCACTAACCGTGTCAGTTGGTCAAGTTGCTTTCGGATCGATTGAAGCTGATCATCCAGAGGAGCTCTTTCCACGTTCTGATGAAAACTACCTGGAGTGCGCAGAGTTTCTTCCGGGGCCTCACATTCAGAAGCATGGTCACCATCCTGCGATGACTGAGGTGAATGTTCATCTTGGACCTGAAGTTGGATTAGATCGCGTCGCAAACGGCTCATAGAGCGTGTTTCCATTTTTGTTCAATGTTTTTGCCTAAGATCCCACTTCTGACACCAATGTTATAATGTTTGGTTTTATAAGAAGCACACTCGCATTGACGGTCAAGCAATAACTCAACTTTTATTATTTACAACCTGCAACCTAACATTAATACCAATGGAACCGATTCCATAACACTATTTATTGTTGAAAATCTGCTATCCACGCCTGTGTGATTCGGTTACGTCATCGCCTGATATTTACATCATAATTATCGAGAGCTTGCTCATTCGTAAAATTGACCGCTCAAAATAAATTTTCTACCAATGCAGATAAATTTCTACTGCCATTTATATCATTGAAATGCGACGATCAATTTTTTCTTGCATATTTCATTTTCTTATCATTGCATATTCGAATGGTCATTTTTCGTCTAATGACTCACCGGCTGTCTTATCAACTGTTATTATCAACTGTTATTATTCACTGTTATCAATTTTCCCCCAATACCATCCCGACAAACTGCAACCACTAAAACTCGATGATTTATATTATGCTTGTTATTCTTACTATTTCTCGTTCTCAATGTTTTGTCTTGCATGAACTTCACTCGAACTGTTTATTTTGAAGACCGATACTGTTAACGATAAATGCAAGTGCTCTATAGGTTATCAGCCAATCGTCGTTTAGCCTATCATTTTCCTCCTGCGCTCGATATTAAAAATCGGGGTGTAGGAATGATTTTCACTTCCCTGTATCTGACATATACCTGTGATCGCAAGCTATTAATAATATTGTTCCATTCTTGAATCGAGCAACTTATTAGAAAAAATCCCGGATTTATTGTTACCGATCAATTAGTTAAATATCTAGCGCAAAGATAACATCGTTTAGCACAGTATATTCCAAGCTGTTCACTTTTCTCCTCATTCCGTTCAATTTTCGGTCCAAACATACGTAATTTTATTGGCTATTAAATTCAAGTAATGCTAGTCATGCGTCTCTTCGGTTTTAGCGCTCTCCCATTTGTGCATTTTGCAACGCTTTATTTTTCGTGTTAGGTTTTTAAAAAAATGAAAATAAATTATTTCGCTTTCCTACGCGGTAATATTATTGTTGACAATATTCTTCGCTCCTGTATATTTACTTAACTAATATTTACGACATACCCTACTTAGTTTTGTGTTGTGTAATCAAAACTGCCCGTACATTATGCTAATTTTCGTTCTCCGTTCGTTTTTAGTTTTTATTATTCGCCATAAATACGACATACTTTATTCGAGTTTTTTTTTTTTTTTTTTTTTTTTTTTGACAATGTGCCAATTCTAGTTCGATCGTTAGAACCAAATGACTTGGACGACTGTGATTGAGGCGTCGGAGAAAGTGACGAAGCCGATTTTTTCCTCCTCATTTCGTTCGAAGAATAGTAGGGCATGAGCAAAACGTGACTTCAATGTTATCGTATCAGCGGTGTAAAGAAATGAACATCAATTTTGTTTTCTAGAAGTGTAATTACTAGATTGATGTACAGCATTATTATTATTATTATTATTACAATCCTTATAAATGAAATGCGTACGTTTTACAAACCTCTTCCTTTCTCTGGGTGGAATAACCGAGTATGTATGTCCATGATAATGCTACTTGAGCTTCAAACAGTTCAGAAAAAAGAATTCAAGAGAAATGCATAGTTGTGTAGAGATCATACTTCACAAGCAATACTACGTTCGAGCCGTATGAAAGGCATATTTATGTCAAGAGTGTATTGTACTGGCCGTATTGAGGGCATAGTATCTATCTATCTATCTTCTGATATAAGGGCGCAGAAATGAATAATGGAATGCATTTTGAGCTGACCGCTAGCTTTAAATGTTTGGCATTAGAACAATGACAGCCATAGGTTCCATTAAAATATATTAAAAGGCTGAATTCATTCTGAAGGTACAAATTCATGTAAAGTGGATGATTTTTGTTGTTTCCGACTTGAGTAGGTTCAGGGGGCAAACCTCATATTTTGGATCCTATACTCAAAATGCTCGTATAGGTTGAAAATCTCAATAATACCTATTATCTTTAGAAACCGCACCTTTCTAAACTAACTACATTTTTTTGCAACGTCGTTCATGAGCTTCATCTTGAAAACGTTTGCAGCGCTCTATCATGGAGTAGTGTAACTAACTATCGATTGCCAATTATCGATAGCTATCGATTTAAAAGAGCCAGCTGAACGATGGGCATTACTTCCAATGACAACGGCTTCCTTTTCAGTAATTCACCAGCTATTTTCAAAAACGGCACATTCTTAGGGGAAAAAAAGAAAAACTATCTCACTACGTTATGACGATTTGGGAAGCTTTTCACTCTTTCAGTGCTGAACCGTGCGGATGGTAATATCGTGAATAAGATAACTATCGATAGTAATTCAATATCGATAGCCTTTGAACATCGATAGTTGAAGAGCATACGGAAAGTGATAATTTGACAGTGACAGATGTGACAGTTTGTTTACATGAGTGATAAGATCAACCAGACAATTTTCTTCTGGATTTTCACTACTGTAAGCTTATAATTTCTATTTTTCTGTTCACTTGACATTCTCTAGAAATCGAAATGTAACTTGTGGTAATCATGCCCGAAATGGGTTCCTTCTTGTGTCTACCGTAAGGTAATAATTAAGCTTACTCGAAAGCTCGCTTGCAATTGAACAACAGCTACCGGATTGTGATGCTTGCCCTCTCCAAAACCAAGCAAGTCAAGCCCCCTCTTATCTGTGACGAATCCGTTGCGAGTCCTTTCGAGTTGCTCGTTGGTAGCCACTTGGGCCGGTTTTCTACGCTTTCGTTTCGTCGTCCCTCCTACGCCGCAGTTAGATAAGGAAGCCAAACTGCGGTTTGACACTCCCTCCGTCGCTAATATTCGACAGAGTTGCTGGGCAACAAAGGCCAGTGTAGCATCGGTCAGTTGGTCATTTTTCGGCTTGTATCATCTGTTCATCATATGAGATGTTGGCGGACACGTTGCTCTGCGGCGTTGAAGGGTACGTAACTATAGTTAAAGTTTTTGTGCTGGAATAACTAATTGCATTTTCCCTCCTTATGTTTTTGTATCGTTTGATTTTTTCCCAAGGTTAATCAGTGCTTTGAATTTTTTTTTTTTTTTTAACGTTATGTATTGAACTCTGAACAATCGTGGCCCAAACTCTCTCTTGGTATCAATTTCACAAAAACATTGTCGGACGTACCGTATGGAATTGTGAATGAATATCTCTACAAAAGGATTCTGAAACAGAGGATTATTCGACAACAAACTCACAGATAGAGCATTACGATAGTTTTTTATAACGAATAATTATTGCCCAACTTTGATAAATCAATAAAAGGATTATAATAGTGCGATCGGTTTATTCTTTGAGGAGTTCGACGGTTTTTATATTTAGTATTTTTTCCATGTCTTGGCAGATATTATCCTGAATGTAACAGGTCGATGTCATCATGGAATAAATCATTAAAAAAATAAAATAAATCATCCAGAATATTTTCGGATTTTCATTCATTATGAGAAATTAGTTAAGCTCGTTTCGCTGAATTTGATGAGGTCTAAACTGATCAAAAAGACTTATAACAAGAGCGATCAGACCTCAAGCTGTCAAATTGGTTATAGCACACTGTAACGCCATATTTTCCCAAGGGGAAAAAATATCTTAAAATAATCTGTCGTCATTTTCCTTCTGCTGGCCGGATATTACCTCCATATACATTTACATAGGCCTAGTGAGAGAATCTGAATGAGGGAATCAGTCAGAGGGTGAAATCCTTAGTTGAAACGGACCTTAAACTTTTTGAAATCGACTTTTGCAATGTCTGTTCCATCGCCGTGACTAATGAACAAAGAAAGCTGCCCAGCTGCCTGTTTGCAGTGGTACAGACACATTATTTTCCTCCACAATAATTCACCTTGACTACCCGTCACTGCTCTACCACGCTGACTTTTAATCAAACGGAACAATCGTTTGCTCTCACAATTCATAGTATATTTTAACTGACAAAATGTGCCAGGAAGTAATTTTCTTTGAAGGACATGAGTATGAATTAATTAAGCTTATTTTCACCTCAGAAGTTTTGGAGTGCTTTCGGTTTTTTTACAGAGGAGCATCACACTCAATTGTGGTCCTTTGCAATGGCAATGGAAAATTCTTATCTTCAGTTCAAGGCCCTAGCACTAATCATTGGGTATGTAAAATGCTATTTCGTACCAAACCGCTATTTGCAATTTTAATGTTTGCATTACTTTAATTAATTGAGGGACAATAACTTACCCTACAAGAATGTTTGGAGTAGAAATTCGTCGCCCAACAATATTTATTATCGGTTTTGAATCGTCGGAGTATTAATAGTGTATTTTTACACACATTATTTGTTGATCCGATTTTCAGATGATTGGAATCGAAGAAGTTCGTAGCCGAATAGTATCGATGGTGAAAGATGCCATAAGGGAAGCAGGCTTGCCACTTGATCACCCGATCAAATGTATTGTAAGTTCTAACCTTGTTATTATAACATTTCTATCATGTCATATTAATTTTATTCGCCCCAATCTATTTGTGAACCTTGGAGTATGTTGACTTTTTACAAAAGTAACAGTTAATTCCTCATAGAACTCCGTTTCATCAAAGGGTTAATGGGACAAAGTAATCATCTCTTCGTATTTGATCGCGCAGGGAGAAAAATATCTCGTTGGTCGTGAATCTGATATTTAAACTGCTGTCCAAACGTTTGTGTCATTAAAATCGGAGAGATAAGATAATCACCTTGACTTTTAAGAGTGAATTTCTTCTTAAAAATTGATTCGCAGGTTAATTTTTAAAACCGAAGCTATAATCCAATTGCCAGGTAAGGGATCTTTTAAATAAAATAAGATCATCCTTATTCAATACGATTCTTAAATAGGGGTTAAATTAATTAAATATGGGCTTTTAAATTTCATCTAGACTAGTTAAACAAGTTTTGGCTTCTTAGAATTCAGCAGCACCAATTCGATCCTTAACAAGCTCATGGTTAAAAGAATTAAATAATGGTCGTTTTTCTTATCAATTGTCTACCTTTTTTCATTTGTTTTTCTGAAAAGTGTTGTATTTTTTTCAAACAGTGTATGAGTCTGACGGGCGCGGAAGAGAAGACGTTCAATGCTAAATTGAAAGCCAGCTTCGAGTCGACGGGGCTTGCTAACGATTATTTGGTATGTTCCGACACTCGAGGGCCTATTGCTGCTGTCCACGAAGCAGGTATGTTGAAGAATGAATTCTCCCTTTAAAATTGAATATGATGAGTAGATTAATTAAGCTTCTATGTTATTAAAATTGAAGATTTTACCCTTTTTCTCCCTATACCAAGAGTTTTTTCTCAAAAATACCATTACTCTACTCTCCTCTACTATTTTCTTGCTGAATGACATTGGAAGTAACTGTTTGAGACCGTTAATGTGTGTGAGACGAGTGAAAGAAAATGCCTTGCAGCTATTAAAAGCAAATAACTGTTTGAGACCCTTAATGTGTGTGAGACGAGTGAAAGAAAATGCCTTGCAGCTATTAAAAGCCAAAAATATGGTAAAGTTGAATTATAGAATTGCGGTTATCTGCCTCTCCTCATGGGAATTATTTTGTGCTATCTATGTTCAACTGGTTTTCAAGTGATTTATTTAGCTTTCCAAGAGTCCACGATATCATATCCTCCATTATTACGATGGCATTATCTATACCCTCAGATAAGCGAAGTCCATTGTACTTTTTCCATCGGAGAGAGAATTCGAGAGCAAACGCTTCACTTTATTATCATTGTCAAATATATCTAGTTGATTATGGTACAAATAAGTAATTATGTAACTCGATTGGCTTTAGAAAAAAATAATTAATTAACCTAGTCTTTTTTTGTGGGCTTTTTTTTATCACATTGACATGTGAGGTATATTTCAGCAATAATTTACAGCTAGAAATAAATACGAGCAACTAGTTTTCCGTTCGCCCGTGTGCGATTATTATTATTTGCCTATTTAAAAAACAGTTTGCGAAAAAAGGTATGTTTTTCGTACAGGTGGAGTTGTATTGATTGCTGGAACAGGGTCCAACGCATTGCTCGTTAATCCAGACGGTTCAGAAAAACGATGCGGCGGTTGGGGTCACATGCTTGGCGACGAAGGATCAGGTGGTCACAAACTTGAGAAGACAATTCTCAATTATTTACATGAAATTACCCCTCTTCATCTTCAATTATTACACCTCTGCATGTCCTAGACTATTGTAAAAAGCTCTGCTTTGGTTCTTTTGAAATTCCCAGCTATTGGTAAATTTTGTTCATACGGTTGTTACTTAAGATCATAAATATTGCTTGATTAATTTCCTCAGAAGGTTTTCTTTTCAAAAAGGTTAATTCTGTTAAGTTGTTTAACAGCGTTTGGTATTTCAAAAATGGCGCTCAAAATATATTTCGACGATGAAGACGGTCTTGAGGAAGCACCTAAAGGTTATGAGACCGACGTTCTTTGGCGCACTATCCAGACCACTTTCCAGGTTAAGACAAGGTAGTTCACTTGCTGCTATCTAGATTTTTTCCTTATCATCAATAGTACTGTGTTATTCTATTATTGTCCCTCTAGTATTTTTCATATATTTATCTTTCTTAGAGAGGACAACCAACTTCTGAATAATCAAGCTTAAATCGTTCGTCTAATAAAAGTATTATTATCAAATAAATTTCAGAGCTGAAATGTTACCCCACCTGTATTCCAACTTTGCCAAAAGCGAGTTCGCCAAATTGTGCCGGGAGTTGGCAAGGAGCGCTGACAATGGTGATCCTTTGTGCCAGTGGTTGTTCTTTGAGGCTGGTAGATATCTAGCTAAGCATCTCATTGCCGTAAGCCAGGGCGCATCCGAGGTAATTATATTTGCCTGTATGCAAGTTAACTACTTCTCATTGAACACTTTGTCATTTATTTTCAATTTTCTTAGAAACTTCTCAGCCACGAAGGTGGACTAGCAGTAGCTTGCGTGGGCTCTATCTGGAAAAGCTGGCAACTCTTGAAGCCCGGATTCACCAAACAAATCGACTCCGATCCGCGAAGTCCAAAGGAATTTTCCCTGCTCAAGCTGACCGACGATACTACTGCTGCCAAAGGGGCAGTCTTCTTGGCTGCCCAGCATATTAACTTTCCTATCGCCAAGAATTACGCCAATAACTACAACGTCTTCCATTATTACAAAGCTAACGTCATCAGGAACTGAAGACTGCCCTTGTGCGATTTATTTGTTCCTTTCAGCCAATTCAATTCCATTGTAGATTTATCGATGAATTTCAACATTCCTCGAAATGAATTGTACGATTAAGTATTATCATGTATTATAAGAAATCCACATTCCAAAATAGACTCAACAGTATTTGAAATTGTATGGCCAACAGAATGAAGCATTTAGTTGTTTTGTAATTTTGAATTATTTCTTCTTTTGGTTATTGCAATTATTCTTGTAATGAGGGGGAGAAAAGTTCGAATCTTATTCCCGCAGCTTTAATTGGTTGCTGGCCGAGCACATCCCCCTTTCAGGTTCCTCTGGGCTCTTAAGAGCGTTAGTTACGTATTGGTTTCTAGAATCGCTGGGAAAACTGATCACAGAGTTAAAAGTGTAAGTTAGCAACCATTAAAAGCTCTGAGAATAAAACGTGGTTCACAAGCATCCGTCAATGCGTATGAGTAAAATATGTATTGCAATCCGATTCGCTTGGTGATAGCATTCCGCGTCTGGTACTCAATCAAAATGCAGAACGCAATTTATGGATTCCTGTGAACACTAGTCACCTAATTCGTCTCCCCTTCAACCAGTATCTTAGATTGAAGTAAATTCTTTTTGTGTTTGTAACTCTGAAATTTACTGTGTGGCCAAAAAAACTTCCCTAGGAATCTATCAGCTTGAAAAATGTTTAATATTCCATAAATCATTTGCCAAAATTGTATCGCTCCTTGTAAGTTCAGTAATTGTAATTTTCGTACTTTGTGTCGTAGAATTTTCTTATGAATAGGGTTCGTGCAATAGTTATGCTTTTGAAAAATGTTCTTCTTAGTGAACTTGTGTTTTTTTATTGCTGAATACATTTTATAAATGTGAAAGTATTTTTATTGCCGGTTCTCCTTGTGCAAGGAGTCATGAGTCAGTCAGCTTGAAAAGGTCCGATTGAAACCTTCTAGACCATAACCATCCTTTTATCCTTAGCTGATGCCGGGGTTAGTTGTACATCTTTGTATGTGTGTGAACTACAATAATGCTCTATAGCAATAGCTATCGAATCGGCATCTTGATTCACCCCTATTCAAGGCTCTTTATTTTTAGCACCTCACCATGGCCTCATTTACGACCATAATAGGAGTTAAGCTTAGCTCCCCAAACATTCATCAGCCACGGCAAAAATGCGTTCGTGGGTTCGGCCAAGCTCTCCTGGCATCATCACGGTTCTTCAAATCTCTTCTCAGTTCGTATTTAATTTTTTTCTTTTCATTCTGTTTTGAAAATCAACTGAATAATTGTGTACTGAATTCTGAAAGTTAGTGATGGATTCAGTGTTGCCAGTTCTCTAGTGGAGATATAGCCATTGACCGGCCAAGATTGATTTTTGGTGAAAATGTCAAGAATTTAGCTTTTATATTTTTGTCAAAAAAGTGTTGACGGCGTATAAAACAGATTTTTTTAAATTTGAATATTCGGACTCTACATGCCTTGAAACGTAAAACATCAAAATTTGCTTGGGGGTAGAACAAATTTTCCCTCGGGCGAATACATTGTTTTATCGAAGGATAAGTGTAAAGTGATTTGAATTTTATTTCGAACGTCCCTACTACATGCGTTGAGAGCAGACATAATTCCGACAATTTCAAATTAGGGAATTTCACGCGGGATCGGAGGGAGATTTCATAATTGTTCGAATGACTGTCTTTCAACTCCGATTCCTCCTATCACTCCGCCCACTCGACTTGTTATCTCTTTTGAAACTGGTATCTCTCTCTTTCCGTATCTTCCTTTTTCTCGGCCGCCTCCTCCGTGCGTTACTTCTACTGCGTTGTGTTCCCGGAACGGAGTTCGAGTTGGGGTTCGGGTCCGTGCGTATCTGTGAGCCAGTGAAACGTTATCATTCCGCGAGGCGACCTTCTAGGAAATTGAAAACTAGTACAATTCTACAGTCTCGTCTCGGTAACACTTTCGTCTCACTATGGCCAGCGGGCGGCTCAGTCATGCTTTTCGCAAGCTTGTTCAGAAAAATGCGGCTCGAAGCTACTTCGGATATTCTAGGGAAATAGCTCAACCTTTGAACCGCGAGCCGGAATGGACTACGCCAGAAAAAGCGGTCGCCTGCATTCAATCTGGTGAGTGGACCTAATTTATTCGGATTTCCGTAAAATAATTTGATGAGACTAGCTTTAGATTCGCCTACCTAATGAGTATTGTTTCTGTCTATTTTTATTGAATAAGAATGCGCCTCCACTTGAAAAATGCGGCATCTCGAGATACAAGTTGGTGAGAGTGCGGAAAAAACTATAAAACGTTTGTTTTTGTAGGTTGAGGGGGAGAAAAACGAGGCGACCTCTTCTCCATTCTTTTTTATTATTCAGCCGAGTACTTTCGCCCGTTCGGGCTTCTTCAGGGCATTATAGGACCATGGGTACCTATGGCCATAGTCCTATAATGCCCTGAAGAAGCCCGAACGGGCGAAAGTACTCGGCTGAATAATAAAAAAGAATGGAGAAGAGGTCGCCTCGTTTTTCTCCCCCTCAACCTACAAAAAGAAGTAATGCGACCACCTGGAGAAGAAAAATATAAACGTTTGTTTGCATGGAAGAAATTAATCTATGGAAGAGTATGACGTGTACGGTGTACACTTTTAAAATGTAAACGTATGGTTCCTATTGGTGAAATTTCGGAATTCATACTCTAGTCCAATAATCGGTCGAAGAGATCGATTGTGCTCTTGTGATTAGGGATATGGGCCACTTGAACGAAGAGGCCAATTAGAATCGTTGCTCTAGTCTGAGCACCCAGAGCAGAGTTATAATCGAACAAAACGTCTCCCTTCAAATCCAGGAAGTTCCGTTTGTTTCGGAGTAAACCCAGATTATGATTCTGCATAGGCTCGTCTTCTGCTTCCCATTCTGTTGGCCTTGCCCTTATTCGAAAAGAGCTAATTTTACTGCTGTTCTCCGATAAATCAGTCAAGCAGAGCCCAAGAATAAACTCCACGATTCAACGGGCGCCTCAATTCACGCCCTCCTATCTCCACTTCGTTTGCCGAGGCTAGTCCTAGGTTGTCAACCTTGGGACTCGGTCGGATCCTTATTACGTCAGTTGGCTATCGCTGGCTATAACTCGCTTTATATCGTCTCCATATCGCTCATCTGCTGCGTGTCACAAGTCAAAATTCTACTGTTATCGGTTCTACGTAAAAATATAGTCTAGGAGTGACGGACATGAGGGTCATTCCTGCGCTTTCAGAACTAACGGCTTGGAGGCCATTTCCGTACAATAGGCGTTCACCAGCTAGCCAAAACTTGCTGCTAAAAATTGGAAAAAAAAAAAACAAAAAAAAACGCTGGAAATGATTGTACAGCGGTTTATTATTCCTTCGCTTCAATAATAATTTAAAAAGACTATCCGTTTGTGACAGTAAATATTCCGAACATTTGTGAACCTTTCCACCGAAAAACAAATTGGTAACTATGAGGGAAAACTGATGTAATTTGAATAAAGAAAACGTTATTTATTTTCAATCGATTCATACTTACATTTCCTTTCCGGAGTCGATGTTTTGCAAAAAAGCGAACACGGCGAAAAAATTTCAAGTTGAAACTTCAAAAGTATGAAAATTAAAAAAAAAGACAAATAACATTAAATTTTTGCATTATTTACTTCGATTCAATTCGATTTCTATGTCTAATTTCCCTTAAAAGTATCGTGAGCAAATAGTCTTGTTATTTAAAAAAAAAAAATTCGAAGTTGAAAAACGTAAATCACTAAAACCGTAAAAATGGCAAAACCTAACAGTTGATGTCAAATTTCTGTTGTTTTGTCATCAAATTCGAATTCGGCGTTAAATTTTCTGTTAGAAGAGCTTTCAAAATCGCTTGAAAACAAAAGCTTGATTGTTCACCCGATCCGATGCCAGGGGAGCCGGTCAGGAGCTCGGTTTACGGAAATTAATTTCTATGGCGCTGTATGAATTTTATCTGGCAAAACTTTTGCTATGTACTTGTTTATGGCATCTAATTGAAGACTCCTATGTGTTAAAACAACAGATTTACGAACATTTTGACTGCGTTAAGCTCGGTGAAAGTTCGATTTTCGTCAGTTCAAAAACTGATTTTTTTGGACCACTTGCAATTTTTTCCGAGAATTGAAAAAAATCACAAGAATACATCTTGGTAAAATACAACTTTCCTGAAAATTTCAGATTTTTATCTGTATTGAAAGTCGAGTAAAAAATCATAAACTGATCAATGCTAAAAATTCGCAGGGGTTCACCTTGATTTTTTTGTGATAAATTTTTTGACTTCGATTTCGTTCAAATTTTGTTCAATGAAAGTTGGTGGTGTGTATATCAATAATAAATGCGACATTCTTGGTTTCTTTTGTCCTAAATAGACGAAAAGAAGGTTTAAAGTAGGAAAGTGGGATTTTTCGTGTATATTCCACCGATATTCTTGAACTCCGCACAAACGGTTGGAAAATGGATAGGTACATTACTTGGACATGTGTGGACAACTAAATTACCTATCTTTTGGTATAGTCAAACATCTAAATTTGCGACTTCTTGCTGAAGTTATCGATGGGGAAAGTTACAAAGCTTGGAAAACTTTGAAGTTGGAAATGTTATCGCAAGTTGAAACACCAATGCTTCATAGTACAAAACATGGATATACTTACTTGACGACCAACTATACATGACCAGTACTTATACAGAGGGGGAAACTATATAGGGAAAATATGAGGTACCTATTATTGTACTAGTGAGCAAAAATTGATTCGAAGCGTACACTTTTTTACACAACGGTGTGAACCCTCGCAAGTCCGAATAACGTCTGCAAAAAGTCTCGTATGTCAGAAAAATACTTCAAAAACAACTGGAGCTACTGATATATAATTTACGCCTTCTCCCATTATTATCACATGTGCACGTAATTATAGGATGTGGTTTTTGAACATTAGGCGCCACATATCGTTGCAATGAAGTTTTTTGTGTCTCCTGTAAAATTTTGGGAAAGGAACATTTCGAAGTTTTGCAGGTATACTGTCCATATGTCACTATGGCATTCAATGAGCGATAATACTCGCACGCCCGTCGGTATCTAGTCACGATTGCGGATAGAATAGATCCGATGCGATCGAACATTATCTTATTCGGAGTTTTTCTGATCGAAATTCACTGAACAGCCCGGATGACTCAACGTTATTCAATTATTCGATATAATTATGTGTCATCTGTTGGATGTGAAGGGAAAACTTGAGCTGTTTGCATGATAGCTGTGCTAGTTGAGTCAGCTTTTTCGATTTCAAAGGCTTGAAGCCCTAAATTATACTATTACTACTTTATTTACTAAATTTTACTTGAATTATTTTCTTATTATTTTATATTCTTATTTCTAACCACACATTTTTGGGATTTTTAGAATTACAAGTAGAGGGTCTTCTTAAATCACAATCGAAGCAAATGAATAATAAACCAGCGTACAATCGTTTTTAGCGTTTTATAGCAGAGATCGTTGTTTTCTTTCACATTAGTGAGGTAACGGAAATATTAGACGTTTTATGAGGTCCCTTACCTTTTGTTTGTTCGTCTACCATCGTAACCCGGAAATTCGGCTAGCACAAGCCACGTTCCTATGCTAATGAATATTGAATTGATTAATCTGAATTTCCTCACGGACAGTGCCCAGACGATTGTATTAATTTTATCTATGTTAAATCTGCTGGACGGTATCGAATATTAGATACAGACTATATAAGTCGACTTATCTTCAATTCAGATTAAATTAGCTTTACATATCCCATGAAAACAGTCGAATGTCGATTGGTTCAGCTAATTTGCGCAGATAATTTTCATTGAAATTACGTTTCGTTGATTCATTTAGATGCCGATACTTTATACCAATATATTAACTCATATATGGTTTTTCCTCGAATGTTTTCAAATACTCGTTATCTCCGTTACTCATTTTACCGTTTACTCACTGTTTACGACCTGAAGAACAGGAAAATAATTTCAACTATGGAAACCCTGAAACTAGCGCGCTAAGGTCGGTTGTTTTTAGCGCTGATTACGTAATCGTATTTGAAGCGAGCTCCAGTTGCGTCACAGTATAAACAGCTCGAAGACAATATTAGTTACCGTTTGCCATTCAGATACGGGTGTCGTTATTTTTCTGCACTCGGATCGACAAAATGTAAAAATTTTGGGCCTTACATAGAAAACCTGGTCTTGGCCCCATTTTTTTTTATCGTACCGTTTCTTTCAAGAATTGTTTACTGGCTCAGTATAAAATCTAGCTTCATACAAATCGATTAAAAGTGGATCGAGGAATAAGTTGATATCAGATGAAAATGATTAATCTATAAATATGTAAATATAATATATAAATCTTCGTTTTTGGGTAGTCGCCTCATATCTTCTTGGTTTTGAAGTTTGCGGGGGAGAAAAACTGGGCAACTCATTCTCCTTTTTCTTTATTGCCCGCCGAGCACTTTCGCCCCTTCGGGCATCATCAGGGCTTTGTAGCTACCAATGGTGCTACAAAGCCCTGATGATGCCCGAAGGGGCGAAAGTGCTCGGCGGGCAATAAAGAAAAAGGAGAATGAGTTGCACAGTTTTTCTCCCCCGCAAACTTCAAAACCAAGAAAATATATAAATCTATATTTTGGAGGTCCTAGCAGATCATTTGCAAAAAGGAAATAATGAGGAAGGGAATAGAGAATGAGTTTTCTTGGGCGATTAAAATGGTTTATTACTGAATAATAACCAAAGAATGTATGTGGAAGGAGAAATCGAATGCCTGGTTAAAATCTGCGGGTTAGCTTTCCCGTAGTACGAGGTTGATACCTAAATCGGAGTGGTGAAACTCACGTTTTGCTTATCCCTCGCATTACCAATACGCCGAACCTTAATCCGAGGTGGTAAAATCTACAACAAGTCGAATAGGTCTCTTTGATTCGAATCAAAATTTCATTAAATAAAATTCTGAATTGTTCCAGGCAACACGGTTTTCTTGAGTGGAGCAGCTGCCACTCCCATCGTGCTTGCCGAAGCTATGGCCGCTCATGGGAAAAATAACAAACTCAAGGACATACAAGTTTGCCACATGCATACCGAGGGACCAGGCACATACTGTCAACCGGAATATGAGGGTGAGAACTTGGCTCTTGAAACACTGGAATATCAACTCAAAATTAACTTCAATTTAACTCTGGAAATGAAATTGTTGGCTCATTAGACTACATAATCATTGTAGAAAGCCTGCTCTGATTATATTTTATGGGAAGTTGAACATGTTTAGTTGACATTTCATCGACGATCTTTGAACTGATCCATAACTGCAGTTATGTGTACAGTAATTTTTATAGAGGGCTTGTAATATTTATTCGTCGAATGAATATTGCAGGCATTTTTCGATCGAATTCCTTCTTCATGGCTGCCAATGTGAGGAAAGCTGTCGCTGAAGGGCGAGCTGATGCGACTCCGATTTTCCTTCAAGACATCCCGAAACTGTTTCACAACAAAATTATCAAACCTGATATCGCAATGATTCATGTAAGTTGTTGAACATTTTTGGGGAACTTAGGTGGACTGGTATTGGAGGGAAAGAACGAGAGTGGGCTGCAATACTAGAGGGTTTCGGCTTGCTGACGATTTGTTGCAATTTACATTGACGAATTGGGCACCCTAAGAACCTGTAAAATGCAAAACCGCCGGTACACAGGTTATGTCAAAGGATTTCAACTTTCAATTATATTATTTACCATCTTGTAGACCATTCCAGTCCAAACTAGAGACCAAGACCAAAGACGTTCAACAAAGTGAAATAGTTGAAACTTCTTTAGCTATAAAAAAAAATAATAATAATAAAAAATAAAATTGATTCTAGTGCTGTGTTCACGGGTGTGTCTTATTAAAGTTGGATTTTTCTTCTCGTCATATTTCTGAGTATGTAATCCCAAAATCAAGATTTCTTTTTGGAGAAATTTACATTACAATTGAAAATTGGTGTGAGAGGTAAAGCTTTATAAAAATTATCGAAGAGAATACCTTGTGTTTGATGAATATTATAAAACCTGTATGTAACAAAAAAAAGAAGAAAATAAAGTAAATATTTAAAATATAAAAAAGTTAAAAAAATAAATATTATAATTAATTATTTTAATAATAAATACTTTATTCTGCTCAAGCTCAATGATCTGCCTTAAAAGCTGAAATTATCTTGAGAACCGATAAACTACCGACCCCAAGTATGAATAAATAGATCTAGATTAGAGTAGATAATAGAGATTTCTGTTCCCCGATTCGTAAGAATTTCATAACATGAATATCTACGGTATGATTCTTTTATGCCTAAAACGAAATTCGTTCGTGTTTTTGGGTAAAGGTTCAATTTTGGGGTATTTATACGAGCCTAAAAGCCTAATTTTCCACAAAAAACTGCTAAAAAATTTAAATAAATAAAATATACTGCCCCTGAAGATGCCCTGAATCCTTGTTCTGTTAAAGCTACATTTTTGACTCTAGAATGGTTGTAATTTATTTCCAGGTATCCCCCCCGGATCAGCATGGATTTTGTAGTTTGGGAACGAGTGTCGATTGCGTCCGCGCAGCTGTGATCCACTCCAAATATATTGTCGGTGAGCGAGAAATTATTTTACTATTTTTCCCTCGGAAGGTATTGCGTTGTTTTGCTGCACAAGCGTTATTTTCTTGCCTAAGCAAATTTTTTCTTGTTTTTTCAGCTCAAGTGAACAAGCGTATGCCGCGGACGTTCGGTGATGGCCTCATTCATTCTTCGCATTTCGATTGGGCAGTCGAGGTTGATGTGCCGCTTCCCACACATGGAGGCCACCCTCCTAGTCCAGAAGAGGCGCAAATAGGAAAGCTCATTGGTCAAAACCTGGTCGAAGATGGTGCTACCCTGCAACTCGGTGAGTCTCTAGTGTGGTGTTACGTCAGAGAATGTTTCTTCTTTTTACTAGTCAAGGTGTCATATAGGGCTTTCCACACTCTCCTATAATACCCAGAGGAGCAAGAATGGAGAGTTTTTGCTAGCCTCTAACTTCAGACGTGGGCATAAACATTTATCTAGGGTGAGTAGTCCAGATGCTAACCTCATACGTGAAGGGTACATATAGCTTTCAGGCTCATAAGTCAGGCCATGTTGTTAACGCTTTGTTTTATAAATGGTGACGTGCATTGAAAGTGAAATGGAGATACTCGAAAATAATGATCAAGCTACATGCAGAAGGCCAAGTTAAGAATAGATTGTTTTGAAAAATGAACAGACAAATTACCCAACCAATCAGGTCACCTCTAATGTTAGTCGCCTGCAATAACTTTAATATGGAGTTTCTCGGCCATCTTCCATTTTTCTCGCCTGGCATTGCTTGATTTTGCTCAAGAGTGGTTTTTGTATCTTGAGGATCGACGAGCATATTCCGAGTATACTCTGGATCCGGAGGAGTAATGGCTCTCAAAATGAACTATATTAAAGGAGCCTTGAATTTTCTTTTCCAACTTAGTAAATCCACTAAATATATTTTTTTTAAATTCCAGGCATAGGTAGCATCCCCGATGCCGTGCTTACCCAACTGGACAACTACAAAGATCTCGCCGTCCACACGGAAATGTTCGCCGAAGGTGTGATCAACCTAGTGGAAAAAGGTGTGATAACCAACAACAAAAAGCCGATTCACAGAGGGAAAATCGTCTCTTCGTTCCTTATCGGCACGCAGCGGACGTATGATTTCATCAATAACAACCCCATGGTTTGTAAGTATCCAATGAGTATCCTTGGAATCTAACCTTTTTTGAGCTTGACTGTGCTCGCTCCGCCCGGCTGGCAAGAAGCATTGTCTATTGAGCTAAGCAAGGGCCCTAAAGTTGACTCTGGAAAGGTTTTAATCACCTATTCGTTGCTGAGTTCTGAATGCACTTAGTTTTAAAACAATTTTGTTGACATAGGATGACATTTTATTTAGTTGTTCGACTTGTGGCTGTCTCATATTCTGGCGGTAAATTCTGCTGAAAAATTTTCGTCAATTTGTATTCGATAAACTATACTTCTTTGTGAAACTTCCTGGTTTATTTGAAGGGGAACAACGCCAATTTTTACTTGGAAGACATCAATAGAAAATATGCATGTTCGCCTTAAAAAATACAAGACGTCTTTTTCATCTTTACTGAGTATTTCCATTTTGCAGTGATGAAGGAAGTTGACTACACGAACAACACTGCCATTATCAGGATCCATCCAAAAATGACTGCAGTCAACTCATGCATTGAGGTTGACATTACCGGTCAAGTTTGCTCAGATTCAATTGGAACTCGCATGTTCAGTGGTAAGGTTAATTAAGATTCACTAAGAAATCTGAAGTTCTGAACTGATGACATAGTGTTGTAGTGACGGACGAGCTAATAAGCTATCGACCCTGTTAGGTCTCATTCAATCAATCTTCGTCTGGTTGTCGCTCTTCTATTCTTATACTTGAGGGGAAGAATAACTGGCGACTCCCTCTCCATTCTTTTTCATGGCCAAGATCTTTCACCCATTTGGGCATCTCCAGGACAGCTTCTCCTTCCAATTTATGTTTCGTGGTGATTTTTTTTACAAGTTATTAATATTCAAATCTGTTGTACTCCTCATCTAAGTATTACAATTTACGTACAGGTTTCGGCGGGCAGGTAGATTTCATCAGAGGGGCTGCCGAAGGGCTTGATGGCAAAGGAAAGCCAATCATTGCTTTGCAATCGATTAATCAGAAAACGAAGGATTCGAAGATTGTTCCTACTCTCAAGCCAGGTTAGTAGCTATATTTTTTTCCACTAGACTGATACCGGTTTCATTTTTACTGACGTTATTATTATTTTGCAGGAGCTGGTGTAGTCACATCGAGAGCGCATGTTCACTACGTTGTCACCGAACACGGCATCGCGTCACTTTTCGGTAAAACCCTTCGCCAGAGAGCGCACGCGCTCATCCAAGTCGCCCACCCTGACCATCGGCAAGCCCTTGAAAAAGCGGCGTTCGAACGCCTGAAAACCATGCCCTGCCCTTAGGCTGAAACGTAAGCGCGGAAGAAATACTCTCAGTTCAGCTTGTGCGGTTTTTTGAAAACCTTAAGCAGAAATGAACACTGAACATAAGCGAAAAACGGTGAATCACATGTCATGGAGTTTAGACATAGCAATCGCAAATATCAGAGCTAAATATAGTCCTGGGTGATCTTAATTCAAGTGTAACTTGGTGATTTTTTTTAGTAGGCCGTTTTTCAAAATTGTTACTTTCTCTCAGCCAGTACAGAATCATTCAAATGTAATTCCAATCACTTTCTATGGACAATATCTGTTTTTGCATCCTTTGACATTAAGCGCCTTATCTAGTTAATTTTTTGCCATTGATTGATTTGTATCGGTTTCTGCGTTACCTTCGTTATTTAAATTTCGTGGCATTATCAACCTTTGTGGCTTTAACGTTGAGCAATTTGTGAGTCATCCATTTACCTGAATGTGTGATAAATGTTTTGATACAGTATAATCTGTAAGTTTTCTTCCCTTGCAGAAATCGATCGATTTCGGGATTTGCCTTCAAAAGGACAATGTGATTATATGATACTACTTTATCTTGGCACCATCTTGATTCAACATGAAGGCTCTTCGGAATGAGCCTGATCAGTGATATTTTATATTGTGATATAAAATCACAGTACACACGTTGACGATCCTCTTGTCATTTCAATTCAAAAACCGAACAAAATCGCAGTAAAACTTTGTGGATTTTTAGCAACAATAGGAACGTGTTTATAGTGTTGCTATTGGCTTTTTCATCATGATTCTGTTTAGCTGGAACATGGAATGGAAAATGCCAAACCGGAAAGGGAAGAGTCCGATTTGATTGGACATAATCAAACGTGTTAACCTTGCTAAATAACTTCGACCAATCAGATTCAACTCTCCATTTTCTACTATTTTCACAATACGATTCTCAAGTTACTCCAGTTGATTTTGTTGGACGCATATGTGACTGAAATTATTTTGTCCTTGTGCTAAGCCAATAAAGTTAATACATCAACATTTCTCTTAAATATTGCATATTAGCTATTGCTTGGCTACAATAGCTCTAAGTTGACCCAAAATCCTTAAATGATCAGTGTACACAATTAATATTACCTATTTGTGATCCACTTTCTTTTTTTGTGTCATGTTATGGCAAAAAATCTTCCACGTCGAATAAATTTCATTGTATGCAATCCTGTTACAATAAGGATTAGCTTGAATACTCATTTTATCGATCGGTTTGAGAATGACTAAAAGAATCGAGCGCCTAATTTTATTAAGTTTAATACCAATCTATGGCGGACAATTAGCGCTGAATATTCTGCTAGAATATTATCAACTTATTGGTGCCATTAAAAGAAAAAAAATCATTTCCAGCTACTGGCACCTTTTTATGTCTAACTAGCGATGCTTTTATAGTTATGAAAAAGCTTCATCCACTCACTATGAATAAAATTTACTACACGTTGTGGCAAAATGTCTCTGTAGGATAATTCGACCGCACAAGAAATTGGAAGTGATAGTTACTGTGTCTTCTATCTATGTAATAAACTGCGAAATGCGTAGCTCATGGTGAAGTACAATTGAAATATCGAAGTAGCCGATTTTTTATAGATAATTCCGTTACAAAATACACGCCGTTTTTAACCTGTCAAAATTATTCACCTTAATACGTCGATTTTGAGTTTCGTCTGGGAAACGATTTTCAAAATCGATTATTGGTGAGAGAATCTGAATACGAAATGTATCTCGATTGAGGTTAAAAGGGTAAAATAATCAAGGGGAATAAATTGCTCTGTAATTTTAATGAAGACCGTCAATATTCATACATAAATATTCCATTATCTAACTCGTACATGCGATTTCAGTCATTTAATAGTCCACAGCCAAAGCTTTAAGTAGCGTTGATTATCTAAGACAAGAGCACAGAAGTACCTAGCTAAAAGCGGCGAACCTACACCGAGTGATTTGGCTCGAGTTGAATTTAAGCAACACATTGTTATCACAGTAGTTGACATGAAAATTTACGAAAGAAGTTTGCGATGATAAATTTCTGAAATATATTGCACTTGAGCTGCAGTGAGATTACGATTCGTTGATTATTCTTAATATACCAGATGAAGCCTGGAGTAATAATTTTTATTTTTTCAATCCTGTTTATCAGGTCGCAGCCGTTTGCTCGATAGTTCCATACTGTCCATCCATAATTTGAGGTCTTCGGGGGGCGAAGGTTTCGGACCCGCTTTTAATGTGTTCATGACGTCCTCAACAATCGGCTTGTGCATTGTTGCTTTCGACAAGATGGCCGCTCTGACAAAGTTGTCACTAGAGATGAACTTTTGCTCTAAGTAGATCGACCGCTCGTCCCAGTAGATCACCTGAGAAAGAAAAAGATAGTAGGCTTACTGCGGTTTAACCTGAAGTTGCTCCAAAGTGCAAAATTGGGTATCCGGCCAGTAAAAATTTGGAAAATGAAAGCAAGGATGCTGTGCGGATAGTGAAAATCGTAAAAATCGTACCTGCGTTGTGACCTTGTAGAAAGTGAATATAGGTGTTACTCTTCGATAACGGATACTCGTAGCTGCTTGGACGGCGTCCGTTTTCCGTTTGACCATTTCTTCGTAAAGACCAGTCCTGTCATAGAAATGGAATCGGGCGAAATCCAAATCGCGCACGTAACGAGCGTTGTTCATGTGGCGCATGACCAAGTCCAAGTCTTGTGTAAAACAGAAACCTGTTGCACGAAGAGAAAATACTATTCAAATCGACCAATCTCATTTTTTCTACCATGCGGGCTTCAATAATTGTACAAACTGTCACTCGTTGGGCCATATACTTTAAAAAAACACCGATTTTCAGACACCATCATCATTGGCTGTAAAGTCATATCAAACGTAGGACTCATGAGTGAAAGTAACTGAAGTCAAGGCTCTAAATGATCACCGTTGCGGCACAGAAGAGCCACCATACTTAAAATTGTTTCTCAACTATGACAAGCAAGTTAGCGCAACATTGTTAGCCTCTGTCACCAATAACAATTCTACTATTTTTGCGAAAGACGAAGTTTTTCTCTAAAAATGCGAAATCTACCTATAACCAAACAAAAAACGCTCCAAATTATTGTACAGTGGTTTATTATTCCTTCGCTTCAATAATGATTTAAGAAGGCCGTCCATTTGTGATACCTAGTAAGTTGTCCAAACATTTTTGTGAACGTTCCATACAACAACTGCATGGTAAATAAAAGGGTAAACGTCGTAACAACTATGGTAATTTTAATAATTTTTATTTTTCTTTATTTTCAAATTATATGCTTAATTTATTTGTCCCAAGGTACAGGACAAGAACGTTCGACGACCATTGCGACAAGTATAGAACGACTTTTAAAGCTTCTAAAATTCTCGAGTAAAACACTCACGTCATATTTTTGAAAATTTCAAAAATGATAGAGATCTCACTCGATTCAACGTCCAAAAATCTACAGAAATTGATACCAAGAACACTTCTGTCTGAAAAGCGTGTGATAATATGATTTTTCTCCTCCTCAAAACTCCCCAAAAATACCCTTGAAATTGTGGTGGTGATTTGTTTGAAGAATTTATCTATCGTCAGACCAAAATGGATTGAGTTTTTATCGTTTCGTCAGAAAAGTGTTGAAGGCGTGCGTACAGATTTTTTTTTTAATTGGATATTCGTATTGGATTTAATTGGACTTGAAACGTGAAACATCAAATTTTGAGGAGAGTTAAAAAGTTTTTTTTCGGGCGATTAAAATGGTTGTATTGAATAATGAACCAAAAGCAATTCTTATACTTGATTAAACCATGAATACTCAAAAGGGTTAGATAAAACAAAAATATATTTATGGACGGAGCTTAGTGAATTGTGATCCGCTTTTGAATCTCCTTCATACAGATTCACACGCACAAGCAATTTATAGTTTTAACGATCTGGTTCTGTTCTGTTACAGCTATTTTATTGCCTCCGCCGTTTGATAGTAAAATACAGTTCAATCATTTCAAAGACGATATCCAGCCGTTTTTATCCTGGTAGAGTTTGATCTGGCGAGTAGGAGCCTAATGTGTTCGAAATATCGAGTCATCGCAATAAATTAACAGCAAGGTTACCTTCTCATTAGCACTGAATCGACTGCTAGAGAACGTTTCTCAAAGTAGCTATTCGCGATTAATCGAATCCTCTAAGCCTCTGAGGGACGCGTTTAAAACAATTAATTCCTCCATATCCGTCCAAAATTAATCAACTTAATGTTTTTCCATATTCTAATATTTCAATAGATGGGCAATAATTTCAAAGGAAGTACCACTGGTGGTCCACACTATGCCATAATCCTATGCTACCCTGATAATAAAATGGGCGAAAGTGCTTGGCTGAAACAATAGACAAATCGTGGAGAAATAGTCGCCAAATTTTATTCCTCCTCTGCCAAAAAATAACCGACATCCATAAAGGGTTACATTAATGAACACTGAGCGTATTTTCATACTCCTTCCATAGGAGCCATAGGGTTCACAGCTGGGCGAAAGTGCTCGGCCAGCCAATAAAGAATCAGAGAATGAGTCGCCTGGTTTTCTCCCTCTCACAATATCAGGTACATTCACCACGGATTGCTAATCGGAAAAATTCCAACCAACCAGTTAACGTTATACCCAATTATCACCTGATAATTATACTGTAAAAATTAATACACACTTCATAGAACCTCCAGCCCCACACAGGATAAAAAAAGAGATGATTATTGATGCGGCATCATCGACTGAGCGTATCAACAAAAAAGAAGGTGGCTCAGATTCGGCTGGCGAATTTCGGCACTCGATGTGTAAAATTACCTACTGGGAACGGGTTTCAAGTTGACAATTTTATTTGTTTTGAGCCAGCTCTCATTGTACTCCATATTATAACTGCAAATCGAAAAAACCACATTTCCACAACTATTATGCCTTTGGATTAATATAATCATACTGCACCGTGTATTGTCGTTGTGTCCATGATACTGCATTTTTCCTGAAACAATCGGCCGTAAAGGACTGTCGAGATAATTCTGAGATAGTACTGGACGTCGAAAAACCATAGAAGCAGGATGACCGCCACAACAAGGAAGCACATCATTTTGGATCAGTGTTGTTGAATAAATCCTGAAAGAAAAATAAAATGTTTAGAGGAAAAATACGGAGTACATTGAAGCTATTTTAAATACATTCAATGATGATAATAGCCCCAATAAAGCGTATGCCAGTAGACAATAGTCAGGAGATTCTAGGGAGGGGTTTATATTGTGACCTGCAGCGCTACTAGTGGCCATGAATAGAGATAAAACGGTGCTAATGTTGTTGATGGGTGTAATACTTCTACATACGCAGTTCGAATACCAACTGGAAACTGAACAGGGTTTTTTTTCCTTTTGTGTGAACATGGCAGTTGTCATGTTTTCTACTAGCTTGGATCGTTACAATGGGTAAAAATTTTTATTTTATATTACCGTAAACCGGGGTGACTTTGTGACTTGCGGGGTGACTATGGTACATGAACGTTTTTCACCTTTGAACCCGTCTAGCGTATTCAAAAGTGGACTTAACGCCTTGTTCCAATTTTTCCCGTAGTCAGCATCAATTAGTCAAGTGGCCAAACCTACAGAATTGCTTCCATGTGCAATTTCCCACCTTTGGTTGATAAAAATGGTAAAAGGTGATAATTGGCTCAGGTTTTGTTTCTTGCCAAAGTTGTTTGGTCGTCGGATGCTGCGGGTTGTTCAAGCTATTTAAGAGCTAGTTTTGTATCAAGTACCTCTTTGCTAAGATATTCATGCCAAGAAACGTTTCGATTTGTTCTTGGGTGAAGAATTACTTAGCAATAAGCAGATAAAGTGCAAATCGTGGGTAACTATGGTACATGATGTCTGATCAAGATTTCTTGCTCCTATTCCCGTTAAAACCATATCCAGACACTACCAACAGCCTCTTGTCCCGAGTCACCCATTCCCCGATCCCCCAAGAAAGAAATTGTTTAAAAAAACATTAAAAATTCACTGATCCTGGAGTAGGTTTCTATGGTCACCAATTTTTTCATGAAGGAGATTGTTGTTGTCTGTTCCTGGGGTAGTCACCCACATAATAAAACTTTATTTTCACTAGATATTTCCTGGGGAAGCCACCCTTTATTCAGTTTTTCTTGTGCTAAGCATTCATAGGTAACTGCACTGTAATACCTGTGATTGTCCTCTGTGATACATACAATAAAGTTGAGTTTGAGAGTACCTCTGCATACAGTAAGGAAACCTCTGATGAGTTAAACAAATAAAAGACTGTTCAATAACAGAAATGTTCATAAAAACTCTTTTCCAACTCAATAAACTAGCATAACTCGTTCAAAAATGTTCAACTTTCAATCAGCCGATAGCCTTCATTTTTCATTTTACTTTTGAGTTTTGAGCCGAAAAAATGCGGTTTCAGCGACTTTTTTTGGTGGGATATTTTTCTAAGAAGTTGGAGAATCAAATTTATGTGGTGAAAACATCATATCTTCGCTCGTGGATGCGTTTATCAGCAAAAACAGTGTGTGTACCATAGTCACCCCAAATCACGGGGTGAAAATAGTACAGACAAAAGATGGCATAGCTCCTACAATTTTCATCTGAAAAAAATCTAATGAAACTAGAAATAATCCTGAAATGTATGCCTCTTGAAATAAAAAAACAATCGGGCAATTAAAAATAATTATGACGCCGAAAAACGAGAAAACCCTCAAAAAGTGTACCAGAGTCACCCCGGTTTACGGTAATAATAAACCATTGTAATTGCCCCAAAAAATTTATTCTATCCCCCTCAGAATTTGATGTTTCTTATTTCAAAGCATGTAGTATATATCCAATATGCGATAAATAATTATCCAATAAAAAAATTCTGTCCGTCGGCTGTTACACTTTTTTGAAAAAACTGTAAAAGCTTAATTTTTGACATTTTCAACGAAAACCAATCTTGGTATGAGAATGGCTAAATTCTTCAACCAAATCGCTACCTTTGAGTATTTCTGGGGGTTTCTGAGGGAGAAAATTCATATTGTCCAAAGCTTTTCAGACAAAGATGTATTTGGTATCAATTTCAATCGATTTTGGGACGCTGAATCGAATGAGACCATCGCGGGGTCGATAGCTAAAATGGTTCTCGAGTTTTCGCAGCTTTTGTGTTGAATTAGGGAGATTTTCTGAAATTTGACATGAGGGTATAACTCGAGAGTCCTTGGAACTATAAAAATCGTTCGATTCTCGTTGAAATGGTCGTCAAAAACTTTCTTCAGCCGTAGGCAAAAAATATCGCTTTTGATTTTGAAATAAATAAAAATAAAAATTAGAACAGTTGCTACGAAGTTTTTTCCCGTATAGTTACCAATATTTTTCGATTGGAAATTTAACAAATCTTCGGAATAATTTATTACTATCACAAATAATGGATAGTCGTTTTAAATCATTGTTGAAGCGAAGGAATAATAAACAATTGCACGATCATTTGCAGCGTTCGTTGAGTTGTTCTCATTCGTTAACTACTTATGCCTAGCTAGATCTTGCTCAAAGCATCTACCTGAAATAGGCACGTAAGCATTAAAACGTTAACTCGAGCTTGAAAACGTGAACGGGTCGACTGCGAAACCGTTATTCGTGCGGTAAAAGGTGAACAAACTTCGAGTAAGAGTTTGTAAAGTAACTTACCTTGGGCAAAAACACTAGCGGTCCTTTTGTAAATGGAAAGAAACGCGCCGAAAAATCCGTGTTTGTCAACGAACGGGATTTTGAAGAATGTTGACGATGAGAGCTATTTTTGAAAATGAAAAACAACCGCTACCTAGAAACCTTCTCTTGATACCATTCTGACAGGTAACCTCAGTCGCACTGACCGAAGTTGGTTGTAGGCTGAGAAACGAAGTAAGAAGAGAAGAGGGAGCGACGAGAAAAGAGGGAGGAGAAGAGGGATCGAAGGCGGTGAGTAGAGGCCAAGGTAGATAGATATCTATCTATCACCCTCTATCTATCAACCTTGAGTAGAGGCCCTCTCTCTCTACGAGCAGCGATCTGAAAAATAGCGAATCGGGAGTTACGCTATTACCGGTGTTTTTGACCGAGTTTTTGCTATCGCAGCTTTTTGTGCCGAATTTTGGAGATTTTTAGAAATTTGACATGAGGGTATAACTCGAGAGTTCTTGTTGGAGCTATAAAAATCGTTCTATACTCATTGGAATGGTCGTCAAACACTCTCTCCAGCTGTATCGTTAGGCAATAAGTTTAGCTTTTGATTAGGAACTTTAGAAAAATAAAATTACAATAGTTGCTACGGAGTTTTCCCCTATAGTTACCATCTGTTTTTCGGTGGGATTGTTCCGAAATGTTCGAAATAATTACTATCACAAATGGATAGTCTTTCTAAATCAATATTGAAGCGAAGGAATAATAAACCACTGTACAATCATTTGCAGCGTTTTTTATTGGATATTCGGATTCTACATGCCTTGAAACGTAAAACATCAAATTTTGAGGGGGTTAGAAATTTTTTTTTCTTGGGCGATTACAATGGTTTATTATATAATAAACCAAAAACCTATCATAATAGCAATTTATCTACTCTGTTCAAACGTCACCATAATAATATCGAAACTCTTGAGAAGAATAATTCCGCAATATTCCTTGAAAATAACGAGTAAAAATGCTCTATTTATTTTTGAGCCTGAGGAAGTATCGATCGCGATACCGTACAATCGGAAAATCCTATCCGGCGTCCGCTCGACGCCTTAATCATCGGCATAGGCAACGCCTGCAACTGCAGCTATGTATTGCGGGTAATGCTGTATTTCATATGAAGGCGCACGTAACGATTTATTTCCCTCCGCTGACCGAGCGTTTCGGTCGAATTTTTTGGACAACGTGGATCCTCTTGAATAACTTTAAGACTTTAAGAAATGTGTAATTCTCGTTTAATAATTATTTGGTGGCTAGAGGTAGAAAAACCTATCACAATAGCAATTTTTCCACTCTGTTCAAACTTCATCACCATAATAATATCGAAACTCTTGAGAAGAATAATTCCTCAATAGTTCTTGAAAATACCGAGTAAAAATGCTCTATTTATATTTGAGCCTGAGGAAGTATCGATCGCGATACCGTACAGACGGAAAATCCTGACCAGCGTCCGCTCGACGCCTTAATCATCGGCATAGGCAACGCCTGCAACTGCAGCTATGTATTGCGGGTAATGCTGTATTTCGTATGAAGGCGCTCGTAACGATTTATTTCCTTCCGCTGACCGAGCGTTTCGGTCGAATTTAATTTATTGGACAACGTGGATCCTCTTGAATGTTTCTAAGGCTTTTAGAAATTTGTAATTGTCGGTTTTTATTAATTATTTAGTGGCTAGAGGCAGAAAAAACCTATCATATGTAATTGTAATTTTTCTACATTTAGTTTCATCGTTATAATTTCTTTTTTTTCATAGATCAGTTGTTCGGTATTTAGCATATTTTTTGAAGCTTTGATGATCCTATATTTTTCCTTTCATTGTTACCCATTTCGAATTAGTGTAAAATTTTCCGCAACCAATGTCTCTTGTGATTTTTGCCGACTCGGTCAATTCGCCTTGGAAAACGAACCAAACAATCATAGAACATGATTGTGATAATTATATCGATTTCGTAACAACCCTTACTAAGCTTTGAGGTCGCCCGTTGGCCAAATTGCAAGGCTGTCGCTAAACTCTGTGCAAACTTCACCATAATAATATCGAAACTCTTGAGAAGAATAATTCCTCAATATTTCTTGAAAATACCGATTAAATGCTCTTTTTATATTTGTGACTGAGGAAGTATCGATAGCGATACCGTACAGGCGGAAAATCCTGTCAGGCGTCCGCTCTACTCCTTAGTCATTGGCATAGGCAACGCCTGCAACTGCAGCTATGTATTGCGGGTACTGCTGTATTTCGTATGAAGGCGCACGTAACGATTTATTTCCCTCTGGTGACCCAGCGTTTCGGTCGATTTTAAATTTTTTGAACATCGTAGATCCTCGTGAATAATTTTAAGACTTTTAGAAATGTTTAATTCTCGGTTTTTATTAATTACTTAGTGGCTAGAGCCAGAAAAAAAAACTATCATAATAGCAATTTCTATCAAAAGTCTCTTGCTACTATGATCTCAAATCATAGTAGCAATAAATGTATCAAAAGCCCTATCGCCAAAGATGAGAGATAACAAAAATGGAAATAATAAATTAACAACTGATAAAAATTGAGATGCAAGATTCATTCAACTTGATAAGATCGACGCGATTACAAAAACGAAATCCGGCTGTTAGACGCCTTTGAAGGGAACTTTTATGATCTGAAATCAAAATTAACACATCATTAGGTAATGATTAATTAATAATTTAAAAACATTTTTTTCCAGTTGGATTGTTTGTTGACTAATTGATTAACTTTACTTTGAGCAATTGATGAAGAAGTGTGAATTTCATTCTAATTTAAATTGTCAACATGACTGGGACAATGTAAATTTAATGTTACAAAGGAAATATAAGAGAGGACCTCTTGGTCCTAATATTATACGTTAGATTGAACAGTCAGCCAGTCAGTCCCCTTGTGTACCATTTCTACTGGTCATTAACGTAGTAATGTTGATTGCAATTACCGAATACATTTCTTTTCTGGCTTCCTCAAATCGACGAACCAGACTCTCATATCCGGCAAGAAGCACAGACAGACGAACGTCGCTATCTTTAATATCTTGCAAATTGCTTATAAGTTCGGCCATCTTGGGAGAATAGATTCTGCAATGAATTCATTTGCAAATGAGAAAATAATATCAGAATGTTGAAGTTTCAAGAAGAGAATGACAAGTAATTTCAAAGCGATTCTCGTCAACATAGTTTGGAAAATGTTCAAAAGAAGGTTACAGAGTGAAATAGGAAGCGCAACTTACTCCAAATCAGCTCGAATTTTAGCAAAAGTGTCTTCCATTTTTTTGAGATTCTCCTCCTGTATTTGATGGGACTCTTGGAGCTGTCTGTAAACACAAGTTAAGAGGTGTGAGAGCAACATTGATTGACGTAAGATCGTTATTTGAGACAATCGTATAGATATCAACAGCATGTGAAGCACGAAGTAATCATCATTGTCAATTATTTATCATCAAAGCAATTTCTGATTGGTCTCAATGAAAAAAATGTTTCCTTGAAATTTAAGGTAGTAAGTTCAATATAGAGTTGTTCAGAGGAAAACGTGGAATTGTAGAGAACAGCTCAGAAATGTCATTATTTTGACAAAAATCAACAAAAAGGAATCACTGATGGGGAAAATGTAAACGGAACATACGTAGATTTATCCAAAACGGTCGCCAAAGCGTCGAAATTCGCTACACTTTGTTCAATCGAGTCGAACACTTTGGTCAGCGCCTTAAGCTCTTCATGTTTCGCGCTCACTTTCTTCTTCCATTCTTCTTCCTGCTCGTCAATCTTCTCCAGCTCTTCCATTCTCCTCAAGCATTCTTCTGACGTTGCGATTTCATTTTCAAACTGGAACGCAAATCATAGTTTAGTAGAACTATTATCCATTGCCTGACATAAAAAGGCTCAATTGAAAACATTGAAAAATTAGTCGCTACAGAAGAAGTTTGCGCCTGTGTTAGCTGCTAAACTACGTCTACCTGAGAAAATAGGAGACATAGACTATCGCACGGTTAAGGAGTTGTCTTTTTCTCGTCCGAGAAAAAAAAATACCTGGTGACATTCGGCGGCTATTTTCTCCGATTCCGCACGGAGCATAGCCAACTTTTCTGGCAAATCTGAACTTTTGCCGATAAGATCCTGCCTCATTTTATTCGCCTTAATTGACAACATTTCCAATCGATTTTCGACCTGGGAAAAAAGGTGAAAGTTCGAAAGAATACATTGAATCTTCTCATATCGCACTATGGAGAAGGGAGAGAGAATTAATCAAAGTTGCAACTTTAGCAATTTCTTACATTGTTGGAGTCTCGATCAAATTGTGAAAATTAATACTGTTAAACAACGGCATAGATACGTTTTCACATACCTCTTTCATGCGGTCGTTGGCTTTCACTTTTTTCGTCTCAAGTTTATTGATTTCCTGTTTAATTTTAATGTTCTCCTTTTTCTTCGACCTCGATTCGATCTCTATCTTTTGAATCGCTTTCCAAATCCAACCGACTCATAAGTCCGTCGCATTGGTTCAAAAAGTCCATCACTTGCCCCATCAAAGTGGCTGTTCTTTTGACGTTATCAGCTGTTCAACAGGTCCATTATAATGTAATTGACACAGTACATTTCGAATTGGAAAATTGCTTAGCTGCCATAATGACAAACGCTCTGATGAGGATTTGATAATATCATTAATTTAGCATAAGAACGATACATGAGAAGCAACAGTAGAAAACATACAAGGGCACATTAAATCCATGTAGGTAAAGTTGAGGAAATTGAAGACCGCATTTACAGCACCGACCAAGTTAACATCCGTTGTCTCGACATCGGCAAATTTTCCGTCGCTAAGTAAATTCGACTGAAACAATTATCTCGTAAGAATTCCACAATCCATAATATTGCAATAGGCCAACAACTTAACGAACTTGAAAACCATTGGTGTGCATAGATCACACAGCACTTACACGTTTGAGTCGGTTAAAGGTATAACTAATATTACTATTGTATTGGGTAGGTGAGGGGGAGAAGAACCAGGCGACATATTCTCCGATTTTTTATTATTTTCCGGCCGAGTACTTTCGCCCCTTCGGGCTGTGGTAACCTATGGTTCCACATCGCCCTGAGGATGCCCGAAGGGGCGAAAGTACTCGGCCGGAAATAATAAAAAATCGGAGAATATGTCGCCTGGTTCTTCTCCCCCTCACCTACCCAATACAATGAGAGATGCGACGACTCAACCAAGAATAATATTACTATACTCGAGAAACTCATACAAAGGCCGCAACATCTGTTGTTGGAAAACTAGCCAGGAGAACCAAAAATTGACATGAATTAGGTTAATAAAGCGGAAATGGAGTATGCGAGCCTAACAACACGACACCCAGAAGTGTAAAACCAGCCCTGATTTCGAAAATTACGTAAAAATTGAAATAGTGAGAAAAAAACGCATAGGCGGAAGTGCTGTGTGTGATACGAACTATACAAAGTTTTGTAAAGATGGACCCAAAATTTTATAACGCTTCAGTAATATGATTGAAGTGTATTAAGTATTGTGTGTGATATAAATAGTTAAATTGAAGCAAAGTACAAGAAATATTTCAAGAACTTGAAAGTTCAAATATATTGAGTTTCACTGCCTGTAAAAATCAAAATACGCACTAGTGAAATAGCGAAAAATGCTCATAACATGGAAGTACTGTGTATGAGCCAATATATAAAAAATCAATGATCATCTCCTTGCAATAAGTTACATTGTGACCACAAACGTTTAAAATTATAGAAATACAATCATAGAAAATACAAAAAACTTCGAACGGTTATATCATGGAAGTACTGTGTGTTATCCTAAATCTGGAATCGGCTAATGTAGTAAATTTACTGGGAGAACATTTCCTGAAAATGTCATTCAGTTACATTAATTTTTTAGGGAGATACGGCGATTTATGTAACTTTTTGACCACAGACACAAGGACTGACAGACACTTGATCAGAAAGTGTGAATGATCAATTGGATTGATTCCGAAATCGATTTTTCTTTCGATCATAATACTTCCATTTTTTTACTACATAGACATGGATGTTAAAATTTAATAGTACATCCAAATAATGTCCAACATCACGTTTAACAACGGATAGCAGTATTAAAAATAAATAATACTCATTTTAGTCATAGAGATACTCCATCAAACTGTTATTTTGTACAATTAATTTATCCATAGTGATATGGAATATATTTTCAACAGAGTGATGTTACTTGGTATGAAGTATCTGATTGAGTAACTTGTTCCCTCTATTGACTAAATAACATAATATTATATTTATAAAAATACTTTGTATGAAGCATTCAAAGTTGTGAATCGTGAACTGTATAATTATTAAAGGCAACTTGGAAATCGTTATACCCGATGAAGTTCGTCAACGTCGACTTCAAACTCCATTAGAGCGCGGGTGTAGAAATCTCTCACGAAAACACTATCGGGGTGCTTCAAATTCAGTATGCTGATGTCAAAGTCGTCGCCGAAGAAGTTTTTGATCAGCGAATAGACGTTTTCGAGCGACATCTTGAAAAGCTGCAAATGAAAGTAATCAACTGAGCACTAGATATGACCAACTGAGAGGAGTGGATCTTTATTTTGAAATCATTTTCAGAAATTTATCATGAGTCAAGAATAGAAAAATTGTTGAAATGGTCGTCTCTTCAGCTGTACCGCTGGGCGAATTATTTAGCTTTTGATTTGAAAATTACAAAAAATAAAGATGAAAATCACCACAGTAGCTACGGACTTTCCCCTTATAGTTATCAATTAGCTTCTTTGGTGGAAACGTTTACAAATATATTATGGAATGTTATCACAAATCTAAGCAAAGGAATGAAGAGTGAAGCAAAGGATTAATAACCAACTGTACAATGATTGCAGGTTTGTTTATATTGGATATTCAGATTCTACAAGCCTTGAAACGTTAAACATCAAATTTTGAGTTGGGTTAGAAAACAATTTTTCATGGGCAATTAATTACAATGGTTTATTAGTAAACCAGAAGTTTCGCCATAAGTCAATATGAAGATTAACTAAGAACAAAACATACGACTTACGAGTTGTCGATGATGGCTATGAAGATATTTTATTCAATCCAAAAAATTGCAATTATTTAGATCATGTTCGATGCTCAAATGCTCAAAATAACGTTAAATATTAATTCAGTATTCAGATCTCGACTAGGTAAATAACTTGATTTTTGATTATGTACACCTTGTAGCTTGTATCTCCAACGGCGGCTGCAACCGCTCGATGATAAGGCTCCCGCCAACATGTTTGCCAACAATACAAAAAAAATGCTAAGTTTGGATTGGTGTTTGAAAAACTGTAGATAAAAATCTCCCATATGACTAAAGCGTTGGTAAATATTTCTAATATTTACTCATCATTATTTATTTACATAACGGTTTTTTCAATATTGGAAAATTGATAAAAATATAGCCACGTTACCCGACGTTCGTACCTCAACTCGCTCCACCGGAAAATCGAAGGTCACAACAACAACAACATGAAGACGAAGCCTAACCCAAACCAAAGCATGGAATGGGCCAATGGGCATTCTTTTACTTCACTTCATGTTCATGAGTCTTCTTTCGTGATACTGTAACCAGCTTGTAACTTATCATTCATTTATTGGAAATTTCATCGTTTTTCTTCCTCTCGTGAACAATGTTCCGTTCTCTCGTGCTTCGGTTAACAGACTCGGCACGTAAGTACAATAATTTGCTCTCTGTCTAGGCGTCTTCCAATTACTTTTTTGTCTATACTATTACTATTGTCTATACTTTCTATATTGAGACTAGACATATATTCGGATGCTGGAAAAAACCGTGACCTAAATCTTGGTTGCATCACATTTCGTTATAATTACTATCGTAATTATGCGTAGAATATTGAAATGGCCATCCACTCATTAAAGTGCTCCTTTACATCTTAAAAACACTGCAAATGATTGTAACAGTGGTTTATTATTCCTTCGCTTCAATAATGATGTGAGAAGACCATCCATTCATGACAGTAATTATTCCGAACATTTGAAAATGTTCTCACCAAACAACGTTTGTTAACTAGAAAGGAAAATTCCGTCGCAGCTATTGTAATCTTTATCATTTTTATTTTTCTCACTTTCAAATTGAAAGCTAATTTTCGCCTAACGGAACAGCTAAAGAGAGTGTTTGACGAGAATTCCAACGAGTAAAGAGCGATTTTTATAGCTCCAAGACCTTTCGAGTTATACCTACCTTTCGAATTTTTTTATTCACCGAATTTTTTCATTTTAACCGACTTCAAACAAGGAGGAGGTTACTATGGTTGTCTTGCGGGATTTTTTTTTTATTCCTTTTTTATTTTATTTATTTTTTTTTTTTGTATTCTACGTGCCTTGAAACGTGAAACATCAAATTTTGAGGGGGTTAGACAATTTTTTTCCTTGGGTGATAACAATGGTTGAGTATTATAAACCAAAATGGTTGAGTAGAATAAACCAAAATCATACTGATAACAAATCAACTTCAAGTTGAGAAGTTACCGTCTCAAAACGACCGATTGTTGTACCTAACAACAAATTTTTCGGCCACTTAAAACTTCACAAAACTTAATATTCAAATTAAGCTGAGAAAATAATATTTAATGACAGAAAATTAAAAGTATTCATTTTTATTGGGTAATATTCACAATTTCCTAAATTATACTATTCACTTCCGTTCTGAATTCGACTTTTCAGACGATCACAATACTTCCATTTACATACCACCATTTTCACACGTCCCATCCCGACCACAATCCTGTGTGTTTCAGTTATGCGACGATTCTGTTTGCATCCTTGTAGCCGCAAAGTTAGTGAAAATTCTGTCATTTTACAGGTATTGGATTCAGTCCGGTGGTACATAAAAATAGTTTCCGCACTTCGCAATCTGCATCTCAACGAGATGGGCTCAGCAGCGAATCATCAGATGATATGGTTTGTATATTGGCGATCGTAATTTTGTAAACGATTTGAGAACTATCTATTATCTACTTATTATTATCTTAATTCTTATTATTTACTAATTGCCTTTTTTACTTATTATTATCTACTTCTTCGTCAAGATTGAAATTGGTTTCCTGTAGATCTCGACATTCTTTACATTTGAAATTCTCTTCATTTGTCGACAGCCCATTGAAATGGAAAATCCGTTTAAAAAGGAAAAAGTCGAATGCATCCTCTGCCAAATGAAGATAGTCCCCGACTACAAAAACGTCAGACTTTTGTCGCAGTTTGTATCGCCGTATACCGGACGCGTCTATGGCCGCCATATAACTGGACTTTGCAAGAATAAACAGGAACGAGTCGTCAAGGAAATTTCAAAAAGCCAGTATGCAGGTGATGCTTCGTTTTGTAATAAATTATACAATTGCGAACTATGGGAATTTATTTTCCCAAAAAAATACTTTCAACCGTAATTGCTCATTTTCAATCCATACGTGTAATACCTCCAATAAATTCTGTGTACCAGTCGCATAGATACTATAATTTTGGGCCAATGATGTTGTAGTAAAAGGTCTGAGTGGAGCTACCTGTGTGTCGGTGAATCGAGAAAGCAGCTATGAAGTGTTATCTGCTTTCATTCTCGGTAGGGCATAGATTAATCTTAGCTCATTCTCTGTCGACTCTTGTGACCCGAATTGATCATGAGAATGACTGATGAGAGCGCACATATTCATAAATACGCCCTACCTACCGTCCGCAAGCTTCCTATGATCTCGAACTTGTCTGAGGCCCAATTTCCTATTTATTTGATTGGAACATAGAAGAAAAGGTTATAACATATCGGCGACTAGGAGTAACCTCAGTCGATTCAGCTGATAAGAGTGCGGTTTTCAGATCTAGGATCTTGTGACCTGTTTACCAACAACTTGCTTATGGGAATGAATGACACAATTAACCAGTGGATGAAACATTTTCTATAAACAAAAATCACTTAGTTGCACAGTGATACCTAACGTAACCTTAACAAGTTATGCCTGCAATACTAATTATTTGTACCTTCAAGGTACATTTTTCTAAAGAACAACTGGACCGATCCCAAAATTTCTATTTTGTATTAAACTTTGACTCAGTGCGCACGGCCGGACGTCGAAACTTTTTAAAAATCATCAAAATTTCGCCCGTGAAAAATTTTCAACAAAAAAAAAAAAAAAAAAACAAAAAGTTTTTCAGAAACAAATTTTTTTAGTTGGACGGCTGTAGGTTCCATGGAGATGAAGATATTAAAAAATCGTCCGTTCGATTTTTCCCACAATAAATTATGCTGATTCAATATCATTGCTGATGCATCAGTTTTAATAGGTGAGACATAGATAAATATTAAATAAACTAAAAAAATATTTCCTTTGGTCGTAATCAGGTTATAAATTATTTCAACAGTAGTGTTTCCTTATATTTCAAGGTAGAATAAGCCAATTTCTGATTTAAACCTTCCCGATGTTCAATCTCGTCACTTAACTGGCTTTTTTCATTATAAACGTTTTTCAGGTTTCATGCCTTACTACAACAAAGAATTGGAGTTCATGGAGGACCCCAAATTGTACAACCCCGCTCGACCGATCAGGAGTCATGATTTCTAACTGTGGACTGAAGAAATTTTACCATTATTGTACTAGTCTATTGTTGCAGTTTCGCTGCTCACGTTCTATCAGTGAGTTGCGGTTTGTTGTAAGTGAAATAGATTGAACCACTGTCTCGTTATTTACTTGCAAAAGCCTCAATTCTCCATTTCCCGAATTAATTCTTCTCGTGCCTTGAAGTAACTGGCTGATCGTGAAGTGCTTGAATATCATTTTACAATTACTTATTACTTATAATTCTCCATTAAAAACTTACAAGTATATTTAAAAGATTTGAAACCTTGACTGTAACTTGGAAAAATTCAGTCGAGGATAGTCAAATAATTTTTAATTAGTTCTATAGGCGAGCGAAATGCCAAAACGTTCCATTTTGGTTTATTATCAATAGGTAATAAACCATTGTAATCGCCCAAGAAAAAAGCCTACCCCCTCAAAATTTGATTTGCTTTGAATTCAGCTTTTAATATTGAAAATTGAGAAAAATAAAAACGCTTAAAATGCCAGTACCTAGTTGCTACGGAGTTTTCCCCTATAGTTATACCAAGCTGTAATTCGGTGAGAACGTTTACGAATGTTCGGATTAATTACTATCACAAATTGATAGTCTTATGGATCAATGACTCAAATTATTTACCGAATTATAAACCACTGTACAATAATTTGCAGTGCTTTTACATTGAATCGGGGAATTTTTTGTAATTTTTATTATCAGCTTATAAAATTGGCGTTAATTTTGTAGGAGTTAATTCCTGCCGTTTTTATACAAACATGACGCTTCAAAGGAAGATAATAAAAATTTTCAACGTTGACCGTGGATTGCAGGCGGTCGCTAATCTGTCAATAGCCAAAATATATTCACATCGTTGCATTTTCAAACTTCAGGATCGCAAAAACAATTTAGTGAAAAATTTTCCTCATCTAATCAGCTTGGGGGAGTCCATAACAAGGATTCTCCCTCTCCGCTGGCCAATCTGAGGAATTCCCGTCTTCTGGTCGTGAGTCAAGGACCCGTCCCGTACGAGGTCAGCCCGATCGCCTTTTCGTCGACGGATTTGCAGTATCTGGCTAACATTTTAACGGAAAGATGTTACTCGCTTTTGTCTCGCTCGCTCTAAGCGTTTATGCGGTTGGCGGTGACGATTTCGAATTTCCGCCTCATAAAATCGAACTTCTGTCCCCTAAAGGTTTTCGAGTGTCGGTGCCTGATGTGCCAGGGGCTTCTCTATTCGCGATTCACATCAACGTCAACAAGGAAATGGAAGGTTTGGAAGCGGGCGAATTCGCCGTCGATATAGTCAAGAAAAAGAACGGAAGATGGACGTATACAAATAAAACAAAACGGTTGAAAGCTGGCGATAAATTGTATTACTGGTTGTACTTGATTGTTGACAAATTAGGCTATCGTCTGGACGATCAGGAATTTCTGATCACACCATCGCTCCTTCCACCCGAGGATAAAACGACTACTGTTCCCCCTCCGACGAAACCTCCATCGGTACCGAAAATTCCAACTGCTCAAACCCTATTCGAAGAGCGTTTCTCTAGAGGAATCGACAGGTGGTCGTACGAAATTCGATTTTCAGACTCGCCCGAATCTGATTTCACAGTTTTAACCAGAGATTTCGACACTAGCGGTATAGTCGACGACCAGTTATTCATCAAGCCGTTGCTCCTTGAAGACGTTTCCAACTCGTCCTTCGTAGCCACGGGGACTTTGGATTTGAACGGATGTACAACGCGTATTAAGAAAAACTGCCGCCGAACAGGATACTCGTGGTCGATTTTACCGCCGATCCTGTCGTCAAGAGTGACAACCAAGAATTCTTTCAGTTTTGTCTACGGCGAAGTGGAAATCAGGGCGAAATTGCCTACCGGCGATTGGATTGTGCCTGAACTTTGGCTCGAACCGAAAGAGGTGAGAGCTTGTAGTAAATAATAGTCATAATGATTATTAGAATGGTATTGGATAAGATTTATGGTACCTAAGTATGTTTGGTTTAAGAATAGCATACATGTGGAACTGAATTGTAAATCCAGTATAAACTGATTACTCTTGAGAACAACTGGTGGACACTAAAGTGGTAACCAAGATGAATGCATGGTGATGATCAAAAATCACTACTGATGGTAACCAAACTACGACTAGTGGTGACCACATCTGACAACTACTGGAAACTTAACACTATTGGTGACTGACTGGTGAATAGTGAAATCTAGGATTGATGACTGGTTGGGACTGGACTGATGACTGAGCCCAATTCTTGGTGACCCAACTGATGGCTGGAAGTGAGCGAAATAGAGACTTTATTTGTTTGAAAAAACCTGTACATACAAACTGAACGAGAATGAAATGAAGGAGGGCGTCTTGCTCATGAGAGATTGTCCCTCCCAGCTTACTATTTCATAGTTGTTCGTTGACACTCCGACCTCCTAGAGGATCTATTGTATCCGCTGCATGCTTGGTTATGCTACACGCCTGGAAAAGCCTACTGGTCATAGTCCCTAATTCAAGATTAGCAGGGCTTCTCATTGTGAACTGCCTATGCCACATATGAAAGCATCTCACGGTCAGATCCCAGTCCCCAGGCTAGAGTTCACGTCAGCTCCTGAGGTTTTTTGCGTACCCCCTCTTTTTAATTTTTGGCCTCACCGGCTCCGTGGCTTGGTTGCAAACCCAAGCCTCTTCGAGTCGAAACAGATGCCTCAACTGTTTTACCCACGGAGGCTGGCTAAAAATGTGTTGGTGATGGTCAAAAATCCCAACTGATGGTAAACAAACTATGACTGTAGACCTACACCACATCTGACAACTACTTGAAACTTAACTGGTCACTGTTGGTGACTGGCTGGTGAAAAGTGGAGACTTGGATTGATGGCAGGTTGGGACTAGACTGATGACTGGCTGCGAGCCCGATTCTTGGTGACCCAACTGATGGCTGGTAGTGACCAAATTGGTGACTCTCTTTGGTCTGACTCCCATCGCAGTATCGCACCAGAGTTCCTAATTCTTAATGCCCTGGATCTGCTCACATCTTCCTAAATTGGACTTACATTTTCCATTGCTCAATTTCCAGGTATTCTACGGTTCGAGGTCTGGAAGGATCTACATAGCCAGAGTCTTAGGTAACCCATCTTTGACAGATTCCTCGAACAACGCCATCGGCAACACCCTTCTGACGCAAGGCTACTCGCTTGAGTCTTCCAATACTAAACACACGAAGTTCTTTAGCAAGACGTCGGCTAAACCTTGGACGTCCGATTTCCACGTGTACAAATGCCGATGGACCAGGAACACGTTGCAGTTCTTCGTCGACGGTGAAGAAACGGGACGTGTAGATGCGAACGAGGATGAGCCGCTAAGTATTGAGATTTCTGGATCAACCCCCTTGGCACCTTTTGACCGCGAATTTTTCCTCAACGTTGGAGTCCACGTCGGTGGTCGTGAAGACTTTCCAGACGATTCAACCAGCGGAGCGCATCCCAAACCTTGGGGAAACAGGAGGATCAAACATACTCTTGATTTTTGGAAACACCGCCAAGATTGGCATCCTACGTGGAAATCACCGGACGACCGCCTCCTCGTAGATTACATCAAGGTTACATCATTGTAAGTATAATGAATTGCTACTCAATAATGAGGCCCAAAAAACTAGGCAACGAGCATTTTGTTAGTTAGCAATATATTTTGCAACCTTCTCTCTATTGCTGCCCTTTTTTTTTTGTCTTGCTAACGTATTTTTTCGAAAGAATATGCGGATTTCTTGCGAAGGGTTGAATTTTACAGGCCGTCCGAGAATTATCAAGTGACAAGAGATCTGTGGAAAGTCGATCCCTCTTCTGGCCAATAGTGCAATGTTGGCGATGCGAATGACTGAGTAATTTATTCTTCTAAACCGATTAGCTTTCGAATGGCCTGGATGTCTTCACTCATCTTTGACTATTTGACATAATCAAATTCCTGATGTGTTATAAATTCAAGTTATATAATGCTCGAACTCTGTTTTTTTTCTGAATTTTTTATTATTATATATTTTTTTAAGTGGAAATAACTGCTGTATTTTCTCGCACCTTCCTCGTTCAACGCCGTTGATACCCGAAGACGCAAATCAGCCATTCATATTAGTCGTGCGGGTTAATAGAGACGTCTGATCATCAGATCTGCTGAAGTCGGCTGTAAATTAGTATGGAATCTCTCTTCAAAAATTGAGTGAATTTCAAGACAAAGGAATAAAGGCTTTTTTAGTTCGAAATATTAAATTGAAAATTCCATAATACACATTTATGGTTTTGTGGCCATAAATAATATAAAAACAAAAATAAACGGATAAGTAAGGAAAAATTCAAAGCGTAGCGAACTAAACCGATAAAAACCTTAGGCGTTCAAATTTAATGATTCTAGAGGCCGGATGAAATTTAATAGATAAAAATAAATAATTATTCCACTTTTTTTCTTTTTTTTCATTTCACATTATTAGTCGAGCTAATGCATTCGAAGTCAAAATGGCCCCAGACGTTGCACCAAGTCAAAAGCTAAGACGACTTACAAGGCAGCTTGTAACAGTTAAGTTGAGCAACTTTTGTGAAGTGATTTTGTCTAGACGGTTCTGTTTCTGTCCAACAATTTCCCACAAGAAGCAAGCCTTTTTCGGTTTCCGAGTGGGCAAAACAGTGGGAAATAACATTTTGCAAGCGGCAATGAGGTTAGAGCCGCGAAAAAGTAAATGAACGGTTGCAGCAACGACGATCGCTTGCGAGGTGTATTCATTTGAAAATCGTACGATTTAATTTGGTATTCATTTGTGCGAAATGGGGTATCTCAGCTCGGGCGTAATATCACTTTTATTTCGGCTAGCTCGAGAGCTACCTAATACCTTCTCGAAGCCAACCACAAATCTTTTTAAATTATGCATAAAAAAAACTATGGCATTTGCGAGCTCTGCGCATACGCGGCAATAACCTCTAAGCGTTTTCGGTGATTTAAATTGGAAATTCTTTCTGATTAATTATTCGATAATAAACCTTTGTAATCGCCTAAGGAAAAAAATTCTAACCCCCATGAAAATGTGATATTTCACGTTCAAGACGTGAAATAAATTCAATTAAAAAAACTGTCCGTCCGACGTCAACGCTTTTTTGAGGCAACTATAAAACCTAAATATTTGAAATTCTCACCAAAAATCATCCTTGGCCGGACAATGGCTCGATTCGTTAGTCAAGCGACTACCTCAATTATAAGTGAATTTTTGGGGAATTTCGAGGGGAATTCATATGTTACGATTTTTTTTCAAAGATGGGCGTTTGTTTGATATTAATTTCTACAGATTTGTTGACGCTGAATCGAATGAGATCATAATGATGGTAAAAATAAGATTAATTTAAATAACATTAGTTGCTATGGAGATATTACAAGTGGACCGTTTTCTTAAATCGCAATTGAAGCAAACGAATAATAAATCACTATAACAACCATTTGCAGCGTTTCTGTGGCAAATTCGAATCCTAGGGAAAATTGTATAAATTTTAAAGTTAAAAGGGGCGCCAAGCTAAGTCGCCTTTAGAAATTAATTGCCGTTGAATTCTGTGAGTTTTGCACTTGAAGCTATTCTCCGAGGTGAACCAAATAATTGCAATGCCCGGCAAAGTATACGGAAATGGTTTTGTTGTATTTAGATTAAGCGTGAATACATAGCAATCATGTTGTGTCAGACTGCATTTTTTTTTAAATGGCTAGTTTGGTACCAACAGAGTATGTTGATTTTTTCCTGCAATGATCTTAAAAACAAAGACACCAGCAGGTGATTTAGCAGGATAAAATAGTCCGAAAAAAATCGTCGGAATAAAATTTCATCAAATTTGACGTAAACCCGAGCTATAAAGTCATGCAAAATTTATCATACGCTCGAAAATGCCTAACAAACGATATCTCGAGAACCATTGTTAAGAGCTTGCAAAGGGCTAACTGTTTCACGGCCTCGGGACCCTCTACCAATTAAGTTTCTCATCGTGGAAAAGTTTCGACAAAACGAAAAGAGGATCCTAACACATCCTTGAGGCTAACGGAGCCGCTTCAACTGTTGTATTCACTTCTTTCAAAGCGACCAGTTCGTAGAAGTCAGCCGAGTGTTTCCGAGCCGTTGAGGGATCCTCTCGGCAATACAATAGTCAACGGCTAGGCTACTGCTGCAAGACTCGAGCTCATTAATTGGCCAGCGAAGTCTATCAAATTCGGAGATGAAATTAACAGAGATAGCTCATTTTGCGGATCCACACATTCCGTTCATTCTGGTCTTTACTGATGTTCTGTCTCTTTTGGATAATCCATCCTTATCAGGGCTTTCCGTCTATAACAAACAGTTCAGCTTTTCGAGACAATCAAGCAAGGAGACTTGACAGTCTTTTCCGTATTTTCCGGACTTTCGTATTTTTTCCAGAAATTCCGTCCTTTCCGGACATTTCGTCTGTTTTGTAGCCAATTTATTCAATTTGAACTCCATTTTCTGTTGAATTTGGATTTTGTTTTTATTGATTTCATTAGTGGTCGAAAAATGGATTTTTATGGAAATTTCAAAAATTTCGTTATTATTGTTTTGTCAGAAAAGTGTTGACGGCGGACGTACAGATTTTTTAATTGGATATTCGGACTCAATATTCTTCTCCCTATCTCAATCGTACAATTTTTTCGTCCTACTATCGATTCCCAGATAATTTCTCGTAGATAGTATGTACTATTCCGTACACATTCTTGATTGCAATTGAATCAGTGCACCAGCTTTTGTTATTGTCGAGGATGCGAGCCGTGACCTGACCGCAGACAAAACGTAATAAGCCTCTTCCTGTGACGTGATAGTACATCTTGAACTTATGTGAACGGGCTGTAAAGCCGAAACATTTGTGTTCTTCCATAAACCCGGAGGCAATCGGAGGTGAAAGTGAAAAAATACATAACGCAGCGTTCCGATAACTGCCAATAATGTAAATCATTTCCTGGCTGCGATTTACGAAACCAAAGCAGTTTTATCATTGTATCAACGAGCTTGAACCCCACGGGCAAAGCTATTCATTGCCATGCAATGTCAAAGAATTTTACAAAAAATATCAAATTTTATAATCCCTGAAGAATGTACTCATTGTTAATTATATTAAGAATAATAATAACATCGTGGTACCCCCTTTCAATCGTGGCTGCCACAAGTTATAGAAAACATTAAATGAGAAAAATGACTTATTGTGATATCACGATCAAAAAGTGCACCGTTCTATATTATCAGGGCCAGTGGCCTTCAGGGTTACAGGGTCTTACCCTATGATTCTTGGAGTATATTCCATTGCATAAATATAGTATAATTTTTCCTTTGTTTTGCCATAATTTACTGTTATGGTATTTTAATTTTTTTGTAATTTTTGTAATTTTTTTTTTTGGAATAAACTTTCTTTTTATTTATTCATTGTATCAATATTGAAATTTGCAAATATTTAATCAATGCTAATCCTCTCATCAATTCATGGAGGCGCCTCAACTTTCTTCTTACTGTTACCATTTGAAGTCCACCTGTCAGAATTCTCAATGGTGATCCAACTCACCATAATTTCCTTCCAAATTAGAAAACTTCGGATATCATTTCCTTTCACGGGAGCAGTTTATTTTGTCAATACGTCTTCCCTACTTCTATTATCACTCTTCAAGGCAATGTCAACCTTATGGGGTTTTTGGAGCGGACAAAATCGTATTGAGAAGCGAAGAAATCGGTCGGAAAAAATGACAAGCGGATCCATTCGGCCGGGCCGAAGTCTGAAAACCGATCGAGAATCTTAAACGATCCTCATTTCACGGCTGGAAACAATTACAGGTACGCAGGTAAATGAATCCCTGTATTGTATTTTCCATGTGGGAAACGGGCGCAGAATCCGAACGCTATCTGGATCTCTTTCTGATGTTTCTCCGCGAGTGTGTGCGTTTGGCTTGTCCACTGTCCAGGTGTACGAGCCCTTCCAGGATGTCCACACATCGTCCTCTCACGTCGTACTTGACCTGCTACACTTTCCTTACGACTGGATCCTACCTTATTTTACTCTCCATCTTTCTTCTTTCCCTTTTCTTCAATCGGTTTCTTTTTCCATGAACAAGGGGACTCATTGGCTGAGTACGAGGCTGAGCTCGTTTCCAAATGAACGCATTCGATTTGCTTGGTGCAGCGACGTCCGGTTGACTTAGTTTGTTTTATTAATAGCGCACCAACCGATGAAAAAACCCTGCAGATGATTTTAAATTTTTTAAAATTCATCCACCGAGGGGCTGATAGAAATTTCGAGCCTCTCATCCTTTATCGAATAAATAAAACAACCTTTCACTCAATTCAATGAATATTTACCCCCAATTATTTAATTTATTTATTGGAAAGAACAAGTACTGGAAAATTGTCTAATTTTCATTATCAAGATTGAACAGAAGAATAAATGCGAAGTAGAAATGAGTTATTATAGATTATTGAGAATGCGTTATAATAACTTGGACATGTCTGCAAACCCAAATATTATTATATATTCTATTTTAAACATAGTGTGACCTATGGGCAGATTTTTGCAACTTTATTATACTCCGTTTCATTATATCATTTTCATACATCTGTTTGCGACTTATTTTAATTTAGTGCAGCGACCAATAATTTCGTAAGATTCAAATTGTTCCGCGTTGCATAATTTCGGCTTGTATATGAAAATATGTAACCGATGCCGATTGATTGGATTTTCTTCCTGGTATGTACCGCAAACTACCGGTGATTGAATCGGATCTTGTGCTCCAGTTAGGTTTTCGTATATCGAGCATTGCGTAATACGAATCGTAGTGATAACAGCAACAATTTTTTCTGTTTTCTCTGAGTTACATTGAACGTTCTAAGATAACCAATATTATTTAATAAATAATATTAATTTAAATTATAATGTTATAATATTATTTTTGTTATTATTTAATTTTTTAAAAATTACAAAAAGTTTTTAAAAAAAAAAATCTGATTTTTTCAAGGTTTTTTTTGTCAGAAAGTGTTTTTTATTGAGGGATTATTTGCAGATTTTTCAGTGGACGCTTTCTCAAGGGTTTTAATCAGATTTCCGGAATTTTTTAAATGTTTGTTCCAGTTGTTATGTCAAAAGTGATTTTTCAGTTTTAAATTTTCAGGAGGTTTTTTTTATCCGTTATTTTGGTTAATGACTGGTATTCAAATTTTCCTTTAAATTGAATTTTACAACCAGTACGTTTCCTCATTACAAAGCAATTTTACAGAGCAGAGAACAGATCTCGTTCGAACTGAATTTAAATCGGCTGATATCAAAATGATTCAAAACCGCGCCTTAGCAAAAAGAAAGGCCTACACTGACGCTATCGTATGATCGCGAGCGCAACTTTTGATTTCACTATGATTCTACACTACAGTAGAACTAATAAGCAACGTCTCGAACGTTCCTTACCCATTGGTTACCCTACTGGCTCTACAATTCATTCGCCTGTTTTTTTGAATCTAATGACGTTGAAAAATGAGCCGGCGAACGTAATCATCTTTTTATTCCCAACGCGAGGATTACCCGATCTAACTTTCTTCTCGCTTCGTCATTGCTCGCATCTCGCCCATGGCGCGGCATTGACCGGGTTGATTCTCTGTAAAACTTTTTCCGAACAGTCAAAACACTTCCTTGAGAAGCGGCCATGGGATTTCATGATAAGCAGCTCGACTGTCAAAATTGCTTCTTTTCACGATCATTCAGACACCTCGCCGTTGTTCTCAGACTATGCGAAAAGAAATTCCCTCGCATAAAAGCAAGAATGAGAAAACGTTTCTTGAAATTAACGATAATCCGTTTGAAAAGAGAAATCGTCCATAATTACGCGAGACCTTTAAAAAAATTGAAATTATTTTTAAGAAAATGGCGAACGATAAAGGATTTATTGCGGGACTTTCATTCGTAAAAATTTTGAGCTTTCTGAAGCTGTTGTATTCGCGGCTGTAAATTTCCTGCTGATGTTGAAATTGGAAAAAACACCTTGAAAGTTCTACACCTCATAATTCTGGCCTCCAACCTATATTCATCATTATATATAGCGATGCTCTTGAGCATCAATTTTCGAAACTAGCGATTTAGTTAAACGCAGTTTTTTCTAATTTGCCTCGACTAGCCACGATCGATGTCACTTGGGCTCTTCATCAACCAGCTCTTCAATCGACGCACCGAAGATTGGAATCAATCTCATTTCTCGCGTTGGTTTATTCGTCTCGAGATTACGCTGAGAAAGAAAACTCGTGTGTTAGCGGAAACGACTTATCGTGATCTCACTAACCCTGATCGTGAACAAGGCTCTTCTAACGATGAAGACGAGACCCTTGAAGGTAAACGAAAACGAGGCTATCGATGAAAGTTTTCCTCGCGTCAAATTCGCTAGAGAGTTCCCAATTAGCGGATACCAAGACGAAATCCATAGGATCGTAAGGGGATGTTGAAAAATCGAAGTAAATATCACCATGTTTTCCATAATTTTTGTTTCTTTCGATTCAATATGACTTTACTGCTTATAGTTGGATTGGGCGATTCGCCCTGGGAATCAACTCCAGCGATGTTCAACTATCAGTCCTCGAAGAATCGGAGTACCAAGTCGAAGCGCCATTTTTAGCGATAATACATCTACTAAAATCCAGACCAGCCCTAACCAGCCCTAACCAACGCTAAATAGTCCTAATCGCCTCTAATTCATCTGCATTTTCCGAAAAACCATCGACCGCACGAAACAATCTGTATCACGACTCAATATCTTGTATGATTATTTCAACGCATTTCTATTGTGCTTGACTTTCGAACCCATTTAGCTACTTGTCGCGTGTAAATGCAGGAGGTGACGGCCGTTCGGGTTCGCGTCTGTTCCGATCGAGAGCTGGAGGAATGTGGAAGGCAACAGAATCCAACGATGGGCGAAAGTTGGGCATGGGCATGGGCACAAGTGGGTCAGGGGCCAAACAGGTGGCTCACCCCGTGCCCTCTACAATTTCACCTGTGTACACATCGGAAGAAATTTGCACCTTTCGATTTCTTTTCGAAAAGATGCAAAAATTCAAACGGGAAAAACACCTTAAAACAGTCAATTTTTTGTCATACGGGTGTAGGAATTATTTTCTAAGCCTCTACGTTCTTCTGACACTGAAGAGGGAAATTGAAAATAATATAATGGGAAATATTTATAGGCACTCAGTGAAGTCTGTAAGGTAGAGCTATCCTAGGAAATACGTTATTTCGGTGTTATTGGGTTAGTCGAAATAATTTTCTTTCTCTGCTTCCATAACATTGCTTCCAGTACTGAGCTGTAGTTTGGAGCTGTCACGTAGCGGCTCTCTTGGCGTCTTTTATCGATCGATTTTTCAGCACATTTTTCCTTCCTGCAATGCGATACAGTAGTGCTCTCTTTTTCGTTCTTCCTGAGAATGCTTTTTCAAAACGCGTTTGGAGCCTCAGACCCGTTTCCCAATTTTTTATTTGCTCCAGAATAAAAATTCACCTTTTTCCCCTTTTTCACTTTTTTCCTCAGCGTCAAATTCAAAACCTCCGAGATTATATTCGTTGAAGCGAAAAAAAGGCGAATATATTAAGATTCTAAACAGTTCGAGCAAGGAAGGCGATTTTTCCTTTACCTTTCCGGGCATTCGAAAGTGCGAGATTTCGTCCCGATGATAATTTCATTGGACCTATACTGAATGTGTAACAAGGCGATTTGTGTTGAAATCTTCAGATCGACGATTTGGGCCCGAGCTGATCGTCGGTCTCGAAGAGAGAGTGGGAAGCGATTCTCGGAGTAGTAAATTTATTCAGAGCCGCTCCACAAACGTCAAACGTAGCACATTAGCTAACGCTCTCGCGGCTTCTTATTTTCATCTAGAAAATACAGGGTGGGGCTATTGAAAAGTCCTGAATTCGTATCGACAGGGAAGTTGGATGATTTCCAATTTTTGAACACAATGATAGTATTTAAAGTTGGGAAAAAATTTCGAACCGGCTCAGCCGAAGCTTTCGCTCTCATTGTGATCTGGAATCTCAAACCCCTCGGGGCGGACCAGTTGAAAATTGCTTCTCGCCGCCTTTGCTCTATTAGTTAAAAACGCCTTTAGCGTGTTCTATAAATTTAAATAGAATACTTATCTACGATGGGACCTTTTATAAAACGAGCTTTCCCTTAAGAGGGCTAACAGTTCTCAACTTTGCGTTAGAACTGAATATTGACACAATTTTTTTCGTATTGGTGAATTTCGAAGCATATTATTCATTTTAAGAGAGACTACATTGACGGCAATTTGATTTTGGAAATTATTTACACGATCTCCCTATTCTACTCTTTTGTCAATGATTGGACAGAGTGTCAGCACCAGGCAAAATTGGAGATGAAGGTTGACGGCTGAAGTTGAAGGTTGAAGTTGAAGGTTGAAGTTGAAGGTTGAAGTTGAAGGTTGAAGTTGAAGGTTGAAGTTGAAGGTTGAAGTTGAAGGTTGAAGTTGAAGGTTGAAGTTGAAGGTTGAAGTTGAAGGTTGAAGTTGAAGGTTGAAGTTGAAGGTTGAAGGTTGAAGGTTGAAGGTTGAAGGTTGAAGGTTGAAGGTTGAAGTTGAAGGTTGAGGTTGAAGGTTGAAGTTGAAGGTTGAAGTTGAAGGTTGAAGTTGAAGGTTGAAGTTGAAGGTTGAAGTTGAAGGTTGAAGTTGAAGGTTGAAGTTGAAGGTTGAAGTTGAAGGTTGAAGTTGAAGGTTGAAGTTGAAGGTTGAAGTTGAAGGTTGAAGTTGAAGGTTGAAGTTGAAGGTGAAGGTGAAGGTTGAGGTTGAAGTTGAAGGTTGAAGTCGAATTTGAAAGTCGAAGTCGAAGGTTAAAATGAGCGCGAATGTGTTACCATTTGCAGTGTTTTCAAGCAAATACTAATCACATGATGCAGTACGCTGAAAATAATCGTCCAAAACAATATGTTGAACATCATGAAACGAAAAGATATCGAAATGGCCAATTTTTGTAGCGATCCCGAACCAATTTCGTACGATGTCTCGACGGACACCTCGGTCACGTCATTCTCCCGTTCCATCTCCTGAGAGTTCGTCAACCCTTTCTCGCCTTCCAAGAATCATAATTAAGGGAGGCTGTTTTATTCCTTGAATTCGTCCTTTGTGAAGAGCGCAGCCTGTGACCAATGGCTTGTAATGAACAAGGGCCCTCCTCTTTATCTTCCCTCACTTCGGTTCCTGTATCGTCTTCACGGCTTTACACGTGAAAAAGAAAACCGACGTTTTGCTGAGCCCCACTCGGATCCAAAATGTTTACCGTATTCTGACGGACACCCACCAATGTAGCATAACGATAGAATTGGAATCGAAATTTTTTTCGACTCAATGGAATAAGAGAAAATTAATAGTATTGCTTAAATATTTCACTCATCCCCTATGACGAATGTTTGCAGTACTGCGTCATTCACTCTGAAACAAAAAAAGGGTAATTATTAGGTGAATTATTGATCCATTTTCGACTTTTATTTTGCTGAAGAATAATTTGACTCCATGTAATCCAAGAGAGCTTACAAACAGACGAACAGACAAACAGACAAACAGACAAACAGACAAACAGACAAACAGACAAACAGACAAACAGACAAACAAACAAACAAATAAATAAATAAATACATGAATAAATAAATATTGATTTATGACCAGCTTGCCATACAAGCACATTCTTTCCCTTTGAAAATCGTGGCATGGGATAATTTACAATAAAAAATCGTGTCAGTTAGCACACGTCATGATAATCGGCGAATAGTTCGGAACATGTACGAACGAGCGTGAATAGCCAGGAATTCAATTTTAACTTAGTTTCTTTTGTTTCAAGATACTAATGGCGAGTTTTTGGTCCCGCCCGACATTAAGACAAAGCGAGCCACTCTTCAGTACCGGGGAAACGCGTTTTTTTTTTAATTTTTTTTTTATTTATTTTTTTTTTACAGAAATTAAAAAACTTTTGAACATTTATGTTTTCGTCGCTCATTATGTCGTATCAGTTAAAATTCGAGATGGCTACTGGCGGACTGAATAGCGGACCGTAAAAAGGTGTATTACCATGCTGAAAAATTTTCGCCATAGTAATATTCAGCATTTAGCGAGTCCTACGAATCAGTACAGAGATAGTGAAGAACGTGAGTGATTTTACGAGAGCAATCTCTCCGCATGATATAGCAAAAATGGATTGCCTCTTTAATCAAAGGCAGAAGAAAAATCAAATCGCGTTTTCACTTATCCAGCGAACTCCCTTTCTGCTGGGCTCTCGAGAGCGAAAGCCAAATCGAACTTTGAAATGGGCGGTCCTAATCACCAACGATTGGAGTTATTCAATAAGTAAATTAAATGCGGATCTTCGCCGTTGGATGGACTTTCTAAATGACTCAACGTTTCTCGCCGATGCAAAGCGATTTATGTATTTGATTAGAAACGGTAATTAATATCGGCTTTAAATCTTGCGTATCCTTAGAGGTTAGATTTTTTCCCCTCTTTTACACCAGGAGATCTCCTTTAGCGAGCTCATGGTCGGGGCCAGGATTCAACTCAGTTCGCCGGTCCTTCTGCATTCCACGTGAGCTCTTTCGTCTCGAAAATGTAGGACGAGCTTCCACGGGTGAGTTCCGTCTCGTCGGCGGCCGGCGGATTCTGCAGTTGACCCTGGCAGCATCTGGTCAAGCACCTTCGACGAGATATTCGGCGCAGTTAACGATTTGTTTTCGTCTCGCCACTTTCAAGTCTCCGGCTTCGCTTTTTCAAAGCCGTTTATTTTGTAAACATGGTTATAAAGCCGAGGCGTCGGATTTGCCGGTTTTTTCGTCGCTGATTGTGCGATTCGAGTTGAATAGTTAATTGGTCATTCTCAACGACAATTATCCGAAATGTGGCCTGTATATTAAATTTATCGATTTTATAGTAACTCGCTCAGAGAGAAATGGACATTTGAAAAACGAATGGTTTTTTAAACTGATTTTAATCGATTTTATCGCGAGTGACGTTACTTTGATTATAATAAATCTACTTACATGGGCAAGGAACAACTTTTTTTACGATACTTGATATGGCTCATAGAGAAGAAAGTGTGACCAACAATTGTTTCATTTTTTTTAAATAGTGTCCGAAAAAAAGAAAAAAGTTCCGAATACAGACAAAATTACAGTTTATTTAACAACCAGGTTTTTACTTGCATGTTTACGGGGTGGATGTGATCGTCCGAAATCACTACTGGGGACGTGAAATTTTTTTATGTCAGCTGAATGTCATTTGATTATTATCATAATTGGTGTCACTCACCGTACTTCCTCGTAATTGACATTTTCAGTAATTTCATTTGTGCACTTTTGTATATTTGGGTCTCGTTAATTTAACAATGACCGACTTTCATGAAACGTGTTTTGTACCGATTGGATTACACACTGTACTTCCGCCTTACGTGGTTTATTCACTATTTCGATATTTACAGGCCACGAAAAAAATCAATATTTGGCGCTGGAGGTTCATAAAAATCATCACATTTTTCAAACTTGGCTCACGTATTGCTCTTCCTAATTATTAACCTAATTGGTGTATTTTTCTATTTCTGAGTTTTCCTAGTAAGGTGAGCCTCTTGATTTTATAATTGGTTATTCCAGTTACCGACTCAAACATGGGAGTACTGTGTGTTCTAAGCACACCATTGGTTTCTATACTTACCTAAAGGTTAGCTCGTTCAACCTTTCATTCAACCGGGGAAATGAAACCAACGCGCTCTGCAATTTCGAAGCACGAGTTAGGGGATCTTTATCGTCTTGATGGGAGCTCATCTCACTCTCGTACACCGCTCGAAAGTGGATCGACTTTGCGAACAAATCGTGTATACGATTTTTCGAGTGAATTATTATATTAGTAAGGCGAGCGGATGCGGTTCGAAAGGGAAGTTGAACCTCGCCCGGAGGCGTAGAAATAAAACAGTTACAGGCCAAGGGTCATCCACCTACTTGTGGAAAGGCTTACAACCTGTTCCTTCGACTCTTTCTCCTCTCAGAGTTCTTCGATCTTCCTAGGCCTCGCCTTGCACTTCCATTCATAACTTTCTAGTTGTTGAAAGTACTTTTATATCCATTCGTGCGACGACGAATTCGGTGCGGAAACGCGAGACAAGACGAAAGGGAGATCATATGGCCCGATGTCGGATTTAGTTGGAGCTTAGATAAAACAGTAATTTAGAATTCTAAATGAAGATTACTACTCAGGCTCTAGAAATGTTTACGTTGGAAACTTGAAATACGGTTGATTTATATAAAACCGTACGATGCCGTCGGGTTAAAGGAAAATTAATGAGAGTGAACGAGAAAACACGCGGGAAACTAGAGCGGGAAAATGAAAAATTATTTTTACGATCGAGGAAAAAATTGTCCATTTTGAGCATTGATTGTGGCCATACCGCAATGTCAAAAAAAAAAGAAAAAAGTTTAATGAGTTTATTTGACGGAGAAATGCGTAGTTCCGTTCATGAGGAATATTTCGGTATCGGTTCAGATCTTGCAAGTAAAAAACGGTTCGCGAATTTCGTTTTTTCCGACCGAAAAAATTTTGTTTTGAGAGAGTTAGAATTGATTGGCTAATGGTCCTACTTAAAACACGATTATCCCTACTAATTATTCTTCAGTTGATATCCAGAAAAAAAAAAGAAAAAAGCCTACTAATTATTGATTAGAGCTATTACTTTGCGGGAAATATAAATACTATCTAAACCTCTATCTCAGAACGAGCGAAACGTTCGGACTCGATTCTTTATCGTTTTTAAGAGGACGAAAGAAAAAACGCCTCGCAGTTGGTTTTTAATCATCTTCTATCCTCTGATGATCTATCCCATTAACTAAGAGGCAAAGCCAATAATCTTTTTTATCGTGGTTTTTCTTATTTCTGTCGAAAGTTCGACGAAAGTGCTCGGTAGTTCTCATTACGATCTTCGCACGATTTGGCTCGAATTAAAAATTTGACCCCACTTTGCTAAGTTTCACTTGACGGAGTTATCTCGGATCGTGACTCGACTCGCATTCTTCCGGATAAATACGTACAAGTGTAACCTGTCGTTAGTTTCCGTCAATTCCCTTTCATCTTGCGTCGTCAAGTGAACAGCACATCGGGGGATTGTCAATAGAAAAATATAAGTACAAGTAAATTGACGGCTTTTGATTTTCGAAAGCGATAATTCTGTTTTATTAGCTGACACGTAATTGGGATATCGAACGGAGAAGCATTTTATTTGTTTGAAAATCTCTCCGTACTTTCCTTTCTAGTAATCTGCGGATGGAAGATTTTTTATAATCGCACCACAGACTTTCACGCAATTAGATATGATTCACATTAATTGTTCGTTTTGATACAATCCTTTAAATGCCATAATCGCGGAAAGAAATTAACTATAGTATAAAACAAAACTATATATTTTTGAAAAGCACGAGGTAAATTTCCAAAAATGTTATATTTAAAGTAAATTATAACTTTAAACAATAATTTAAAAAAAATTATATTAAAAGAATTTTATATTTTTTAAATTACATTTTTAAAACATAATATATTAAATAAATTACGTTTTAAAAATATATATATATATATTGAACAGAAATATTTTACCAAAAAATGTTATATAATAAAATATATTTAGAAGACATTTCACAAATTCAAATTATATTAAAAAAATAGATACATTGCAAAATAAATAATGTTCTTCATAAAACTTGAAATACCTATATGTTTAAAATATAAAAGGTAGTTAGGTACTATATATATGTATTATGAAGAAAAAAACTTAAAAAAAAAAATAACTATACAGTGTTATTATTGTATTTTTGTAGAATATTGTTCGTCCGCGATTTATTCGATTTCCATCAGTCGACTAGATTTGCGTTGAATCTGCTTCCACGTTAGAATGACAAAGAGGCAATCGTGCGAATCCCAAAACCAGTACTATGGAGGAAAACTAGCTTTTTACCCACCTTTGGCCCACATTTAGTCCCGATCCGCCTCCTCCGTTCAGGATCGCAGGTTAATTATTATTTATCGGTGACGTGAAAGTGAAAAAAATCCTCAGACCCATCGAACTTTCTTTGGTCGCCCTCAGGTGGAATTTGAAGTCCCGCGATCGAGAATTTTACTGGACGAATTTTAGAATCAGGGAAATATATTTCGCCGATCATGCAGAACTAAGATGAACTTAATGAATATTTAAAAAATATTCACATTTTTTATATTTCAAGCTTCTAAAACATGACGAAATCCTTGTTGATCAGAACAAATATTATTTACTCTGTATTTGTGAAAAGTGGAAGCAGAGCGTGCAAAGTAAAAAAATTTCAGCAACCCAAAAATACTTAATTTTCCACCAACTATCCGACACAAAACTATGATAGTTGATTATAAATCATTCTCGCTAATTAGGAGGGGACCGTTATTCCCGAAACTTTCTCCCCCTTCAGTTTTCATTCGTTTGATTTACTTCCAACGGCGACTTTGGCCGGTGGAACCGAAATCGTTTTCGGGACCCGTCGGTTCGTGCGGCGATAAACATTTTTCATAGTCGCCGGCCGCACAATTAACATACTGGAAAAGAAGCTACTTCCTCGAGTTGTTGAGCTATTTTGAAAATTTCCCCACCAGCTATAAACATTAGAGATGAACTCTTCGGATGAGATATACGAAAGTAGGTTCAGCCGTGAAAGCGATACTTCGAATAGGTCCGATTGAATTGATTCAACGATAGATGCGAGAATCAATTACTATCATTGGTCGTGACGGCTTCTCGTGACTTCGGTATCACACGTTCGAAAGGCGATTCGTATTTTACGTGTTATGACGTGCGACAGTCGTAGGCTATTTATTTTCATTCGACCGGGGAATAAGGTGCTTTAAAGTGATGGAAAAAATTCGCAAAAAATTTCGGAGAAATGGAATCTAATAAAACACTAGGGGCTGAGCGCCCCTGGCGGAGGCTCCACCCCCTGCGCCCCCCATCAGGCGAGGCCCTTCGAAGCCCGTCGTATCGACCTCATTTTCGCCACCTATCCATTTTTCAACCGTTTCTGCTTATTGAACAATATTAGTAGAGTATAAACGAAAATATCACATTTTCAACTTTAAACGTTCTTTTCACCTATTAGTGCAATAGAAACAAAGAATGAAGCATATATTATTGATATACATATCATCAACTATCACTATGCTGAATTTGAGCGAAATCTAAATCAAAAAAATTCTCACTAAAAATTGAAGGGGTACCCCTGCGATTTTTAGGAACCGACCAGTTAACGATTTTTTACTCCTCTCTTGATTATGATAAAAATCTGAAATTTTCAGGAAAGTTGTGTCTTACCGTTATGTATTTTTGTAATTTTTTTCAATTCTCGGAAAAATCTGCAAGTGGTCCAAAAAAATCAGTTTTTGAAAGCTCGAAAATTGGACTTTAACCGTAATTTTCGGGGTCAAAATTCATGTAAATAAATTGTTTTATTATGCAGGAGTCTTCATTTGAACGCCTTACACACGTACATAGCAAAAAATTTGCTGAAAAAAATTCAAACAGCGCCACAGAAATTATTTTCCGTAAATCGAGTTTTTCAGCGGCCGAGAGCTGGCATCGGTTAGAGAGGAAAATTAAACTTCTGTTTTTAAGCGTTTTTGAAAGCAATTCTCATAGGAAAATGAACGCTGAATCCAAATTTGACGTCAAAACGACGGAAATTTGACAACAATTATCAGTTTTTACTCATTTCAGTACTACACGTTTTGATGTTTTTCAACTTTGAAATACTTATAGTACTGTTCAATATTATTTTATTACTCATTCTTACAGGAAATTAGACGTAAAATTCGAATTTGTAGTGAAAATAATTAAATTCTAACAATAAATAATATTTTTTGAATTTTTTCGGGTTTTCAGACTTATGGAGTTTCGACTGTAGAATTTTTTTGCCACGTTCGCGAATTTTGAAAAATAGGTTTCTGTGTAAGCGAATTGAAAAAATTTAATTTAGAATCGGTTAAAAATAAAAAAGGCACGGATTATTTTTTGTTTTGGAGATATATTCCACTTTTTGGTTAAAAACGTGTTTGGAGTTTTCTTCGAGTACGAATAGCTCCGCGGGGACATAACATAAAAATATAATCAAATAAACCAAATTGTAGGATTTTGATAGGTCTTCCTCGTCACCGTCAAATTTGATTTTTTTCCGGAGATAAGACGAATCGGAGTCACACAACGAGTTATCTGCATTCTTCTTGATTTCCCTTGCTTATTTTTGAATATTTCAAACCCGCCATTAATTGCGACGATTACTATAAAATTTATACCTCGATAAAATTGGCACATTTAGCCGCGGAGAAAGTGACCTTAGATGAAGAGATGGGCAGCCCTAACGCCTCAGGGGGTGCAAGGACAGGAGCGTCGCTTCAAGTCCGCATGACTCTGGAAAAGGACGGACGGACGGAAAGATCGCGATGGAGGGAGTCGCCGCTGGAAGGGGACTATCGGACCGGAGGCCGGCTCAGTTATGCCAGTGCAGTGATACAGCGAGGACTGAAAGATCTCGTCTGCTTCTACAACTGGTCCATAGCAATATGAACCGATATTACGAGGGATACCCGTCCACCCATCGGAGCGGCGCGCTCTTGACGCTGCCGCCGCCTCCGCTGACCGACCCGGGGGCCACATGGACTAGCTATCAATCCGAACCGGTGCGTCAGGGCGAACGTTTCAAACCCGAACGTAACCGGCACGGTGTGAACGTTCAGAAAATGCAGTGGCGCAATCAAAACTGGGTCGACGGTTTTCCCGAAATGGTCTCGTCCATGACGATCGCCGACGTATCTCCGAGATTCGCGGTGAAACGTATCATTTTACTGTACGAAAACGCCCAGTACAGAGAGGCGGCGAATTTCGTCAACCGCCTAAGTCACGGGACTTTTAAAACAATTCTGAACCAACTTCCGATCGATCTGTTCATCGAAGCCATGCCGCACTCCGTGTCGATCATTGAAGCCCTGTATGCCAAAGTATTCCTCTCTTCGGACTGCGGAATCAAGGTACTCCGTCCGGAAAGCGTGCTCTTTCAACTGGTAAAGCTCTTCGCCGGCACCGGGACGCCCGAGCGTTGGTTGGGCAGTGCTCGAAAACTCTTGAAAGTTATCGTTTTGTCGGAGCCTAAACTCAAGAAGAGCCTTCAAGTAAAAAGGCGCGCGCTCGATAAAGCCGTCGAAGGCCTCGGACAGCACGGGCTCGTAGGAACGACAGACGAATCGCTCATGAACCTCCACGACGCGCTCAAAGTCGAATTCCAACGTTTGGTCGACACATATAAAACAGCATTGTCCAAATTGGAAGAGCTCTCGCTCAACGGGAAGAAGGACGGAAAACCGACGGCGCCCGTTCAAGCGTCGCACCAAAGGCAACTGACTCTAACGCAGGCGAACATTCAGGAGCGATTGATCAAAAATAAAACCCTATTGAACGTCGTCGAACCGGCGACGGCGAATAGATCGGCCGCTATTTTACTCGCGATTCTCCAAAGGCGCGTCGAATGTGACAAGGACGCGCTTTTCCAATTCACACAGTTGCGGAAAGAGTTGAAAGCGGAATCGGAACAAGTCGTCGCCCCGCTTCTAATGCGCTATTCGCACGCTTGCGATCAGGTACGTGCCAATTTTTATTCCGCACGCAATTCGCTGTTGACGCTAGGTATTTGTATAGCGCAAAACTTCAACCATACACGATGCAATACAATATTTTTGAGGGGAAAAAACGATCAAAATTGCGAATGAAATGAAAAAAATTACTGAATTGAAAATATATAGTACTATGTATGTAATAATAATATATTATTGAAAATAAATTAAAGAATTCAAATTATAATTTTACATTCAAAGAAATATCGAACAATGGGGACAGTTCATAAGCTGTTAATTATTGAAGAAATTAGTTTTAAAAAAGTATCGGAGATCAAAAATTAAAATGATAAAAGAACGACATGATATAAAATAAATTTATTTAAAAAAAATCAAGATAGATATTTCAAGAACTTAAGAAATAAAAATAAAAATTGTAAATAAATAAGAGAATAAAAAATAAGAAATAAAATATTAGAAAATGCCTAATTAAGTATTAAAAATAATACCAAAAATAAATTAGAAATAATAATACAAAAAAAAGAAAGGAAAATACAAAACACATTCACAAATAAAACATTAATAAATAAGAAGTATGGACAATTTTAAGAGATGAAAATACAACTATGCATCAAATATCGAGAATTTAAAAATACAAAAATTTAGGTAGTAAAATATAAACATACCAAATTAATACTCAATAAAAGTAGGTAATAAAGTCAATAAAAAAAGTAATAAATAATAATATAAAAATTAACTAATAGAACAAATTTAAAAAAGAGGAATATATAATTAAGTAGTAGACTATAATATAAAAACGAGTTACACACTTCCCTGACTTATCAATAATGAAAAATTAAATTATTGACAAAATTGAACTAAAAAATTAAGGTAAATAAATTAAAAAATACTCAAACATTTGTAAAAATCAATTCGAAGTTGGAGAAATTATTTGGCAATGGAAGCAAGGTGAATGATAGAAACATTCTTAAATTAGCAAGGTGTTGAATACTGAAAAGTTGTCAAAACTGTAAAACAAAAAGGAATAATGAAAACTTTGAGACCAATTTTAATTGGTGAGTTTCATATAATTGAACCAATTAATAGTATTAAGTATCTATTACACACAGTTTTCTTTAACACACCGTTAAAGACACACCGGTTGTCGCTGTCATTCCGTTTCGATTTTTACAGGGAATAGGAATTATTATTTTGGAATGTTTGTGGTATTGAAATATTTATTGCGAGTAATTGAAGCCAGATTTATATAGTTCGAATCACACACCGTACTTCCGCACTATTCGCATTTTTCGCGCGTTTGATGGGTCGTTCGGCTAAAAATTGAAAAATTTCACTGGATCGCTCTTAAATCGATTAGATGTTGGAATGAAAAGCCGGGGAAAATTATTTCGTTAACACTCGAGCTGAGAAATATTTTCAGAAGACGCTTCGTCTCAAGTGGAATGCGTATTACTTTACGGATGATCGGTTTCACCCCGCGGAGTCGGAAGATTGGGCTCAGCAATGGCTGACCCATTTCTTTGTCTTCTCTAAGACTGCACAGGCTCTCGAGGACCTGCGGGGGTGTTGAAAACCGCGGCAGGTGAGTTTTTGATGGGATTCCGGAATCCTAGAGGTTGCTCGTTTTTTTCTCTTTCCAAACCTGCAATGAAGAACATCCATTTTCCATGGCGATCCTTTAAAAGAACGCGATAGCCGAGAGATACTTTCTTCGCGAGGAGTCCGCTTGATTGGTTGGCTAGCAAGGCGTGAAAACAACCGAGAAAATCGCTCCGATACGAGAGAACGTGTGGAACTTTATTACCGCGCAAGTATTTTCCACTTCGGAACTTGGAGAACCGCGATTTTCGAGTTATTATCGTTTGTAGGCCGACAATCAGAAAAGGTAAGCTTAAAAGTGTGGGAGAGAACGCCGATCTTTGTTCGAAATAGTTTTTCTATTTCACAACAAAATAACGAGGTGTGTTAGCAATGATGAAAAATTTTGCGTCATGCATAAGCAGTAATAAACATTTCAAGACCTTTAGCGCCCAAATATTGATTTTAGCGGCCTGTAAAAAAATAAAAATATGAAAAACGCACGAGGAAAATAGTAAAAAAATGCTCATAACGCGGAATTACGGTGTGTGAGCCGAACGACGAAAATAAAGTGGCATACACTGGGCATTAATATGCTTCGATAGCTTCAGTGTTCAAATACATTGATTTTCAAGGCCGAAAAAAAATTATTTTTAGAAACATCAGAAAATTTCATGAATTTAAAAATTTTTTCTCGAAAGTTTACCAACTTTTTGACTTTTGACACTCAGACGCGTTCAGAAAGCCTGATTCGACTTCAAGTACCATCGCAGTGTTTACATCGGATCGAGAAATTCTCGCCTATCGGTTTTCCCTCTTCGCAAAAATCGACGCACCTCCTGTAGAATCAATTTTCGTTTATGGTTCGCCAGACCTTAGTTACGAAAGGCGATATCTTTTCTATACTTCCTATATGGTAATGGTATTAACTCGGAGGACCGTTATCGGCTTATTCGTCTATAAGTTATTTCAACGGACGCTTATCGCGCTATAAATCCGTACTGCGATCATGGATTCCATTAAGGGACTCCAAACGAAGGAAAGCCTATCCATTGATACAGGTATCATCACACTGGAGTTACAATTTGGAAAGTTCCAAGCAATCGTAATCTCGTCGACATCCCATCAGCGTTCGCGTAATTCAAAAGGCGACTAATGAAAGTCACTAATCGCACCAAGGTAGGAAAAAAACGTCGAGAGAAAATTTCGAAAATGCTCGGGGACACTGAGGTATTTTTTACAAAAGAATTAAAGGACTAGGGGATGGAAATCGTTGTGAAAACAAGCGTCACCATCGATATGAAAAAACCGGCGTTACTTTTCCAAAAATTACTTCCAACATTTTTTTGTCCCGTTGGGAAAACAGCGAAAGGAACTGTCACCAACGGGAATATCTCGTTCGAAGGGCAACAAATTGTTTCTTCGCTCGAAAGTGAGGGCAGTTACTGTTATAATTGTTACTGTTATAATTGTGCTGGAGCTTCCCTTCGCGAACCCGTCGAACTATTCTATCCTTTCCGGGGTTATTTTTAGATCACCGTTACTTTTAGATCGCCCTCCCAAAAAAAAATTAAAATTTAATTCAAATTAAATAAATAATAAAGAATGAACAAAAAATAAAACTAATAAATACAATAAAAAATATAACTAAAATACCAAATAAAAAAGTAAATAATAAAAAATGAACAAAATGATAAAAAGTAATAAGTAAAATAACAAAATAAAACTAAAATACCAAATAAAAAAAAACCTAGTAAAAAATGAAAATACAATAAAATTTATACATAAAATTAAAAATAAAACTGAAATACTGAATGAAAATAAGTAAATACTAAATAATTGGAATAATGAGAAATAAAATATGAACTTGTAAATGAAAAATGACTAACAAATGAATAAATAATAGATAAATAAACTATAAGTTTCCAATTTTTGTTCTGAGAAGAAGATTTTTTCTCGATTCCTCTCAAACGAGGAGAGATTTTCTCTACACAACTTCGATTCGCAACTTGCTCAGTACTACATTAATAATCGTTTCTGTAATCGAAAGATCTTCGACGGATTCGTTAGCGGGGCAAGTTCCTCGGACGCGGCGGCAGGTTTCTCGAAGGCTGGAAATGCCAAATGTATTTATTCTGAATTCATAACAACACTGCGGTATCAATTATTCAATTCTACTGAAAAACGCCGAAAGAAAAAACAACAATATAACAACAGATCGTCCGGAGGTTTATTTTAATCAAAATGACGAACGTTTGACTGGTGAATTTTGTTAAAATGATCGTTTCTAGAATTTGATAGAAACTCTCAACTGCTAAAAAAAAAACAAAAAAAAAAAATCCTTTGTTATAAGTAATTACGTAAACTAAGGCCCTTTGAATCTGATAGAATCTACGTTTTGTTTCGTAGCGGTCGTGGCCGGATTTTACCCTAATTTTGTCTGACCTCGGAACGCCGCGACCAACAGGAAACCATTTTGAGCTGTGAACCATCTTTCTCCCGATCTTTCACGGCCCTGTATCGGCTGCGGGTTGTCCGAAATAATGAGACTCTTTCGCCAAGTCTGAAGTCCGCTGTCTCCGCAGTGATCGGAACGGTATCGAAACCGTCCGAAAAGTTAGTGGAGCTTGTCGAAATGAGCGCGAAACGATCGAATTTCCAAGAGCGGAGAACATTTTTCGCACGCTAAACGAGTTCAAGAGTAATGCAGTCAGAATTTAACAAATTCGGAGTCGCCAAAATGTCACGACTCGCCTGGCAAAATTTACAATACAGACTAAAACCTTTCAGGAAATAGATGATTTTATATTGCAATCATATCTCACACGTTACCTTTGCGATAGAGTTGGCAATATTCCGCACTATATTCACGTCTACCGATTTTGAGAGTGAGCTGGTCCGTAAACTATTGTGAATTGAGCTATTGTAATCGAATGGTTGTCAGTTGCAATTCGAAAGGTTTCCAACGGTGAAAAAGGGTCGAAACGTCTCGTTATGCGCAATTCGAGATGGAAACGGCGCAGGCGATCGACAGGTGCGCCCTCGGGCGGTTCCGGCTGTTTCCTTTTTACGCTCATTCATTCAAGTCGAAATACCAAATCCACGTCACGTTCAGCACTCAACCTTTTGACTTAATGGATCTTATCTTCGACCGTCTTGTGCGCTATCTCTTTTTTCAAGTCGCGGTCGTACTTCGTTAGGCTATGTTAGCTAGAGAGAACCTAATTTCCATAACCTGTGCAAGCTCAGAAGTAGGACTCCCATTCGGCACAAGATTCCCGCGAAACGTCAATCGATTTCTCGAATTTTTCAATCGCAATTCCGGTTTTATCGGTTTTTGTGGAGATGGAGATAAATGCGGCGAACTGTAGCGCAGCTGTCGAATCTAGTACGGCGAATTTGGTGTTAATAGTAATAGTATTACTGTACAAGTATAGTAAAATGGCGATTCATCCTTTACGACACACTTTCAACTACAATCAGAGGCTGCTTAGTTCAGTGGTGACAGAAAACTCAGCCTCTCCCATGGTAATTTTATTGGCAGTCTTCACCTCCTTTTACAACTGCCTTCTTTCCTTGCAGTCTGCAGCACAATCGGCCATGCATAGTATATCTTATTTCATTTATTTAACAACGAACGCCTCAAGTCGATATTATATGTTCCTAAATGTTAAACTTTGTGCATCTATTTAAAATTAAAAAAAAAAAATTGTAACATGTTAAAAATTAAGTTGTTATTGTTCGAAGTTGTTAAGTTGTAATTAAATTAGTAAGATTTGTATCAATGGTATAGTCTAAGCCGTAAGTTTATTAATAGGCGAGGACAGAACGTGAGGATGTTGTTTATCTGGCTCGGTGCAGCTCCAGTTCCCGGCACAAGTATACTTATTGGAAACTGAAGCATTTTGTATAATATTACGAAATAATATTTTGTTAAAATTGTTTTTTTTCCTCAATAAATGCAAAATTAAAAAAAAAAAAAAAAGTCGGTCGCAATGGTCCAATACATGTAATCACCAAGAGATTGGTGAGGATCAATTACCTATCGAGTCGCATACAGGTTAATCAGTGATTATAATCGTGTATTTTACTTTTCTATATGAAACATGAGTCCCTGAGGCGCTGGTTAGAGTGGTTATTTATTTATTCAATACGAGCAAGGCTCATTATAATTTACAAAAAAAAAAAAAAAAAATCAATCAGATCACGTTTAACAGAAACGTAAACTCCGTGACAAACAATTAGAAGGTTAGGTCTGGTTAGAGTGGTTAGGGCTGGTTAGAGCGGTTAGGTCTGGTTAGAGCGGTTAGGGCTGGTTAGAGCGGTTAGGTCTGGTTGGTGTGGTTAGGGCTGGTTAGAGTGTTAAACTCGTTAGGGTTGTGGGGTTGTTAAACTAGATGGGGCTGATCAGAGTCATTTGGGCTGTTTTATACACAACTACATTAAGCCCTTTGCAACCCTCAGATATTGAAAGCCACACAATATCAATAAGTCCATTTGTATTGGGTGTTCCAGTTGAATTTCATAATTTACCATTCTCTTGAGAGAGTATCGTTCTTATAAGACAATTCTAGTACGCTAAATTCATCTAGAGAATAATAATGGAACGTCGGAGAATAGTTCTTGGAATGCGCGTGTAACCTCATTCGGTGGCAGATAACTGGCGGGTATTCCATAAACGAATACATGGAACGATAGACGAAAGCATGACCGCCACTGTATGGCACTGACAGCCGACATGTGGACCTTTCACTGGAGACGATCTAGGATAGACTGCCCAATGGGTCAATTTTGGAATCTTTTGTCCGCCATCGGCAGGAAACCATCTTCACAAGTGTGCTCTTTTTCGTCCTCGTCCGAAAGACATGTTGGACGTAGGAAGGAATGTTGAACATGAGCAACGAACACGTGCAACTACGAAGTTCTCCACTGGGGAAGGAACGTGACGTACCTAATAGCAGGAATAGAAACTTCGCTCGATTTTGAGCTTTTACTTCCTGTCATGTGATAATTCCATAATCTCACGCGTTTTATTCTCGAGCATTCCAACAATGTAAACCGGTGAGAACTCTTCGGGAAGCAGGAATTGAAAGCGAGCGAATTAGCTTCTATTCTTCCTCGGGAGCTCGCGGGCGAGCATTTCGAAACCGTACTCTTCTCATACTTCGCATACAGAGTTCTTTGCTTGTCGATAGTTTGCCGAGCTCGAAATAATTTGAGCGAAAGCAAAAAAATATGAGTATTTTTCGACGAAGCAAAATTATCGGGAAAAAATTTGTGATCTGTAGGAAATAGGTTTTCATTATTATTCGAACCAAGTTCGACCATGGTTTTGAGAATTTATCGTTAATTCGATTTATTTTTTCTTGAAATTAGTAACTTCAAGATTCTAAGGGAATTGAGTTTCTGGCTTCGAGGTTCAAAAGTAGGATTCTATGAACCTGGCTATGTATGGAGTGTCGTTAGGTTTACCAATTATCCCCTTTTCTCCATTAGGTCCACAGACTTATCTCGTCTTGTCCAAAATGCTGTAAATCTCTTCCAAAAGTCCTTTTTTCTCCATTATTGGATTCAAGTAGTCATGCAGCAAACATGTCCAAATGGTTACAAATTAATGGTGTTCAACTAATACAAGAATCCAAAACCAGGGCTGGTAAGGCCTGGTTGTGCTGGTTAGGGCTGGTTGTTCTGGTTAGGGCTGGTTGTTCTGGTTAGGGCTGGTTGTTCTGGTTAGGGCTGGTTAGGGCTGAAGTTCTGTGCTTGATTCAAAATTCATATCAAACACAGAACTTGAGATACCTGAAGTTTTTTACATCCTACACTTGAAAGCTGACTTCAAACGGGTTAAGATTCATTGAACAAATTGAGATATCTTCGACGATTTCGAAAGTCAACTCGCGAGTTCAAGTGCGCTGAGTATGAGGAGAAATGCAATCCAAACAAGGAATTGCGATGCGAGGAAAGTTACGTGTCAACTGTCAGGTTCTGCGCTTCGTGTTGACTTCAAGTGTCTCCAGGATCTGTTCGATCTTCGGTTTCGTTTCCGGTCGTGCAGCTTTGCCAAACGGGAAAAACGTCGATTTTGCGACAGCATTTGCTGTAAGCAACAACCGATAGCCTGTCTCGCGAGTCCTTATTAACGTTCTTGCAGCGTTGAAACGCGATATATTCCCGCTGGAGAAAACCGCTCCGAGGCAACATTGTTTATTCAGTCGTCAAGGGCCGCGATTAGCGAACGCCAAACGGACCAGTGTATGCGGAAACTTCAGAAGAGTTAGCGCGAGTTGTCGGCGGCTTTCGGTGCATCATTCGTACGCAACGCCGCGCGTGAGCGCTTCGGTGCGTGTAACGCGACGTTTTTATGCACGGCTTGGCGGAAATATTCCGTATTAATTGCGCCGAGATTATCGCCTCCTTTTGTTTAATTATGGGCTAAAATAATTCGAAACGCAATCTCAGGCGCAACCGTTCGGAAAATAGCATTTACGCCCGCGTAATTTTTGTCGTCGCGTTCCAAAGTCGAATATTTATCGTCTTGACTGGTTTTTCACTGTCGGCCGCACTTTCACTGAATTCTTCGAGTAAGAGGAAAGTGTTCCCGATTTTTGAAAAAATACTTCCTCGTCCTTGAAAAATCCGGCTCGTATAGGTTTCGATTGGAAATTTCACCTGCTTTCGCGGAATCGATGTTCTCATCGAAGGCTTCCTTTTGAAGTTGCAGGCGAAAACTCTTGACTGAAATTAAGTATCGGAAAATTGCTCATTTTGTAGATTTTCCACTGCGTTTTTTGCCCTCGGTCGTGTCCAGAATAAAAAGTTATATTTAGCTAAAGGGAATTTAACGAGCTTTCTAACGGGGTTTTATTAATTTACATCGGTTGTATAGTTTTTGAGATATTTGTAGAAAAGTGCAAAAAAACTGCACTCTCTCAGCTACAGGCGATAATATGCAGAAAACGTGGTTTTTGCGCTTACTGAGGGCATGTTTTTTTGCGCTTTTATTACATACCAACTAATTTGAAGCAACTTCAAAAGTTGTTCCCCTCTGTAAAATTTAATTTTCAAGAACTTTGATTCCACCACATTTTTCAATCGATGTAGCCATTTCTGAGTTACAGTGTGATAACGTAATTTTTGTATCGATTATGCCGAAAAAGGTAAAAACCGGTCATTATTCAAAAAAATAAATGATACCGGCAAAATGCATAAACTGGTTTCGACAAAAAAAATAAAAATAAATAAAAAATAAAAAACACGCCGAATAAATTAATTTTAAAAAATTAATTTAATTTGGCGGACCAGCACGTGCATTGGTCGCATTAAACATTAAAAATGGATCATCCAAACCGGTAAAGTTGAGAAAATTTCCTTACCGGAAGAACAGAATATTAGCGGAGAAAAATGTTGGCGGAAAATGGATGAAAAAATTCCTCCAGCGATTTATTAGAACGAATGCTTTGAATTGAGAGTTTGCAAAAGAATCGCTGCCTTGGCGGGTGGCCGGCGAACGGTCAGTTAACGACAACCGGAATACAATAGACCCACCGCCATCCATCTGACGAAGTTGAGAAGCGAGAACTGGATTGTCGAATTGAGTTCGATAAAATGAGGCGATAAAAAAACGCCATGGCCAGTATCGAGATTGAAAATAGACCGCGGTTATAGTTTCAAATGGATCAAGATTCCATTTTTAATCGTCGAATTGTTTATCCGATTTGAAGCTTCCTCTCGCTGAACCCTTTTGTGTCGTTTAAACCTTGGAACTGAAACGTCTGAGTGCGGACTTGAAATTTCTTCACAAACTGATGAATGGCCAACTTAATTTTACTAATCTCCTCGCAAAAATATCTCCCTCAATTTTTTACTCTATCCACCAATATAATTTCCAATTGAATTTTTCGCGCGCTAATTACCTCCAACATCGCTTTGTGTCTTTTTCCACCGATCGCAAATCTAGTTCTTTCACGCTGTCCTGACCTCAGCTAATTTTTTCCCCATTTCGTATGTGGTCGCATTCTGCCTTACAGTGTAATTTACTAGATGTACCTACTTTTTCCTCTCGACTCATTATTGTTATACCTCATCGCTCTATGCGCAGATTCACTTTTTTGCACGTTTAAGTATGTTTTTTTTATTTTATTTATTAATTAATTGTTTTTACTTCCATGTTTACGTAGTAAATGGAAGTATTGATTTTAGTTAAAATTTAGTTACCAGTGTTAATTTTTAATTATTTTTTCTCGCATTTTACATTTACTTTTGTAGTTGAGCAAGTCCCGTGTATGCTTAAAATAAATTTAAAAAACTGTATACTACAGTCATAAATTATTTATAATTTATTTGATTTTATTATTCATTATACTTATATTTATTTTTATTGGTTCATTATTCATTATTTGTACACATAAAGCGCGTACATACGACTGCGCGGTTGACCACTTGTGAGGTCATCATCGTAATTGGCATAGTACGCTATCCGAAAGGTTTTCCATAAGTAATAGAATGATTCAGCACCCAAAAACCATGGAACCGTGGTAAAAATTCAATATTTTTATCTCTGGAAAACCCGTCGGTTCCTAACCCTTGCTCTTCTGCAGCGATGATTATTCGGGCATAAACGTTGGAACGCCCAACAGCGGCGTTTTTCCAATATTTCGTGGACCGTGGGCAGGCTCAAACATTCTGACGACTCCAGCCGAGCGAAACCTCCCGGGAAAAGAAACCTGTCACGCTTAAACGGAGCTTTAGGAAGGATGCAGGCGAGTTATCCACCCGGAACTGCCTTTGCCCGGTGCGTTGCATTCCATTAGGAAAAATTCAGCCTTTTTCTTTCCACGTAATCAGCCTGTGCGTCGAGAACGAAATCGACGTGGCTACCTGATTGCCCAGCGATGAGCAGCTCGAGCGTTTGAAAGTAAATATTTGAAACAGTCTGGAACAAACTCAGTCGGCACTCGACAAAGAAGATAGCCGTGAACAATCGTAATAACAGTAATGCCAGGTTCTCAGAGCACAGTTAAATCTCCTCGAGCTACGGGACGCGACTGTTCCGAAAGGACTGGGTCACATCTTATTACGCCCGTCGGTATAACAATGGCCGAGTTGATTACCCCCGTGGGAATAAGCAGATGGTGTGAAATCGGAACAGTCGACGAGCCGGCGACTTGGGACGAAGACATCCGTTGACAACGAAACGCTTTTAGTGATCGAGAACCCGACAAATGAAGTATTGCGTGTCGATACAATAATTGGATTTTCGATCGGTGGTTAATTATTACCGAAGCTTGAATTACCATCTCCAGTTGCCATTCTTGATTGATTTTTGAGGATTACCAATATGTTCGATCAGTAGTTCATTCAAACGTTGTTGAAAAATTTAAAAAAAACTGACGATTTTACGATAGTTTATTACTCTTTTGCTTAAAAAAAAAGAAAAAAAACTTTATTATTATTTTGCTTAGATTATGAGATTATGATTAAGAAGACCACTGGTGATAGTTAGTATCTACTATCCCGAAAATTTGTGAACGTTTCTACCAAACTAAAGGATACTTACCAAAATATTGGTAACTATCCTTACTCGAATTCTTATAGCAACTATAGTAAATTTAATTATTAGTATTTTTCTAATTATCCAATTAAAAATAAAATCATTCACCTAACCAGCTTAAATGAGTGTTTTATGAGCATTCCATCGAATATTGAACGATTTTTATTACTCCACAAAATCTCGAGCTATAAATTTTTTAAAAATCTCGAAAATTCCACACGAATGCTGCAATAGATAGAGAATCATTCAAGCTATTGGCTCTTTTATGGTCTCATTCGATTCAGCGTCAAAAATCTATATTTTCGATACCAAACACATTGGTTTCAAAACATTGGAAAATACTAATTTCTCCCTCTCCCCACAAAAATACTCTTAAATTGAGATACGGATTTGGCTAAATAATTGAGCCGTTTTATATTATTATTGATGTATAAAATTATATTTATCATATTTGGACATTAACGTTAGCGTGCGAATCAAAAATCTCGTTGGCCATAGATGAACTTCCCCATTGTCTTTCCTGATCACTAGGTACGTCTGTCTTTGAAAAAATTTTAACCGTAGCGCACCAAATAGTTTTTTCCATGGTGGAAGATTTTATCTGGGCCGAGACGACTTCGATGGCCCCGACTGATGCTAAAAACGTTCGTCGATCGCTCGTCAGACCGTCTCGTAGAGCGAACCGCCTTTCAAAAACTAGATTTCATGCATTAACTCGTTTCGGGAGGAGCCGATGCTCTTGGCAGTGAAACTTGCTCATGTCGAGGAACTTTCAGTTTCCTACGTTTCCCCGCAGCTAAAATTCGATCCTGAAGCGGCCGTCGAGCCGGTACACGCCCTGCAACCGACGCGCAGGGTCGGATTCCGTTTCAAAACTGATAAAGCTCAGAAGACGTACTCCGATCGGAGAAAGTGCTCCTATTGGAGATTGATCGGGCTCTGGTACCTGTTCTGGATATCGTTCGCTTTTGCAGATCTTGTCTTGACGTAATAGCACAAGATGAGTATTCATTCGAACAAATCGTTACCGGAGGGGGCCATATTGATTCTGGATCTCGTTGTGAATGACCTACCTAGCGTTCAAGTTTACGATGGAAATCGAAATGCATCGTGTACGGGATTGAAGGATATTTGTAGAACATTCTTCGTAATAATTCACGAGGAATGAGAGATCAATGAATAGAAATCAATTGAAAAAAATGAAATAAAAAAATAAAAATAATAAATTTATAGGAATAAAAATAAAAAGGAATTCTAGGCAATCGGAACATCATTGGGTTGAATATTTAAAACAAGCAGCAGTCCGTTTGAATGATTATAGTTGAAATTAATGGGAACTCAGTCGGGAAAAATACTAAATTGGTCTTTACCAACCGTTCAAGTCTCCGTCCAGGAACGAAGGCTCTTGCGGTTAGCTTCTTCTCATAAGGAATTTTCATGGGTATTTCTAAGGAATTTTCAGACTTAGCAGCATGGAAATCGATCCGTAATTATATTTAGTACGCATTCATAATGCCAGCGTCATTTATGATGTGTACTTGCTGTTAGAATAGAGCGATTAGCACAAGAATAGGAAAATAGTTGCGAACTCCACTAATTTAAATGAGTAATATTACATCGATTTCAGCGTTTAGGCCATAATCAGTAACAATCTTAAAAATCTTTGAGATTTCGCAATTTTACGAAGGCCATGATTTTTTATATTAAAATATAGTACTCAAATCATTCAATGCCAATACTATTTATCAATACTTTGCAAAATCATTGCATAAAATCGTCTAATAACAATAGAAACTGCTGAATAGATTCTGATAATGTGAAATTCTTGTAAAACGTACGATAGATGTTTTTTAGCCCCGGTAAAAGACGTAGACGTAATCTTGTTCGTTTGAAACTGCTCGGAAGTGTCGGCGAACGTGCCGACAACGAACACCTGGTATTATCGAATCTTCTGTCATTGATGAGGGGCATCGGTTTCTTCCGACTGTAATTTTCGCGGACGTGCTAATGGGAGAGGAATCGACGCTTTCGCCTTACAAATCGGCTCTTGTCGGGTATGAATTCAAATTAAACGCGTGGGCCGGAAATTTGTATTTGCTTTTGAAGCTCGCTTATTTGTTTGTCTCTGGCTCAACACGTTGAGATGAAACGGAGCAAAAAATTCTCCCGAGTGGAAATAACTAATTGTAGGCGAGGAAGAAAAAACTTGCTCTGCACCTTTGATACCGAGAAATGGAAAGATGCGATGTTTTAAAATGGTAAAATATGGAAAGTTGAAAGAACGAATCAAGTTCCTTATTGGCACTTTTATGAGTCAACACTTTTGGCCATTAAACATGCAGCAGCACCTCTCTGATATATATTTCGAGAGATTTCTTTACTCTTAAATTAAAAAGATAAATTCATTGACCTCAAAATCATAAAGGTGTTTCCTTTAATTATGCATTTGTATTTACCACTTTCTCCAATAAATAGGCATAAATGGTAAAAATTTACACTTATTCGGATTGACATTAATTGGTACTACGAGCAAAAAACCTACCGGCTGCGAAACGAGCTAAAATAAAAGCCCATATTATTTCTGGGGAGAAATTTCCGTTCGGTCCATTTACGGAGAGAAAGCCAAATGCTCAGACGAAGACTCACCATTCTGGTAAATTTAATTAGCTCTTGGAACCGATGAATCAAGTCCTTTATTGGACTTGTCGTTATGTATTTTTGCAATTAACCTGAGATAGAGAGCAAGAGAGACTTTTATTTGCCGTAAAACTGAACACTAAATAGGCAGAAAATCAAAGCTTCAAAGTGAGGGAGCAAATTCATCCCCGCGCCAAGGGCCAAGCGCCAACCCGGCCCCATTGTCCCAACCCACCATTGATGGCCCCCAGCCCAGCAGCCATGAAAAAGGCAGGCTACAAGCCCCCTCCCCCGGCAGCCGGGCAAAAATTAAAATAAAATTAGAAAATAATGATAGTAAAAAAAAAAAAAAAACTCAGTCACATCTCGATACGTCTTACGCGAGGTCTTAAGACTTTGGATCTTAAGATGTTCGAAATCTCTTACACGAAAATTCTCAGAGACTTCTCGTATCGTCTATGGAAAATTTCTCCTCTTGAAAAAATCTAGACGGACGAAGCTTTCTATATTTAATTGTTTTGTGGGATCGTCAAGAGACTCAGAGTATTTTAATTTCGAATTTTCTTCAAAAGCAAAAGCATCGGCACAGTTGGAAATACTTGACTATAGTATTTTTTTTCCTTTTGGATAGTGTTCAAACTAAAACCACTCCTTAATGCGCTGAGATGATCCAAAGATAGCGGATTCTTCTGGAATCTTGACGAAATATTGGTTTCTTTGGAAATTCAGTATTTTACGATAAATTAATACAACCAATGGACGTGAAAGCGTTCTCTCGGCTTTTACCCAGATGTCGTAAGGTGTATTTTAGTTCTTATAACCGAGATCCAACTCAGGACGTTAAAAACGCGTAATTTATTCTCACCGAGCCGCCCCTGACCTTCCATCGGTGGTCGAACTTGAAATGTTTCAAGTTAGAAAGTCACGCGTCCGAAATCTCGCGCGGAATTTATGGGACGACTAATTTAAATCGCAGGTTGTTTGATGATGAGTGAAAGCCCCCATTGCTGCAGGTTCCACTTTCACGTTTCGTGAAGACTTCGATTAGAAATTATAACATCCCACACCGATATTAAAATATATACGGGGAATTTCCTCCGGCGAAATATTTATATTTACAACAAAATCGGCGTTCGGTGTGAAATTCTGGACATTTCTCTAGAAGTTAGGCTGAATTTGCTTCTCGGAAAAATTCTACATTTTTGGGTAGATTTGTTTTACATTTTCATATATATCAATTTAACGTGACGTTTGCAAAATAATCAATACTGATATGCGAGCTCATCAACTTCAAAGCCTTTGATGTTATTTTGCGCAACTAGGAATATCTTTTTTAAGTTTTTGGCAAGCTGTTGAAAAAATCATTGGAAATGTCGACTAGAAAAGTGAAAAATAGCAGTTTCTTGACCCTTCATTGCCAATTAGGGAACGAACAGTTCGTTGGATTCGACGTAGCGAGAAGTACAGAATTTTTTTCTATTCTGAAACAGTACTGTGTAGAGGAAGGGTGCGTGTTCTTCAATTTGCGATAATTATACGTAATTTTCTCTTTCCGGGAGTCGCGAGCGTCGTCAACTCGAACGACATTCAGTCTCGCTAGTAATTGAATCACCGACAGCTCATGCGAGAAATGAAGAGCACATCATGCGTCCCATTGCAGTACAATTCAATGTTTTTCCATTTACTAAATAATTATAGTTATGATAGGAATTATAGTTACGTTGAAAAAAATGAAATATGCATTTTATCAAATTTTACAGAGTTACGAGCATTTTTGTTAATTTGGAAGGCAAAATTGGAGTACTTTTTCTTCTCCAGGTGATCGCATTACTTCTTTTTGTAGGTTGAGGGGGAGAAAAACGAGGCGACCTCTTCTCCATTCTTTTTTATTATCCAGCCGAGTACTTTCGCCCGTTCGGGCTTCTTCAGGGCATTATAGGACCAAGGGTACCTATGGCCCTGAAGAAGCCCGAACGGGCGAAAGTACTCGGCTGGATAATAAAAAAGAATGGAGAAGAGGTCGCCTCGTTTTTCTCCCCCTCAACCTAAAAAAAAAAAAAAAAAAAAAAAAAAAAAAAAAAAAAAAAAAAATTGGAGTAATTTGAGAAATTTTTGGTACAAACTGGAATCGATTTATTATACATGAACTTTTATCATTTTTCATTTTTTCAATTTTGATTTTAATTTAGTTACTTTTACTCTTTTGGTATTGCCGCTTGTCTATACACGGCAATACTTGTGCGCTTCGTCGTATCTGCTACAACCATTAAGGCGCGAGATCTCCTGTTTACTCAAAATCTCTTAAGGTGGACGAGGTTCAAAACATTTCTCGCTTCGGCTCAGAGAAAACCGCGGAATCCATCAATACGAACTTGCAAACCTCGACAATTTGCGGTTGTTGGGATATCGACACGGTTCCCTACTTTCGTTTTTATTCGCTATGGATTTTTCATCGGATTCGAAAGTGGATTTTTCATTAGAAGCGAAAGCTTATTTATTTCAATTTGCCTACAATAGACGGTGAAACCCGTACGAAGCGGATAGTGATTCCTGAGTCCGTGGTAATCGAATTTTAAAAAAGGATTTTTTATTTTTATGTTTTATTTAATTTTTTTTGTACAAAAAATGAATTTGACGACTTCACATAAATTTCACAGACTTAGTTTTCTGCTCAGCGGCTCTTTTCTTTTCTTCGTAATTCGATTATTTTATTTTTAAGGCGAGGATGGTTAAAAAAATGAAGAAAACTAGGACTTCAAAATCCAGGACGAAGAATATATACAGGATTTCAACTTCATTTTCTGTCAATAATCAAGAAGAAATTCTCTACAATTCATTTCCAACAAATCTTACTCCTAGACATTTTTTTCTAGTCCACTGGAAAACCGTGTTTTTGTGTTATCGTCTTTTTTCCACTGAAATAGCTGTAGTGGCCTATTTTTTTTTTTTTTTTTTTTTTTTTTTTTTTTTTTTTTTTTTTTTTTTTTTTTTTTTTAAGTAAGTTCGAATCTGAGGACACCGTTATGCCAAAAGGAAACTGGAGAAACTTCATATTTTTCGATCGAATTTATACCTAAATTTTTCCGAACAAATAATTCCACATTCTATGGGGGAAAAAACAACTTGTCTAATAGCTCAAGTTTCCTAAGGTACGTCCATTTTTCTATTTACTCTACTTCTAAGTAGGGAAAATCGCGTATGAATGCTGAAAAACGTGTTTTTTTTTCTCGATAAATCGATTGGATATTGGAGTTGAGAAAAGAGAAAGCAGAGAGAAATCGCAAGTAATAAACTAAGAACAACTCGAAGAGTAAAGCAAATCGTCATCATTCATCCAGCATTAAAAAAGTTGAGGTTCAATTCGTTTGTAATGAGTTGTAGAATATTTTTCTTTGCTACTGAAAAAAAAGAGGTAAATTGACACCCTGAATAGCGTCAACGTCTCGAACCAAAGATTTCATAGGGCACACGCAATATTTTTAGTTCCTTACTTATAATACCAGAAATATTAGATTTTTTTAGATTAGATTCCTAGATTTATTTATTAATAGATTTTATACGTTAAGTCATGACACATCTGCATTAGTCATATATGACATATATCTGTATTGAGTCATGACATATACGACTATGACGTATCTTTCATGTTGTCTACCTTTCAAGCAGCACTATCTCTTTTCGAATATAAAAAAATCCCTCGTCGAATATTTAAGTCGCGATGAGTCGACAAAAATGACACCGTCGACTGCTTATTAATGTATTAATATAGTTCCTTTGAGTTTGAAGGGAGAATATTTCAAAACGCTTCGAGCTCCGTAAGAAATAACAGTACAAGGGCTTTGTAAAAGAAATGGCCGCGGATCAGAAGCAGAGAATGGGCCCTCGTTGATACGAGCTTCTCACGTAGAAAAGTTACCTATAGGAACCGGTTCGATCCCTACTCCTCTTCGCTCGAAGGTATTACTTCTAATATCAGTCAGGTTGGTACTCCCTGGAACTAATCAAAGCTCATCCCGTCGCATCCTTTTCCTTCGATTCGGGAGGAAGCACAAAAGAAGACCGACCCTGCATCACCGAAATCGCTTTTTTTGCACCTTTTTCCTCCTCGTCTTTTCTCTTTCTCCGACTCGAAGTGGAACCGTTGTGTTATTAAAATGGTCGGAGAAGCCTTTGTAAACTATATCACGAACGGTGGGGTAAAAAATTGATTATGATCGAGGTTATAGAGAGCCGACTATGAGCTATGTAGAGGCTTCGATACTATAATTTTGGCGGCATACAATTTTCGACAGGATATTTTTTTTAGTGCTACTGTTTCTTGGCGCACAATGAGAAAATAAATAAGCTACTTTCCACCTTTCTGGGCAGCAAAGTATAAAAAAAGAAGAAATTATCGGGCTGACTCTTGCTTATTCTAATGGTAAAATAACGTGAGCGAATAAACTAAAATGAACAAATATTTTTTTGGTACTTAGCTCGGCACTAAAAACCGTTTGATCTTCGAAACCGAGACGCCCACAAAGATATTATCGTTTCCCGGGGCTATAAGGTCAGACCAATCATAAATGAAAAAATAAATGATCCCACCTAGCCCGGCCGACGATGTAGAGAGCGACTTCTCGATACGAGATGAAGCCGCACAGGAAGCACCGGAAACGTCCAATAAGGTTTCCACTCGCCGAAAAATATTCCAGGTCCGATATTACACAGCGTTGGCAGACAAGAATAAATCAACAGCAATAAGTCGCTCAGCTGGTGGACACAGAAGAAATGTAGAAGAGTCCGAATTTTGAAGTTCCAACTCACTGAAGATAGCAGCGGGTGATGTCGTCGGAGCGTCGTATGCGTTTTATTCACGTTTCACCAAATCAACGTCGATTTTACGCCACATAGCGCATGGATACGGTTGATGAACAATTACCTATTAATTGACGATTTTCAGTTGGCCAGCGTTCGATTCTAACGGGGGGAAAAAAACTTTCAAAAACAATTTTTCCTTTGCAAAAAAAAAATTTCCAAAACAATTTTAGCAACATGACAATGACAACAATACCATAACAATTAAAATTTTATTAGCAGCCCAGACAACCATACTAAGTCACATTATTTTTTGGCGGTTTTAACAGCTACTATTGTTCTTGCAGCTTTTACTACAGCTCCTATTCAGTATCGCATATTTATTTTCTCCTGGCTTAAGATCTTGGTAGCCTTGATGGTTCCCTATTAATTTCTTCACGATCATATCAGCAGCTGGATAATGAGGATGCAGGAGCCACTCGGCAGAATATTCTGATTAGAACCCCAACTAGAATTGTATACAGGTTCCCTGGATTTCTGGGTTAGTTTTCGGGTCATTTGGTTATTCGGAACAAGAAACCGCTCCGTTTATAACTCACATTTCTCTCATGACGTCCCATCGTTGTCTTCCATCGTTTCAGCCTTTGTAGGCATTCATTAGTCAAAGGTCTCCTATTATTCCTAGGGAATCGGGATGCGTCTTCCAAGTCTTAAATGGCACTTGGTATTCACACGGCCTTACGGTGTTCGAGGGCTCCGTTACTTTTCATAGGCATCCCAGCATCAGTACGCGTACCAGATGCTTCATTTGCACACTGTCACCTCTCGCTGGCATGTTATGCTGCAGGTTGCAGGTCTTTACCGTTCCTGGGAACGGTTGCTCTCAATACGAGAACGGCCTTGTCACCGTGACTTTCGGAATGAGAAAATTGCGCAACTGATGGGTCACGAATTCGAACTGGAACATTTTCCGGTTGCGAAATATTACCGAAATCAATGCGCCCGCTTGGTAAGCGGAATATAATTTAGTATTGCACTCTTCTCCTCCTTATTATAGGACTGTGCGAGCTGGTTGGCTATAGTTCAATAATGAACCATCTACTCTCATGAATACATTTTCAACAAAAATCATTTTTGAACCAAAAACGGCTAAATTTGTCCCGGTAGGTACAACTTTATTATTATTATTGTTAAAAAAATCGTTTTCCGGATTTCTATTTCTTCAAAGGGAAGAAAAATTATTTTTACTGCTGACGATTTACCACATTAAGTTAAGTCTATCTTCCTAGTCATTAAAAAAGTCGGTCTCCGTGTTGGGATAATTGCCAAGATTTTCTCTATCTCTATGAAAGTATTTTTATATCTAAAATTAATTAGTAATTAATTACTTTTATGCTAATAAAAATTAAGGCAGCACCAGCCTATTAAAATTGTATTGGGTTGGCCAATGGGCTAATTTAGATGGATTGAGGGTTACTAGGGAAATTAGCGGATGAGAAAGCCTGAAACAGCTCAGTCGTCCTATTGGACTTTTCTCCTTCCATATCGCAGAAGAACCATTATTTAGGTACACTTAACCCCCCCAAAAAAATAACTGTTTAAAAATACGGTATAGTGAAATAATTTATTTAACAATTAATAATAAAACGTTTGATTTTTATTTATGACGAACTTATTAATCGATGAAAGCTTCCTGACTTGAGTTCATCAGACTCTCCCTGAAGATCCAAGTTTATTGCCTCCCAGACATTTTATGTTCGGTTATGTTCTCGTCTTAAAAACGATTTAAGGCTTCTCTTGATCAGTCGTTCATAATTATAGGGCACTAAAATTGCCATTACGTGCTCTTCAACTTGAGGAGAGCTTTTAAATTTGCTGTTCGGTGAGGTCTCGTTATAATATTAATCGGAAAATGTATAGAAAAATCCATCGTAACTATTTTCACACCCTATCATTTCGACTCTGGACAACTCGAAGTCATCGTTCGACTCGATAATAACCATAAAACACAACACTTTCCAAACTTTAACTCCTTTTTTTCTACTCTTCGTGCATTATTTGTTATGAGTAGAAAAACATTAGCGTCGAAGGCAAATGGAGCGTAAAAGTGTAGTATAGAACGCGTTCGGATCCCGTGGGAACACCTGCAGTTTCAACATTGGCTGTGAAAGTCCGCGGACCGAAAGAAAGCGAACCTCGATTCCAAGCGAGCTTTTGGCGTCTACCTCGCGTGATGAAGCGACGTCTATCTGTCTGCGTCAACTTGTCCCGTCTGCACTTGACGTCTTCGAGTGGGCACCGTTCGAACCTGTTCTCGGCTGAAAAACCGTAGTTCCTTCTGCAGAGAAATAATTTCTTAAATGTATTCATCGTTTCAAATTATCACGGTGTATTTCCACTGGACAACTTTCATTTTTAAATAAGTTAGGAAGAAACCTAGATTCGCTTGGCGTTTTTTGGCGCGGACTGGCGCGAAATTTTCGCGAGTCTAGTCACAATAAATACGTCATTATGGGCTCTCATCATAATTAATTAACAATTTAATGAAAAATAATGATGAATTTAATTAAGAATTTGATTACATATAAAATTGCGGATTATGATGAAGAAGTTACGCATGTATTCGATAGAAGAATTGTTATTGATTTATGTCCGAACTCTTAGGACGAGTAACTCTCCTAAGAGTCGTAGCATTTGATGTACCTGTTTTTTTCTTTTTTTTCTAAATAAATGCATTAATAAAAACAAAAACAAAAAAAAAATCAGCGAAATAAAACGGTTTTCAATAGTTGAAGAAAAGTCCACAGGCCTTAGAATTATTTACATCATTTTCCATTTTAATACCGTATTTAATTTTTTATTTTATTTATTTATTTAAAAAAAACCTTCTTTATACACACATTATTGAGATCCAAAGCAAAATCCTTGATTACAAATCCGGCTTCCGGATCGGCGGTCTTCATGTTCGAATTTCTATTGCTATTGCCGCATTACAGGGCATTTCGATACACGAATGTTACTTAACGGACTTCATTCTTCTTTCAGGTGCTCGAACTGATGAAAGAGGTCGGAGACGATGAAGACTCAAGTGACATATCCGGTTACCATTCGGACTCGGACTCGGCCATTATGATGTCCGGAAATTCGCCTTACGTGACGAAAAGAGCGAGGCACAACTTCCTCACGCGATCAGGTAGGTCATTTTTTCAGTGCCGGAAAACTAAAAATTCTTCCATACGTAATTCATAGACATTCGAGATTGTTTTACTGGAGTGTAAAGCATTTTCTAGCAAGAAAAACTCTACTCTAATAGCATTAAATTTATTTTTGACCTCTGAGCGCTGCTCTTATCGTTAAAATCTCTGCGCATATCAAACCGAGAGTGACGATTAATTATAGTTAATGTAGCAAGAATAATGCGCATGTATTAATCAATATTCTATCCTTTCTAGTGAGATCGGGAAGCAACCGAAGTGGACGGCCGTGCCTCGGTCTCAGTTCTTCTTCGTCAGACACAGTGCCAGACAGAGGTAATTTCAAATTAAACGGTTCCTCATTATCAGAATCACGCACTATGCAGTGTTTAATGTTACATCATGTTCGTTCCGTCGTACGTATTAATTTATAAACCGTTGAGACAAAATGTTAAAATGATACCCAGTTTTGGGCTTCCGAGCTTCTCCGGAGCTAAGAGGAAGCTTCGAATCGTCTTCAAAAGCCGAAAATGCTTTCCTCCGATTTGAGGACTCATTGTAAACATCGATTACGTGAAAGGGATGTTCCGTTCAACAAACGCCCGCGGATCATGTCCGATAATCGGTCCCGGCGAGCGGATGGCACAATGGAAATGCGATTGTTTGTCGTCTGTAGCAGTTCGGTAGGAAACAATGGCAATGCCATCATCTTGACTCTCGTAACCTGTCACGACTGATATAAGTCCGGTAATAATTCATAGCCTGTTACGCTTAGGTGCTTCGAATTTTCGCCTCAGAAAGTCCAACCTGATCGATGTCAATTACGTGTGCAGAAACTCATTTTACTCGCACGGGAAACAGATCAATCTTGACTTGACTTGACGCTGCAGAACTGAATTATGTCAGTATTAGAGGTCATTTACAGTTAGCCAATTAAATAGGACTCTATTTTTTTGCTCATTTAAATATAAACCAAATTATTTCCATTTCTCAAAATTCTCTCAATTATCAAAATTAAATCAATTATTAAAATTCACTCAATTATTAAAATTTTTCCTGACAAATCCTATGAAAAATGACCAATTTTTCAGCCAATAATAGTCAAGAGAGGCGCAAGAAAAATGACAATAGCGCGGAAGTATAAAATTCGAGTCGCACAATACTAGCATCATCAGGTGTAGCAAATATTTCAGAGCCTTTACATTCTGTATTACATAGCAGCATGCGTCAATCAAGAAAACTCTCAATCATTATATATCTTAGAAGAGCTAGGAAACATCAAAAATAAAATAGCGTCCGATTTTCCACATTCATTGAGTGAACAAACTGATAATTTCGTTCAATTTAACCGGTTATTGACAAAGATAGTAAAAGAAAAGGGGGAGGATGCAGTGTAATATTGCCTATATTAATATTGAAGCACAATTCGGATCAACCCATTCCTAATTCTCACAAACACATATAAAAGATATTCAAACTTTTTGAAAGAAATTTTTTTATTTATTTATTTTTTGTTTTAACTATTTACATGTCTTTCATCAGAATCGACGACGGAATGGGAATGGTCAGCGTCCAAAACGAATAGTTGTCGCTCCGTGGTATCAACAGAACCCGTTGCACCCAAGAAGCCGACTATTCTCAAACCCTGGTGCACATCCTGTGAGGATAGGGCCGTCCTCCAGGTAACAACGGTAACACAATCACTTGCACTTCATTTTTATAGCATATTATCCGCACGGTCAGCTCATTTTAGATTTGAATTTCTCCATTAAGCATTTAAAAAGTTTGGTGAGATGTATCAGTCAACTTTATCGGTTTAATTACACTGAACAAGAGATGAAAGTTGTGAATAGCTGGTGAAAAAGACGAAATATTTTTAAAATCGATTAACACGAGAAAAATGGGTAAATATGACATTTTTGTTGACAACAACTATTCAAAAAATAATAGGAATTTTGTTTCCAATATTAGACGAAGACGACTTTTTGACATTTTATGTAATTTGTCCTGGACTTCTTATCTGGTCATACTTTGCCAATTGTTTTCACCCTTTTTCTGGGCGTTTTCTGGAAATTATTCGTAACACAGATTCAAGAACGTATATTTACGGAAGAAAGTACAACGTTGGAAATTAAAAAGAACGTATTGAAGTATACTGGTGCGTTTGAGTGCATTTTGTGTTTTTTTTTTTTTTTTTTAACTTTAACGTAGGAGTTTTGGTTACTTTGGGAAATCATGTCTCTAACGCTCACCACAATCCGACATTCACAAGGCGGTAACCTTAAGAAACGCGTGACTAAACAAAGTAACCAAAACTCCTACGTTTAAGCATTCAAAAAAAAAAAAAAAAAAAAAAAAAAAAACTCGAAATGCATTACAACTCTCCAATTTGTCAAAACGTATGGTAAACAATCCGTTCCGTTTCAGATCGCAGTACCAGATACGACAACACATCAAAATGAAGTTGCTTCATTACAAGCGGAATTGGAAAGGACGCGAATGGAACTTGAACAGACAAAAGCGCGTTTACACGTACTCGACCAACACGCGCAAGCCAAGTGCGTGAATTTCTAAGCATTTTTACACTAGTGTACTTTAAATTCATGGAAGGATTGAAATCGCTAACGATGAGGATGCTTGAGAAAAACATAACCTCAGTCGCAAAACACTTTTTCGCACAAAAATACTTCTCACCAAGTTCGTTGGCCAGCCAAATTGGAGCTGAGGATGTTGTTTAAATTTGTCCTTCAACTTGCCCAAAAATCGAAAAATCATCAACTCAATCATCAATTTCTAGTTTTTGAAACTCTTGTATTTTTCACGCTGTATCGAATGAAACCGTAGCTATGTAGAGATCTTTAACGGCTCTGAAGATATCAAGATTTCTGAGTTTTTGAAAAATCCATACCTACATTGTGTAATGGTGATATTACTCGAGCATTTATGAGCCAAATATCTTTCTATATTCGTCATGATATTCTTCAAATAGCTATAATATTCAACTTCTATAATACTCTTCGAAAATTCGCTGTTCAAGCCATGCAGAATGGATGGTTTTTTATTATTAACTTTTTATTTTTACCTATTCTATTTTACAGAGAACTCAGCGGCCCAAGGCTCGTCAGATGTTACGGCAACCTTTATTCGCAAGGACGAGTTGAGGCGCTCAATGCCTTGGATACACTTGCGCCTTTGAAAGACGCGCCCGAACTCAAATCGAAAATACTCTTCTCAGTAGTAGTCGTAAGTGTGGTGGTTGATGGCCATTTATAATGATCTGTTTATCTGTTATAAAAATGAGAATTTTGTACATTATTTACCATATTTTTGATCAGCGGCCAAAATGTGGCACTTGAAAAAGTCGAATGGTTAGCAGCTTTGCGCATTTAGGACATATTTTAATCACATCTGCAAAAAAATGTTCGAAACCTCTAATGAATGTCAGAGAACAGTCTTCACTATTAGGAATAACTGTGAATCTTGAAAAAATTAAGAAAAATTAGTCGTAAATAGTACTTAGTACAATTTTATTGTTTAGTTATATTCTAGGAATCGAATTGATCACTCTTCAGCACCAATATAACTCAGATACGTCGAACAGTTATTGAATATGTCTTCGCCAACGATAATTGTAATCAATTAGCGCAAAATATCACAACAAATGGCATTGGAAGCTCTCGTCTATAGCGGTTGACGTGACGTAATTATTCGTTCCCAAAACCACCGGTAGATGGCTCGGCCATTGCTTTCTTCGAAGCCTTACGTAGTTGATAGAAATACCTTTTGACGAAACGAGACTTGATGGTAACTTCAGATAACAGAAACAGTAGCAGAATTAAGAGAAATATGGAAAGATAATTATCATAATAAACTCGCCTTTCCTTTTACTCATTTTTTTTTTTTTTCAAGTTTTAACGTATTTTCAATTATTTTAGCTTGCATTCAGAGCAACCGGTACGCAGTTATCTACAAAACGCGAACAAGTTAGAAGAATACTGATGGCACCATCTCCTCAAAGCCCTGCGCACAAGGAGCTCGAAGAATCAATCGGCGCATATCTCAGAAGAACAGTAGACACGTTCGATTTGACACACTGTATCGAGGTAGCATAATATTTATATCACTTTTGATATTATTCAAACTATGGGCTAAATTAGATGTTGGAGGAGTTTTGTCCTTATAACTTCCTATATGGTTTACCCCTCGATTGTGCCGTCACGTATAGTACGTACACAGTAGTAACTATAATTAGGTAGATAAAAAAATGGTGGTTTTTTTTCATGGTTTTGCATCATAAAGTATTGGTTTTCCAACTTGCGCACAGTTTTAGATAAATGACTCTTCCAACTTTCAAAGTTTTCCAAGATTTGTAACTTTAAACCAGGATAACTTGAGTAAAATGTAGTCAATTCAGATGTTTGGATATACCGAAAGATAGGTATTTTAATGGTTCATATATTGTCAAAGAATGTACCTATTCATTTCTCAACATTTTGTGCGATATTGAACACTATCGGTGGACTGAACACGAAAAAATCCGATTTTTCCACTTTGAACATTATTTTCATCCATTGTGGGCAAAAGAAACTAATAATGTAGCATTTATTATTGATACGAACATCACCAGATATCATTTTGCCAAATTTGAACGAAATCGAAATCAAAAAATTTTGCACAATATAATCATGGGAATGTTTTGAAACGATCAGTTATTGATTTTTTACTCTATTTCCAATACAGATAAAAATCTGAAATTTTCAGGAAAGTTGTATCCCTCTACTTACCATCTATTTTTGTGATTTTTCCCAATTCTCGAAAAAAAACAGCAAGTGGTCAAAAAAAATATTTTTTCGATTTCACAAAAATCGAACTTAACCGAGCTTTCCGCGGTTAAAACTTTCGTAAATCGATTGTTTTAATATGCAGGAGTCTTCATTTGGATGTCATACACACGAGCGTGACAAAAAGATTGCCGGAAAAAATTAAATGCGCGCCACAGAAATTATTTTCCTTGAACCGAGCTTCTGACCGGCCGAAATTTGAGGCTCCGCCGACGCCTGCAGAAGTGAAAAATTAAATTTTGGTTTTTGAGCGAGTTTGAATTCTTATTTTACAGGAAATTTAACGCTGAATCTGAATTTGAGGTCAAAACAATGGACTTTTGTTGACAACTATAATTTTTTCTGTTTTTAGAGTATAGTGTTTTACGTTTTTACACTTTGAAAATTCATTGCAAATACAAGACTGTTAAATTATATATTTAATTACTAATTCATACAGAAAATTAGAAGTAGAGTTCGAATTTTAAGTGAAAGATGGCAAATTCATAAGATTTCACTTTTTTAATTTTTTCAATTTGCATACTTTTGAAGTTTTGACTGTGCAAAGTGTTTTTTTCTCGCCACGTTCGCTAATTTACAAAAAGAGAAAGAGATTGAGGATATTATACAAAATTTAATTTAGATTCGTATAAAAAAAAAAAAAAAAATTGACAATTTTACCTATATAAAAATAGTCGGTTCAAAAGTTATTTGCGGAAAACAGGCCGAAATTCACCTGAAACGCCCCTTAAATGTTTCAAAGTCGATTTAAAAAAATTCAAACGCCTGATAAAAATAACACGATTTTTCCAGCCGATGAAGTTGAATTCCTATTAGTACTTGAGTGCGTATCAATTTCGCATTTTCAGGAAGTCAGTTCTCAACTGTGGGCCACACTTTACGACTACCCGTGCCTCAAGAACTGCCCAGGTCTCATGCAATACATCAAAGACGCAGTCAGATTGGCATGGGCTCTTGTGAATCAGGTAAACAATCAATAGCGGGGGAAATAGTTTTAAAATAACGAAAACAAAGCTTCGATTTGCTTGAGATTATTGCATTCAACTCCAGTAAGTATTCTTAATTAATCTCGATTAAAAATTTCATTGAAATAAAATCCTTCCAGAATTATTGAATAAAGCAAAAATGATCGTCTCATAAAAATTAAAACAATCAAAAACTTAGCAAAAATAAACGCAAATAATAAACGAAAAATCGTGTGCATTATTTAAATGATAATGTAGATATTTATTATTCATTTACAAAATCAAAACAAACGCTGATTTATAATCGCATTGACGTCCATTAACGTTGCAAACGAGCTACCAACTATTACCATAGTCAATGTGGCCTCTTCGTGTCCACTCTGTTAATTATTAGCTCCAAAATAGTGTCGATAGGAATATTTTATTCACTACCGTTATATATTTGAGTCAGATTCAGAGGATTTTTCTTAAAATTTCCCTAGCGAGGATGAAATTCGTCTAAATACAGCGGCGATCGAACTTAGCCTATTTCTCTCGGGAACGCGTAGATGAAAAATTATAAAATTGGCATATCTCACCTTGTGTGGCAAAACTCTTGATTTTTCAGGGCGCCGGCTACTGTTTGGAATACGAAGAGAGGGTTTTCCGTCGTGAGATGCACGTCCGATTCCACGCGTCGGACAACGACGCTCAGACAATCCGGACCTACCTGTGGCCGGCACTTCTCGAATCCTCTTCTGGCCCTTGTGTCTATAAAGCTGTCGTTCTTACATAACCAACTTCATCTTCTTAACGTAACACCGTTGTGGGTTTCTCTTTCTGTACCTACTTTATTTTCGTGTGTATTTATTTTGTAGCCTGCAAATACTAAAATATTAACCCTACGAACGGTCGGAACACGAAAGTAGAAAAATGGACGAGTGATATTACCCGAGAAGCGGAAGTGCGGTGTGTGACACTGAGTATAAAAATCAAGCATTATTTTCACTCGATATTAAACATTTCAAGGACCTAGAGCGTTCATAAATGTGTATTTTTGCGGCCCAAAAAAAGTGGCAATTTATTTATTTTTTTGCGAATGTCCTCCAATAACAATTGATTTACCGATCGAATCCGACCGTTCATCATCATTCATAATTTCAATCCATTTTTAACATTGTTCTAACATTATTTTAGGTCATTCTCTGTTTCTAACGTAGTGAGTAATTCTATTGTTATATTGAACATGGTCTCCAACAATTCGATCGAACTAGACCACATTACTATCGCTATGACATTGTCCGGGCATTGATGACAATATGAAGTTCCAAAATGGAATTGGAATTTTTTCTCTCTTTGTTTGGGACCAGAATAAATCTCATTAAGGTCATTTCACACATGACGCTCGCGCTGGCATTGGAGGTTTCCAGGGCATCGAAATCATTCGATTAGTTGATGGGCTGAAAGCTTTTTCATCGTCATTCTGCTTCCATTTCTGTTCTCGATTCTTTTCACTAATTTTCACTTCATTTAACAACGGTCATGGACAGCATAAATGTCACGATAACCGGTTTCAATAAAACTCATTTAGGTATCGTGTCGGCGAGTTTGATTGAAATCGGAATTCCGACCATTAGAGCTCTTTAATGTACACAACTGAGGAGTCTTTCCCGAGTGAAACCGACCAGTAATTTTCGGCATTGGTTTGAAATAGTTAACATTTTTTCGTTTTCTCTCTAATTTTAAAGCGACCCTACGCGTAAGTAAACCAGTAAGTCGAATTTACGTTCAATTTTAGGTCGAATCATAGCGTGGAAAAATTAAATAATCTCCATATGATAATAAAGCGCAAACAAAAGGTTAATTTTTATTCTACTTAAGATCTTGATTTTTTTAAACTTACAACTCGTGAATTTTTGTCTTGTAACCACAGTAATTTAATAGTCACAAATTTCCACGCACTAATCTATTTATCTCGAATGGTAGACTGGGACCACAAATACAAAATATAAAACAAATTCAAAAATACTCGCATAATTCTTATTCGTAGTATGTCCAACGCGAAAATAAACACTAAACGCCTTGAAAACAGCGATTCTATGAAATCCTTTTTTTAATCATTGCAAAAATAATTAATTCGAATTTGTTCTCGTCTCATTGCAGAAGACTTCATTTCGTACTGAGAGTATTCGACGTGTCCTGTCGCCCTGCGGTGCCATAATCGATTGCAGCAAGACACCGAGAAACGCTACATTTTGTAAATAGATACGATTGATAGCTCTGTCAGTCGAATTAGCTGAATCGCAGCAAATATGTTTCAATTTGATTCAAAATTGAGCCACTTTTTGACGGTCCGAATTTCGTACAATCAAACGGAAAACCACGCGTGCAATTGATTGTGCTAACGTTAAGTTACTGTTAGTGTAATTATTTTATAATTAATGTGCCTTCAAAAAAAAAAGTTTGTTTAATTTATTTACTAAACATTAATTACCTAACCATTTCACCATTTTATAAGGTTTATAAATTTATGTGAAATGTACGCCGTCTTGAAATATTTGCAAAACGTTCGACTTCTATCTTCATTGAATAGGAGCTCGAAAATTTGATGAAACGTTGCTATGTAAATTTGTACAGACAGTGTAAAAAAATTGACCGATTTTGTACATGGAAAAATATAAGTTATCTTATTATACTTTTAAACTGTGCCATTCTTCTGTAACCTAAAATTCTTTCAACAGCTCCAATCATGAATTGAAGCAGGAAAAAATCGAATTATACTTAAGTGAATTAGGAAGAAAATTCGGTCCCGATTTTTTTCGTCTTTCTCAATTGTTCGCCACAGTTTTAATATATCCTTTCTTATTTTGCGACAACGTTTTCATCACTTTGTCCAGAACGATCGCAAGGATATTTTCCTCTTTTCGGTCGTCTTTCCTTCGACGAGTCTTTTGACGATAGCGTTCCTTTGTCGAGTCGTCTTTTTTCATTTTCATCATTGGGTCCCAACACTTGAACACTTTGGGCACATATGTGAACCTATCGTTCGACGTTTTCGGCTCTGGAGTTCCTTCGTTCGGCAGGAAAGTCGCGTGATTTCGAAGCAACCTTTTACGCCTTTGTCTGGGCCTCCTAGGGGACACATCTGGTAAGAATTCGGCATACGTACACACAGGCACGTCAGTCATGATTGACTGATCGCAAACGTCGGTTCGATTCGTGCATCGCATTATATTCATCGATGCGACGAATTTCTGGTAAAACGACGATTTTGTTACAGCCTCGACCTGATCGCCGTTTACGGCGTCACCGGTAGGCCAAAGCAATTCGTTCAGATCAACTTTGGGCAAATCCTCTGGCACCTTATTGCTAACAGCTGTTAATGCTCGAGCGAACAATATTCGATTTTTCACTCTGTCCACTTGACTTACAATGTCCTCCGTGGTAGGAATTTCTTTCAAGCAGTCGAAATGAGCTTCGAAGCTTTTGTCTTTGTGAAGTATGGACGCATATTTGGTGTCTTCCCCTTCCAGAACGACCGTCTTCCTTCTGAACCGTATTGCGGCGTCGTTTCCGACGACGCAGTATTCATTTTTGTCTTTCATAGTTTCTGTGACATTATCAAGGGATTTCGACGTGACGAGGGGTTCACATATAAGTTCGTATTTTGTGTTCTGAGGCGACTGCAATGCTGGTAAGGATATTGAAGAATCGAAACGGTTTCCAGGGTCATCAACGGTTATTTTTCCGGACGAATTTTGTTTTCCCGAGCGATGGCTTTGCTCGCCCGAGATGGATTTTTTCGGCGTATCCGGTGGTCGTTGGGAATGAACTGAGGTCGCCTGGTCCAATTTTCCAATGGAGTCATCGTCGTCGAATACTTCGATCGAATCTCTCCTATCGCTCGGGCAAGAAACGCAGCCATCATTTTGAGATAGTTTGCTATTCAATCGCTCGATGGTCAGTTCATTTTCGCGTTGGCGACGTTTCGCCTTCTTTTTTGCTTTTCTTTTGGAAACCCACCGCCGGAAACGCTTGAACAATCCGAGTTTGCCAGGTTTTTTCTCTTCTGCAGGCGCATCAGGCTCAACGACACATTCGTCTGTTCGATTAGAGGAGGGATGACCACTTGCCATCGCGTCGCAAAATTCATCTTCGAACCCCTCAGCGTCAATCTCGAGATTCGGCTGAAAATGAATAATTATTTGACACCAATGTGATGACCACGGTTAACTGGAATTAACTGCGTTCGGCAGAATAAATCGTTCATACCTGTAGCATGTCATGTTGAACGAAGCATTCTTGAAAATTCTTATCAGGAAGGTATCCCTCGAATGAAAGCTTATTTTCAATATAGTTCTGAAACAATGTTTATACTGTAAGCCCTGCCACGTGAAGACAAAATTGGGCAATTCGAATAGAACTTTTTTATTTTTGATGTCCATGGGTTTTTTATTTTTATTTTTACAAATTAGATATCACACTGATAACCGAATAATGGTTCAAATGCCTGAAATTGCGTTTGTAAAAATTGCAGATTGTATGGAAGTTGTTGAGTTTGAAAAATGGCTCGACCGAAGGGAGCTACCACGTTGTTTACGTCAGCAGTTTTTCAATGGTTGGGCAGCGACGAAGTTAGGTGGGTTTCAGTTGGATGGAAAGCAGACGTTGTGTGATGAGACTGAGCTTGTGACGTCAGCTATTCTCCTCTGTTTCCTGCTACTTTTCAATCGCGTTTTTCTTTTCTTGATGGTTCCTCCTTCAATTTTTTTATTACGAATTCGATTTCACACAGTTTAGGTGTTTTTATGGATTTATATCACCTAATTATTACATTCGCAATTTTATTTTTCACTTTTTATTTTACTTTATTTTTTTTAGCAAGCTAGTATCGTATATCATTATTATGTTTAATTCTTTTTTTTTTTTTTAATTACGATCACGGCCAGATATCACGTTAAGTTTGTAAATTGAGCACCTAAATTGCTCGTACCAAATAAATAAATAAATACATAAAATCATGCAAGATCTACATTATAACCAATCGGTCTCAAGTGTGCAAAAACCTTCTTCTGGTCTTATGTTCGTCTCTTGCAAGAAAACAACCCTTGGGGGATAGCGCAAAAGACGTAATACAATTTAAAGATCTCTGATTCTCAGTGTTGCTAAATAAGCAATCTCAACATAACAGAATCACGAGTATTGCTAGGTTTACCTGGGTAAATGTCAACTTGGAGTCGCTGAGCAGAGAGTGGTAGGAGTTTTTGAAAAAAATCGGCGTGTGCCTCCAGCACCATGTTTCAGTGATGTTATATTTCGTTTCATTCTCCTGAACATGATAGGATGGCTCCTAGAATACCAGAAAAATTCATAATTATCATTTGTAGAATGACGATTCGGTGGTTTAACCCGATTGATCTTACCGTATGCATTGCTGATGGCTTATCTCTTGGCGGCTCTTTGTTAGGTGTTTTTGAAGCGTCGATTTGTGAAGTATGCTGCGGTTCGCTTTCGGCATTGCTGACTCCAGGAGGGGCTGCTCTTTTCGTTCCGTTTACGACTATTTTTTTCGTCAGACGGACGAGTTTCTTTTTCACCCTCCAGTCTCGCAATTGTGAAATGTCCGCCGCAATAATAGTCTCCCCATTGATAGTAGCTATCTTCGGCTGCAGACCCATGCTCTGTGGAAGAAAATGCCCTGAGGCGAAAAGTTGATACATCCCGAGCAAATAACGCAGGCAAAGAGATAAAACGCGGCTGATTCTGGCGTGAAATCATTAAAATCCAATGAACTGAAAAGCGTTGAGAAAATTTAATTTCTGTGATAGCTACTATAGTTTTTCCCCTGTGTAGAGAAATATGCGAATGTCCGTAAGATATGTTTGCTAAGATCATATTATAAACATCATCATACTTTAAGATCATAAGATCATAATTATACTTTAAGTTTTCCAAGATTTGTAACTTGCACAGTCGATAACTTTAACAAAAAATCATCAATTCAGATGTTTGAATATATCGTAAGATAGATAATTTAACTATCGACGTTTTCCCCATGTAATATACCTATCCATTTTTCAACCCTTTCTGCGTTATTCAACAATATTAGTAGAGTATAAACGAAAAGATCACATTTCCCACTTTAAACGTTCTTCTCACCTATTTAGTGCAGTAGAAACAAAGAATGGACCATATATTATTGATATACATATCATCAACTATCACTATGCTGAATTTGAGCGAAATCTAAATCAAAAAAATTTTCACGAAAAATTCAAGGGGTACCCCTGCGATTTTTAGGAACCGACCAGTTAACGATTTTTTACTCCTCTCTTGATTATGATAAAAATCTGAAATTTTCAGGAAAGTTGTATCTTACCGTTATGTATTTTTGTGATTTTTTTCAATTCTCGGAAAAATCTGCAACTGGTCCAAAAAAATCAGTTTTTGAAAGCACGAAAATTGGACTTTAACCGTAATTTTCGGGGTCAAAATTCATCTAAATAAATTGTTTTATTATGCAGGAGTCTTCATTTGAACGCCATACACACGTGCATAGCAAAAAAATTGGTTAAAAAAATTCAAACAGCGCCACAGAAATTATTTTCTGTAAATCGAGTTTTTCACTGGCCAGCTCCGCTGGCACGGGAAGGTGAAAAATCAAATGTTTGTTTTTAAGCGATTTCTAGAGCGAATCTTATAGGAAATTGAACGCTGAATCCGAATTTGACGTCAAAACGACGGAAATTTGACGACAACTATTTCCCAGTTGGACCTTTATGTTTTTCAACATTGTAAATTCGTTGCAAATACTAACAGTACTGTTTAATATTATTTTATTACTCATTCTCATAGTAAATTAGACGTGGAATTCGAATTTGAAGTGAAAAATATTATATTCTAATAAGCAATAATATTGTTTGAATTTTTTTTCTCGATTTTTACACTTTTGAAGTTCTAACTTGGAAATTGTTTTTCGACACGTTCGCGAATTTTGAAAATAGGTTCTGTGTAAGCAAATTGAGAAAATTCAATTTAGAATCTATTACAAATAAAAAAAGATAAGGAGTATTTTTTGTTTTCGTGATGTATTCCACTTTATGGTAAAAAACGTGTTCTCGTTTTTCTTCGAGCGCGAATAGCTCCGCGAGGAGATAAAATAAATATATGATAAATTATACCAAAATGCAGGATTTTTCCCCCTTTAGAATGTACCAGCGCTACAGACTTTGGAGGGACAAAAAAGTTTCATTTGCGTTCCCGTAGATTTTTGGTGAGAGTCGAGGACTGATGATGTAAAATGATTAAATTTGAAGGTAACAAACCTCTAAAAAACCGATGAGCGATTTTTTCTTCGTATGGAAGACACCTTCCATGACGATTTTCTTCTCATCGGTTTTCGTAGGCGAGCAAGCAAAATAGCTTTTCATTCGCTCGTAAACGGACGAAGTAGAAGAGGCAATGTTCGATCGAGAATGAACCGCCCATGATTGACTGCTATGAACGTGTCGATTTCCACGTACGGACGACGGCGATGCCGATTGCAAATTGCTGTAATCAGAGTTCAACCAATGCCTTTCGATGTATTTTCGGTCCATTCATGGTTTCTTTCTAGGATCGATATGGCGCGATTTCTGTTCAAACGAAAACACCAACGAGCCGGAGGAAATGTGTAGCTGAAAATGTTTTACAGTTGCTATATATTTTTCGCAAGATAAATACGCAGCCGTTTCTAAGTGCTGAGATTTCTACGATTCTGCAAAATGCTGTCCAAACTGTGTCAAATCCGAAATATGGATTATTGTAGAAAAAAATAATTTTCAGGTAGTTTAATTATATCTAGTGATAAACTATCCTATAGAAGTTTAATACTCGTAATTAGAAATCAATTCTTTTGTTCTAATGGTAAAGGGGGGATTAATAGGAGTTTTATAGCTGAACTTATAGAGCACCCATATGAAAGTGTAGATAATTTTGTAGAAAGTGATAATCGCAGGGTGGCAATTTATCAATCACTCAGAATCACCCATAGCGACATTTTCTCCACAACAAATATCTGATTGACTTGATACAGATTTTGCAAAAATTTGTCCGTTTCTCCAGTGCAAAATGTAATACTGTGTGCTATCAAAAATAATTGGGAGAACGCTTTCTGTTATTTTTATCCAATTTGATCGTCTTTCAGAGACATTATGACGATTATTCTTCCGTTTGTCGCGTTTCCTAATTGTAGTGGCGAGGGGGAAATAACGCGGCGACTTTTTCTCCATTTTGTCTTTTATTGGAACCTGATGGACTTGTGTAGCCCTGAGGATGCCCGAATGGGCGAAAGATCTCGGCAAATATAAGACAAAATTCAAAAGAGTCACCGCGTTATCTCACTCTCAACCCAAAAATAATTTATTTATTTATTTATTCAATTACGAGCACATGCTCAATATACAGAATTACATAAAAAAAAAAAAAAATAAAATAATGACGATTTTATCACGAATTTTGTCCGACGATTTAAAAAATATTTGTAAAATTAGAGAATCACAAATCCGTTGAGGGAACTCTTGTGTTCGTCCAAGAACCGAAGTTACCCGAGGAGAGTCGACGTCGTAAGAGCTGCCGGTAGGTGGCGCTTGTTTAGCGGTCCGAGGGAGGAGAGCTGCGCAAAAGAGACTGCGCAGACCGCTCAGCAGGTGTTCGCCGTCGCTCTCTATTTCCTCTCATTCGCTCCCGCTGATTCTGTTGTGAACCGTTGGCAGGCCAACATGGTATCCTACCTGAGGTGAAAGCCCCGTGAGTTGTTTCTGTACCAGAATCGTCCTACCTGAGTCGAATCTTCTCGAGACCTTGGAGCTCTGCGTTTCGGAAAATTTTCCGCGTTTCACTTTACGATGTAGTGGTATATCGTAGCCGGCAGTGAATTGAGTGCGTCCGCGCGAAAAAAATTTGTACCCGCCGTGCGATTGGCAGTGCGTCATGAAAGTTACCGTGTGTTTCGGTCCAGTTCGGGTAATTGTGCCTTGTGGTGACGGTGAAATACTCGTTAAAGACCTCATACGGCAAGCTGTTCATAGGTACAAGAAAGCGACTGGAAAGGTGAGTGATTTTGGATATTTCGTTCGACAACGGCTCCAAAGGTGAGCCAGGTATTCACCAAGGTAAAGTGGAGGGAGAGAAGGCTACGGGCGCCAAGAGCCTTGCACTCACCAAAAACAACAACTCGACAAAGGATTTTTTTAAACTGAAACCGTAGACTACAGATCGGTTTTGTATACCTTGCTAGCTAAAGAAGAATCTCATACGAAGGGCACTCGTTTCTTTTGGAATTTGAAAGTTATTTGTCTGCGCGTTGAGTATTGTCCTGAATGTGGACAATTGGTTATATTTGAATAAAATTAACACTCGATGTACCATCTGTATGAAACGAGAACTTCCTACCTAATTGCTTCGGAAATATTAGCTTCATAAGTCGTGTTCCCATAAAATAACTGAAATTCCATCGATTTCATCCAGAACTCCTTCCTTGGATAGGAAAATACTGACTGAACAAAATCTGATGTACGAACTATCAGGAACGAAAATTCCCAATGGCTAGGAAAGGCCAAAAATACTTTTTGGATACCTATTGAAAAAATGTATATAATAAAGAAAAACTGGTATAAAACCCCATTTGAAACATACACTCTCCTATGGCTACAGAAAGACCGGCCTAATCTGAATTACCTAATTTAGGTCGATTCCTAGCTCAAAAAATTCTTTTTAGCGAAACAGGCAACGAAATATATAAAAATCAATTCAAATTCACGTTTGAAATAACGGCCTTTATTACTAGTTTTATTTGCAACGGTTGGCTGATGGTTTGTCCGTTATCAATTGATAGCCAGGTGGTCACGATGAGGGAGACTCGGCTGTAGGAGGGTGCATTTTCCGTTGCGACGCACCTTGCCAACCCTAGGATTGACTTGCAACCGAAATTGCCGCCTACGGAACCGAATTTAACCGTATATTGAGTATTAAGCCACTATATTAACATTCTCTTGGTAAATTTTCATCGTTTTTAAGCGAAGGGAGTAGCTTAAAATATTTTTAAAATCACAAAGAGCGAGAATGGATTTTTTTAGCGATGCAATTTAATTGATTTTTTTTGCGATTATGTTTATTAATGAACGGGTGAATGAAACGAGTTGTTATTTCCCCCACTTTCATTGAGACAAAAAGGTTTTTCGACTTACTCGTTTATTCCGTTCATATTTTTTGAAGACGGATATTTTCATTCGTTCAATTTTATCTCCTCTTTCGATTGTGAGAAACCCGACGTATCTTTCCAATGTATTTTCAATTAGATCTGCGTTTTAAGTATTACCTATCAGCAATCCAGTGCAGTGCCATACTATTTTTATATTCGATGATAATTTTCTTCAAATCTCCAACGTAGAAATTCGCGCATAAAAACTTATGGAACGGCTTTATTTACAAAAAATGTCGAGCGTTGCATAATATAGCGCACTGTTAAACTCTTCGTACAACAGAGATACCAGTTTAGCCGATTTCCTCTACAGAAAAAAGTTATTTTGAAAACTATTTATCTTGACAATAATTTACGCGATGTACTGGCTCTAATTCAGCACAAATAAATAAAACTATAGTGGAAAAATTCATCCAAATTTTTATACTTAGTGAATTTGAATTTTTACTTGTGCAGATTTTCGCTCATTCAATTTATTATTACACGCTTAAATTTTATCTACCAGTTAATGTATTTTGCATTTGAATGCTATCCTAACTAAATTATGCCGACTTTAATTACTTTCAATATTATTACTCTAAATTTATGATTCAAGCTTAAAATAACTTTTATATTCTGGTAGTATTTTTTATTTTAGCCATCGCGGGATGAAAATAATTTTCGGAATGAATAAACATTCGATTGCTCATAATTTTTCTTTTTTCGCAATTTTCTTTTTTCTTTTTTCTTTTTTCGCTTTTCACAATTCTTTCGCCGCTATCCGCATTGAAGGTGATTAACCGCTGAGTTTTTGTCGTTCTACAAGGTTGATAGGAGCAAGTTAATGTGTGTTGAAAGGAGCACGGTAATCTGCGTTACTCAAACAAAGAACGAAAACGTGAGTAACATTAGGTTACACGTAGTTTTTAGCGTTCCCCAAGATTTCTTGGACCTTGATAATATTCTCGAAAAATATTATAGAATAGGGAGTTTTTGCGTTTACCGTTGTTTTTCCGCAGTGGCCGTGGGGATTATTGGTTATTATTTAAAATCATACACATATCTAATGGTTACCTTCGTATGGACCAGGTCTCTATCAGAGAAGTATGATTTTACGAAGTAACAATACTCCCCAGGGCCACTGTAGTAAAACAGGAAAGCTAAAACTCCCTAGTGAGTTATTTAATTTTAAATCTGTATTTCAAAAAGAGAACACAACCCAAACGAACGAAAAAAATTAAAAAATAGCAATAAATAAAATACTCAAACTATTCTATCGACTGCTAATGATTTACTGTTTATTATTCCTGATAGCCTTCAGCTCAATTAGATTTTATAGTCAGCAACTTGATAGCTACAGCTGAACAATTGTGAACAAAATGTGTCTTAAGGTCATATTGGTGTCAGCTGACGCATTGGAAAATTCCTCGATTTTAATTATTTATATTTTTCTAATATTATTTGCCTTAGTTTCTAATTAATTATGTGTGTGGCAATAGTTACAACGTATTCAGCAGTATATTATTTAAACCCATTATGCCTGTGTCATCTCGCCGTATTTTCCGAATTTCGGAAGCTGCTGATAAAAACTACAGTTCAAAAACCATTGAAACTATCGACTTTCTACTTGTTTGCTTCACCGGTCAAAAATAATGTGAATCTAATTAAATTAATTCCTAAGGCCCATTTGTTCCGAGGAAATTAGAACATATGAATTTTTTCTCCTTGAAAGTTAGTTATAAATCTGGTTAAACAATCGAGCCATCGTCGGATTTTGATGGGTGTGTGTCATTTTTTTCGGAGGTGATAAATTTTTTTATTATTATTTTATTGATTAAAAATTGTATTAATTTATTGTATCAATATTACCTACATTAAAAATATATTATTAAATAAATTTGAAAAAGAATATTTATGTAATAAAATAAATTTAATATATATAATAATTTTTTATTATTTGAGTTTAATTAATTATTTTATTATTAACATACTGCATGATGCTCTTTGGCGCATGAGCGTGAAATAAAATGGCTCTCGATCGATTGACGTCCAATATACTCGTTCGCTAGCCATACGATTTTTCACGAGGTGTTCTCTATCGGACGAGTTCGACGCCCGGCGCGCATAATATTACAGTACCTACGTACATAAAAGACGATCTTCATCTCATTGTTGCGAATACCAAGCGAGTGTAGCGGACACCCTTGAATGCACAGCTACGGCTAATTAAACCGGAGCATTTACTTTGATTAAAAACGCTGGGATCTTTTTCATCGTATTGTTTCAAGCGCCTTTGATACTGAACTGCATTCTGGGAACTGGTTCATTGTTTTCTCCCGAAGGCTTCTAGAGCGCGATCTAGTTTGAAACGATATTGCCGTGATTCGCGTGCAGCAAGCGAAATTATATGTCTGTTGGATCGAGGAAAAGTAAACACTAAATGGTTGGACTCACAACTGGAAAAAATTGAAATTTTACAGAAGTGACGTAGCTTTGGCTGCAGCTACTAAATCCGCTCGCTTTTGAGGGAATGACTTTTTTTGAAAGTGATATTATTTATTTATTTATTTACATACGGGCAAATGCCCAATTTATAACGATAATAATAAGTGGCGTGCGCAGCGCCCAAAATGGAAAAAAAGTCAATAGCACAAGAGAAATAAAGTAAAAATAATCGTTCATTCTTGGAAAAATGCGGACCTGATCACTGATAAAGGGGGAATGGAAAAAATCTATGTCGGGGTGGGTTTGGAGGAAATGATTAACCTCACGAGGAAGACGGCAGAGTGGACGGTGGTAAAGATAATTTGTGGGGAAAATGAGGTTGAAAATAAGTTGAATTGACGGGAAAAGAATTGGGGAACCGATATTGAAGGAAAAATATTGTTTTATTTTTTAGCGGGGAATTGGAAGGAGAATGCAACAGGTGGTCAGAAGAGAGCGCTGCGGTCTGTGTAAAACAGCTTCATTGCTTGAGATTTACTTATCTCGAGTCGGTATTTTCTGAGGACTTATTCCAGCGCAGAGAATACGGACGCTAAGTGGATCTATTTGGAACTCCTGTTGGGTTGTAGTCATTAAAATGTGAAGATGATTCCGCGCTAGACTTGGCAGACTCTGCCAGACAGGGCGAGGTCTCCGTATTCCGAACCTAAGTAGCCAAACCCGCTTGTCCGCCAGTTTCCATTCGATCATTGGTAGAAAAAGCGCCCGGGATGATCATCCGCGGCTTCCGCCCCAGATCTAATAAAATTCCGTAACCCAATTGAGCTAAGTCCTCGTGAACGAGTGGGAAGAGCTCGACCGTTTTTTCATGATTTTCAACCGGTGCGAATTCGGCAAGTTAGGTGTGTTTATTTATACACAACGGGCGAGACCGATTCGATGGAGAGAAAGTAATTATGCAAATGGCATAAAATATTTATTTTTGGCTCCTCGCAGTGACTGATAAGTGAGATTAGTCGAGTATTGTTCTTTTTCTGGCTATAATATCGGGGTTTTCAGCGTGAGAATTTCGAGAGAAAAGTTATATTGGTAAACATCGGACGAATTGCGCGTAATCGCGTATCAGGGTTATTAGGCCTCATTCATCTGTACGGATTTCGCTTCCCATAAAAGTCCACGATTATGCGCCCTTTTTAGAAGATGTGGGAAAAAACCGACTGCCTCGATGATACTGTTATACGGAACTGTGTTAAGTACACGCGCCCGGGAGGTAAGAATATTTAAAAAAAAAAAAAGAAAAAAGGCAATTAGGCATACTACGATGTTGAGATGAATATGCCGAGGGTTGGATCCCAGCCGACCAGTTGAAGTATACGTTAGTCCGACAGAAACTTGCGTTACCACCGGACTTCAGTGGCCCACTTTTGGAAACGCTCCCGCCGAACCCGGTCATTTCACAAGGAGCCAGCTTAGCCTAGCGCAAACAGGCGCCTCGGGTTCTGAAATTTTAGCTTAGATGATGGCATAATGTCGGAGCTGTTGATCGAAATTATTCCCAACCGGACGTCTCCCGAAATTAGAAAAGGAATATTTTTAATCGGTGAAAAAATAAGGTTAGAAGAATTCGCATCATTCCCATACGTAGTATTCTTTAGTAATGGAATAATAAATATTTTTCAGTCGCCCAAGACGGTTTATCTTCCTACGCACATAAAAAAATATAGCTATCCAATGCTATAGGTATACTATAGGTATTATTTTTCCGTTTTTCTTCCTAAACTCCCCTTCACCGAAATATCAACAGTCTACTTCATATTCAATATCGCTATCATATTGTCAAAAATCTATCTTTCCCGTTCCCCTGCAAAGAATGCATCGTCCGTATAAGTGAAATGTTCCTCCGAAGGAGGGTTACCTACGTCCTAACATTTCACAATAGACAACGGTATCCAAGCCGCATCGGATGAGTTTCATACGGCAGCAACGACAAAGAAATCCATTTTCCGCATACCGTAAAAGCGAGGGACGATTATTTTCCTACGGAATGGGAAGAATATTTCAAGGATACGTTGCCGCAGATGTGGCGTGATTCACCAACGACTAACCTTTCATGTATGGTATGTCGAGCGAATGAAGAAAATCATTGACTAGAATATAATTTGCGTCACCTGTTTCAAAGATCAACTGCTCGTTTAGGTGTTTTCTTTCTTTCGTTACATGAGTATAATAATTGAAAGAAAAATAATGAAAAAATAATAATAAGAAAATAGAAAAACGCTGTAAATGATTGCAAGAGATTGTTAGACGAGCTTTCCAACGTGTATAGATCGATTGTTATAGCTCGTCAAACGATATTGCCAAATATCTCGAAATCTGGAAATTTCTCATAAAACAGCAATAACTCGATAACCATTAAAGCTATCGAATTATGGTCACATTCGATTCAGCGTAAAAAAAATATTCTATAATAATTTATATAAAACACACTTACGATTCAAAAACCTGGGAAATTACGAATTTTACCCCCTTGAAACCACTCAAATATACCTTTGAAATTGTAGCGGTTTGGCTAAAGAATTCAGCCATTGTCAGACCAACAATGATTTTTGGTAAAAATTCCCAGAATTTAGTTATAATAGTATTTTAAGAAAAGTGCTGACTGCGGACGGCCAGATTTTTTCAAATTGGATATCCGGATTCTGCATGCCTTGAAATATAAAACATCAAATTTTGAAAGGTTAACATTTTTTATTTTTTTTTTATAAAAAAAATTTTCGTGAGCGATAATAAAAGTTTATTATTGAAGAATAAACCAAAATGAATTTTTACTCAGAGAATAATAACGAAGAAGGTAACTGTGCTCGTCTCAGCAATTATCATGGCAAGAAGAGTGCATGCTTTATTGATTTAAATAGGATTTTTAACTTTGAGAGCACTATTCAGAATTGAAAATGACTCAAATTACTCGACGCGATTAAAACAACGATGGAATCGACTATTTTTGTAACCTACTGACTATTCTTCTGATTCCATGTCACTCAAGTGATCTGACTCTTCAGTAATGAGTATATTCCTCTCCTTAGTAATTAAATTTTAGACTCGATATCGGCAACATCAACATAAAGGAACTCAATGAAATCAAACAAAATACTACGTAGTTTGACCTTGGACAGTTACCGACAAACAAAACCCTAATAATAGACAGGTATGTAAATTTTCCAAAACATGTGCCACGTCACTCAATCACTTTCTGTCAGCCAAGTCGATCCATCAATTTTTACACCTTCAATCTTCGTTATTGTGCGTTTCGTGATAAATGAATTTTTCGGCCCTTGAAGTCGGTTCTATCTTGAAAAGCGCATCTATTATTTTACTGTCATAATATAGTCATTCAACTTCGTCAATGTACAGTGAATAATCAACCATTTTTATCGCTGATTAGTCTGATCGATCGTCATTAGATTATTTCAGTTTCAATTAATTTTTAAACGCTGGACAGAATAAGGTGGACAATTTTTGAGCTATCGACATTATTCAATACTGGAATTCTCGTAGAACGCTATCTGCTATGAATGTACTACTATCATTTGCTGTGGCGTACGAAGGACCCTTCGCTACGTCATTCTCGTGAATCATCTCAAGACCATGAACCTTTCGTTCTCAAGTTCGAACAGTCTAGGAAGACGAGGAGAGGATATTTTCGTCTATTTTCATCGTCTTTGTTTTTTCAAAAAAAAAAAAAAAAAAAAAAAAAAAATCAAAAGAAACGCAGCCGCTTGAGACGCATATCAGGACTAGAGTAAGCCTTTGGGAGGAGATGGAGGAAGGTGAGGCGGTCTCGGCCCGGCGTCCTTGGTCCAGGACTGAAAGTCAAACGGGCTCTTGTCAGCCAAGATAGCCAACTACGATGGAACGGGTTGTTTGGATGCTCGAGCTACATTCTGCTATAAGCAAAGCTAGACCTAGTCTGACATGGTTCGCGAATACGGACCAACTGCGTGATAGGAATTGCTCGAATATAAACAAAACTTACATTAAAATACGTTCCATTGCATTACTGGGTATTACGGTAAGAGCACCGATTATAACCAGCTTAAAAGCTCACCATCAGAGTTTCTCCAATGAATCATTTATTATTCGCTAAATATTCTATTACTCTGCACAATTATATACTTGAACATTTATACGACAACGTGATCGTAGGTTTTTACTCGGTTAGAACGTACAAACACCTGCGAATCTCTACCTGCAAACTGAAACTTGATTGACAGTTTTCACTGACATAAAAAGAACTTGGGCCCGTAAAATGGAAATAGGCTCTAAGGCAGACCGAGTTCCGTGCCAAGGGTTTGCTAGTGACCACCACGGATGAGTAAAACTTTGGATTAATTAGAATGGACATTTTGAGTAAACGTTTCAAAATAAATACCCAACTCAAAAGTTGAAACCAGAAAACTTGAGAAGTGATACCAAGGTTTAGGTAATTTTGAAAATGAAATTCAGAGTACTATTATTTAATAATTTTAGCATATAATTATAATATATCATTGTTTATTGCCACCATCGTATGACCTAGAAACGACAAAATATTGAAGGTTGCCGGGAACCCTATTGAAATTGAAGGAAAAATACTGGCGATTTCTAGAACAGAAAAAGGTGGTGTATAATGAAAATATTGCTTTATTTAGTAACCCTAGCAAATACTGGATCTAGTCTTCAGAAAATCTGAAATTCCATTTTGTTCCCAAAAAAAAAAAAAAAAAAAAAAAAAAAACACATTAGGAATAAAAAAAAAGACTCATTGAGCCAGTAACCACCTCTGGTGATAATAGGAACATAAATTCCCATTTTGTGTTCAAGTATAGCTCAACCATTTTTTCCATTTTTTTTTTCAGAGACACCTGTATTTTTCAAAGCCTAATTTTACTCAGAAAACTATGTTCTTCTCTCATAAACCACTGGAAACTGAAAGTTCACTGAATCCTCTCGAAAAACGTATAGCTGGAACTTAATTCCTTAGTAAAACCGGTAAGGAATCGGGTCGCCTCTTACAACGTTTACAAAAACTCCTTAGAGCATAATCTGGCCACATCCTGTTAAATATTGGCGACGGAAAGGTGTATGGAATTTTTCCAATTGGTTCCACATTCTTTTCTAAAGAAAGCTGGCTGTGGTGATAGCAGGTGCACTGGTAAGACTGGTACACTTACTCTATTATTATTACTAGGTTATTATTAAGTACTTGCATTATTTTCATAATTATCGAAATTTCATCGCAATAAATTAAATCAAGATGCTTTGGTTTTATAAACATTTTCGGTTTATGGTTTGGTTTGATCGGGATTCGGCCAGTAAAACAACGAAGTACTCCTCAGTAATTCATCCTTTTAATTTGCAACGTTTCGGAAACCACTGTTTCCCTCATCAGGCCCTAAACCAAGCATCACAGCCATCAACAGGACATTAAAAATAAAAATAAATAAATAAGAATTAGTGATGGGACCACAATGTGCTAACGCTTGCTTAAACTATAAAAATTACAAACTAAAGCCTCCAGCGGATTTGTCACAATTTCGTCGTCTCAGCAAACTGTAAATAGCGTAGAAAAAATTGTATGTATTCATTCGGGAATCAAAAATTGAGGATGATAAAAAAAATAATAATAAAAATTAGAAGCATTGAGAAACATTCAACAAGATTACCTACCATCAGCTTCGTCAGGTACTAAAAATTTAAAACGATAAAAACATACAGATCTTAAACACTAAAATAAATAACACAATTTCGGTTTATCGAAGAATTGCCTGGAAGAAATATGGCTACGATCTTGGCTGCATATTCGGAACCGAAATCTTCGAGCCGAGCTTCCTCGCCGTCGGGGTCGGGAGGTCACCCGCTTCCATGACCAACCCCGTTGGCGTTTTGGCAGGTTTATAACCCCCGAGCGGAGGTCTGAACACTTTCTCACTTTAAAATTTTTTCTTCTCTCGAGCTAAGCTCCTTTTGTTACATCGGAACTGTCTCTACGGGATCGGTTCTTCGAAGGAGCTACACTAATCATCGTGCCTCGCGAAATGAGAGGGCGTTCGCTGTATTATGACTACGTCCGAAGGACGGCACATTTCGAAGAAGCCGCGGGTAGTCATCTTTGGGGAAATTAAAATGGTACCTTAGTACCGACTCATGCTGTTCACCGAAATCGCCTGTGATAATACGGGTTGAAATTTTTACCTCGCAGTTTCCGCAAACTAAGAGTCTTTCTGTTATTCTATTATTACATTCGGTATCTGCAATTATGTTATGATGGGGGACATTTGTTCGTAGAACAGTTTCGATGATTCACCAGTTTCGGTTTCATTTTGCAAAATCCTCCTCTGTTCAGTTTGGTCTTCCTTGTTTCTCTATTTGGAGAAGGTCGTTTCGTTCTGCGACTACAGTTTTTTGACGCTTCGTATATCTGCATAAATCGCAGTCTTGCATTTCTGAGTCGTTTCAAACAAAAGATTCTAGAATGAAAAACAATTTTTTTTAGAACTACAAAATTTAACTTTTATTACATGTTGTCAGATTTCTTGTCTCAACGATATAGGTATCATGGATAATCGAGAGTTTCCGTTCTTAGCGTGTTTTTTCAAACGACAAACGACGTGAGGAGATTCGGTTACTTTGTAAACCAAATGTGGCTAATTGATACCATCTAATGAACCATGGATTGTGGTCACCATTAGTGTCATCTGATTTCACAAAGTAACCCAAACTATACCCCCCCCCCCCCGTATGGTTTGGAGGTAAAATAGAGACAACTTAACCGGCTGGAAAAGTCTCTTATTTATTTTTTGGTTTATTATTCAATAATAAACCATTGTAATCGCCCAAGAAAAAAAATTTTATAACCCCCCCTCAAAACTTGATGTTTTACGTTTCAAGGCATGTAGAATCCGAATATCCAATAAAAAAAATTCTGTCTGTCCGCCGTACGCCGTACGCCGTACGCCGTACGCCGTACGCCGTACGCCGTACGCCGTCAACACTTTTCCGGCCAAACCATAATAGCTAAATTCTTGAAATTTTCACCAAAAATCAATCTCGGTCCCACGACGGCCCAATTCTTGAACCAACTTGCTAGCTCAATTTTAAGGGTATTTTTGGGGGGTTTTGAGGGGGAGAAAATTCATATTTTCCAAGGTTTTTCAGAAAAATGTGTGCGTGGTATCAAATTATATAGATTTTTGGACGCTGAATCGAATGAGACCATCGCGGGGTCGATAGCTTTATTGGTTCTCGAGTTATCGCAGCTTTTGTGCCGAACTTTGGAGATTTTCAGAAATTTGACATGAGGGCATAACTCGAGAGTTCTTGGAGCTATAAAAATCGTTCTATACTCATTGGAATGGTCGTCAAACACTCTCTCCAGCTGTACCGTTAGGCAAAAAATTTAGTTTTTAATTAGGAAATTAAGAAAAATAAAAATGATTAAAATTACAATAGTTGCTACGGATTTTTCCTCTATAGTTACCATCTGTTTTTCGTTGAGAACATTCACAAATGTTCTGAATAGTTACTAATACAAATGGATAGTCTTTCTAAATCAATATTTAAGCGAAAGAATAATAAACCACTGTACAATCATTTGCAGCGTTTTTTTTTTTAAATTAGGCCTTCATTTCAGTGTTATTGCGCTTTAAAATTTCATGACCCGGGTTTCGCGTATTTTGGCCTGTTTTTCCTCAACAACTTTTGAACCGACCGCTTTTACATAGGTATATTACTCGGAGACGAGGAAGAGCTATCAAAATCCTAAAATTTGATATATTTGTTTATAAATTTATGTTATGTCCCCGCGGAGCTACTCGCGCTCGAAAGAAATCGATAGCACATTTTCTAACAAAAAATGGAATATATCTCGAAAACAAAAAATAATCACGGCTTTTTTATTTTTAATCGATTCTAAATTAAATGCTCTCAATTTCGTTACACAGAACCTATTTTTCAAAATTCGCGAACGTGGCGAAAAAAAATTCCTAAGTTAAAACTACAAAAGTATGAAAATCGAAAAAAGTTCGAAAATTTTTATTAATTGTTAGAATTTATTTGTTATCACTTCAAATTCGAGTTCTACGTCTTATTTTCTATAAGAATGAGTACTAAAATAATATTGGACAGTACTGTTAGTATTTGCAACGGATTTTCAAAGTTGAAAAACATAACAACGTGTACTTCTAAAAATGTAAAAACTGATCGTTGCCGTCAAATTTCCGAGGCTTTGACGTCAAATTCGGATTAAGCGTTCAATTTCCTATAAGAAAAGGTTTCACAAACGCGTAAAAACAAAAGTTTAATTTCCCACCGGTTTCGACCGGTGAAAAACTCGATTTACGGAAAATAATTTCTGCGGCGCTGTTTAAATTTTTTTCACCAAATTTTTTGCTATGTACGTGTGTAAGGCGTTCAAATGGAGACTCTTGCATCATAAAACAATTAATTTACGTGAATTTTGACCCCGAAAATTACGGTTAAAGTCCAATTTTCATGCTTTCAAAAACTGATTTTTTTGGACCACTTGCAGATTTTTCCGAGAGTTGAAAAAAATCACAAAAATACATAACGTTGAGATACAACTTTCCAGAAAATTTCAGATTTTTATCTGTATTGAAAGACGAGTAAAAATTCGTTAACTGATCGGTTTAACAAAATCGCAGGGGTACCCCTTGGATTTTTCGTGAAAAAGTTTTTGATTTAGATTTTGCTCAAATTCAGCATAATGATAGTTGATGATGTGTATATCAATAATATATGCTTCATTCTTCGTTTCTTTCGCACCAAATTGACGAAAATAATATTCAAGTTGAAAAATGTGATATTTTGTGTCTATTCCACCTTTATTGCTCTATACCACAGGAACGGATGAAAAATTGATAGGTACATTACATTAGGAAAATGTGGACAGTTAAATTACCTATCTTTTGGTATATTAAAACATCCGAATTGACGACTTTTTGTTAAAGCTATCCACTGTGCAAGTTACAAATCTTGGAAAACTTAAAGTTGTTATATCTACCTCGGCTAAAACTTTGCTCAAGTTGTTAAACCCAATACTTTATGATACAAAGTACATGCGATACCCAGCACCTACATACCAAATTATAGTGGCTACTACTATAATAATATATACTACTACTATATAATATATTGACAATATTTTGATTTTTACAGGCCGCGAAAATGAATATATTTGAACGCTGGGGGTTTTTAAATTGATCTATATGACAGCTGAATATCGATTGATTTTTATAATTGGGTAACACACCGTACTTCTTCGTAATTCGCGTTTTCAGTTATCTTACTTGTGCACTATTGTATATTTAGGTCTCCCTGCTATAAAAATGACTCCACTTCACAAAACGTATTTTGTGTTGATTGGACCGTACTACCGTCGTATGCCGTTTTTTAGCTGTTATGATTTTTACTGCAGAAAACTGTCTGTAAAAATTATCCCATTTTACAAAACTAGGCTTGTATTGTTATTTTAGGCTCCCATACTGCGCTTCCGCATTATTAACCTAATTCGTGCGTTTTTCTATTTTTGCGTTCTCCTACCTAGTTTTTAGACAAAGTCGTAGACAAATAATATTAATATGTAATAATTAATGAATAAAATATCGCCCAAAAATTCAATTTCGCCTTGACAGTTACCGTTGTTTTTTCCGTTCAACCTTGATTACTTGATTCATCTTATCCATTATTGCGATTGTAAATTGTTATTTTTATTCCAGGTAAAAACTTACGTGTGAACTTTGAAGGGAGCTTCAATTGTAAGTAGTTATTATGATATATTTTCGGCATTTCGCATGTACAAGTGGCTAAAACCGAACAACGCGGGAGAATCGAGCGTCGTTTAGTTATTTTGAAATGTTTATCTGCAGGATTGAGTTGCCGCTGAAAATGTTAAGACCGCGGCTCCGATTTGAATGAATTTGTAAGCTCTTCACGTGCCTCGAGCATTTCGTCATAAGTGCGTTCCAGATAACAACTTGGATGCCTCCTCAATGTTTCTCTTGTCCTCAGATTTTTCCACCCACTCGCCTTCGAGGGGCTTGGACTTCTTCGTTTGACGAGATGCAAATGAGAAGGGAGTTCCTCGACATTGCACGGCCCGAGCCCATCAACCTCTTCGCCGGCTATGTTAAAAATCGTCCTTTTATTTCCGCAAAGCCCTCGCGCAATCTCAAGATGGCGTCTTTCGAGCCAAGCATCGAGGTTACGAATGTTCAAATCGCCCACGCTATAGACTTTTCCTCCAATGACAAGGCCGTGCATGATGATTCATTCGTCTATTCGCCTGCCTCTGAACTTATGTCGTTTCGCCCCGTTTTGCCATAGGAGCCTAATTGAGCAGCTGTAGGAGGTTGACATGTCGAAGAATGCCGTTCCCACGTATCCCCTATGCACGTGGATAAGGTCAACGGCAGTAACTATCACGTGATGGTTGTTCCCTGAAAGCTTCCGAATCGTATCGGAGCGTAGAAGCGGTAGCTTATGTGAAATTATTTAACTGATCGTGTGATACGGTACGGATTCTTATAAAAGCAACATAACTTTGATTATCTTGTTGGTCAATGTGATCGTAATTTCGGAAAATAAGAGAGAGATTATCGATTATTTTTTATTAGTATGCAATATTGTTTCGTTCCATTTTCCTGGAGCGTCATAATAGATCGGAGATTTTATAATGCGAGTTCTTGGGGTTTCCTTTGACTTTAAAATATGTTTTTCCATTATAGGTTCCACATTTAAGGGAACAAAAAATTCTATAACAAAAATAATTCCTGGAATTAAATTAAACTGAAACGAATTAAACCATCGACAACATCACGTTTTATGGTTAATTAATAATTTTTTCACGTTTTTCGAACTGATCTACTTCAAATGCGAAAATTCCTATGTTCTAAATAAAACATGATTCAACGTAAACGATGTTACAAATCGATAACGTGCCCTGTATTTTGAGTTAAGATTGCCGCTTCATGCGAGTTTACCTAATGTATTCAACGATCGATAGCGCAGTCATCTTTAAGGTGCGGTATTGCGATTATGCGAATGGCATTAATGCGGTTTCCGTTTTCTGTTGAGCGATTGATGCGTTCTCAAGGAGTTGTGATCCATGACTCAGATCTTCTCGTTAGTTGAAATTGAGGGAGTTGTTGCTTTTTGTATTTTCAGTTTGTACCGCAGTCGAATTGAATAATAAAAAGTTTATAAAAAAATGAAAATAAAACGCGATTAAGTACTAAGTCAACTTGCCTGTATCTAGAATGTGTGAGTTGGAATGCAGATCTTCCTATTAAATTTTTCATTGGGCCCGATGGCCCCTCGTCGCCCTGAAGATGCCCGAACGGGCGAAAGTGCTCGGCCAGCGAATCAGAGAATGAGTCGCCCTGGTTTTCTCCCCCCAACCCCTATTGATATTAAATTTTTGTTTCTCAAAGTCGCAGGGATTATTCTTCTAGAGGATCAGAATATTATTGAATGAAGTCGATTCGAAGCTGAATGTAGCCGATTTCGCTCCCACTAGAGGCCCTTGTTTCCGTCGACCTCGCCTGTCAAAGTGGAACATTGGAAGGTCGCAGGATGCTGTGATTTTTGCATCTCAGCTGGTATTGTGATTGTCAGTAGCCTGTTCCCGACGGTTCAATGAAACGCTGGAAATCGTACTTAACTAGTTATTACATTCATTTAATTAATTAAATACATTCATTTTTTGCCGTGATGAGCCAGCTATTTGCACTCTAGTGTTTGATAGTGTCAGAATAGTCGAAAAATTGACGAACCAGGCCAAAAAACATGTTTGAGGTATCCGAATGAGGAAATTTATGACAGAATCGGGAAGCAAACGTTATAATTGACTCTATCGCGGTTTCTTAAAGTAAAGTTCAAACGTTTTCGTGCGTATTTAACTCTCATTTTTCAGGTTTGCGCTGTGAAAAATTAATTAATGACCGATGGTTCATGGATAGAAGTATCCTTGGTCCAATGAAATGCTTTCTATTCGGATTCGAAATCCAATTCTATCGATTATTCGATAAAAATGGCGTCAAGCTTCGCATCTTCACTCCGCTCGAAAATTGGCCCGTTCAGAATTTGGAAATTCAGCTTCCCACGTTGAAAAAAGCCCAGATGAAAATACTGCCCACGGTTTTCTTTCGCCGATACAGCTGGCGCCGTCATAGATAGTTAGAGTAGGTGAATCGACTCGCCGTTCTAAGCGAAATTCGCCTTCAGATCGATACGTCATTTTCAGTCGACGAAGCGAAATAAATAATCGATTACAAGATCCCAATTAAGGGCTAAGCTGCCCACACGTTCTTCTATTTTCGTCCAACTCGGACCACCGGCGAGCTCGACGTCGTGCGGTTTCTTCGCCGAACAATCCGTCGCGACTGGAAAACCCAGGACGGGAACCATGGAATTTCTTTCATGGAGAGGAAAAACTGATGTGTCACACGGTATTTCTATGTCGAAAAAAAAATAATTAAACTGAGAAATTTTCCGTTTAAATTTTTAATTTAAACTGAATTGAAAGTATCAATATAGAATTATGTACGAAAGAAAAAAAATAGAATAAACTTGTGCTGGATGTGAAATATTTTTAACTTCTGAGACTTTTCGACTCACGAGATAATGAACAGACATAGAAACACATACATGTATTCAGAAAGTGTCTCTTAAATCCACTCTATTCCGAATTAGTCTCAGCATGTTAACAATACATTCATTTGATTCGTGGTAGTGAAAAATTTGCTGAAAATAAATCGTTCATGCACGAAAGTTTCGCCATTCATAAGTAACAACGGCCAGGCAATTTCAATCGAACGATTTCCTACCCAGCTACGACAATCCAATTACAGTAAAGAAAGTTGAAGGCGCGTATCTAAGAGTTCATTGATCCGCGATGAAAGCGCTCAATCTTTGTGGTCCTTGCCAGTCGAGCATGGAGCTCTCAGTCGGAACATGTCCTCAACTAAACCGCTAAACATACGTCTCTTTCCTAGCAAGGTGATCCCAGAAGCATGAATACACGTGTAAAGATGTGTCCGGTAACGCGAAACCTCAAAACCATCGGATAACGAAACCTTTGCGAATACTCGTATACATTTCCGAGTAAGCTGTCCGTGAAGGTTTTTTTTTTTTTAAATAAATCTCTACCGATAGTTACGAATGCAGATTGTATTCCTTAGACCTGTACTAGTAAATTTTTGTGAAGTACCATGTATCCTATAAATCTATCTACTGTATATATAATAAACAACACGACGAGGAGGATTGATTGATTGTAGCTGTTTATTTATCCACCAGGGGTGGTTAGGGCCATGTGGCCCTCTCTTCCACCTCCCTTGGAAACATTTGTACAAAAATCAACTCTTTACAATCGTAACTACAAAAAAAAAAAAAAAAAAAAATGAAACAGAAATATTTTTATTTTTCTCAAATATAAATTAGGTAATGTTTTTCCTCTAAAACTATGACAAAATAAAACTCAAGTGCCTCTTCTTGAAGTTCGATCTAAACGTCGCCAATGTTTGAACCATAATAAATAATTCTATATTCTATATAATTCTATATCAGCTTTGATCAAATTGACTGAGAAAAATAAGGGTTGCTTAAAATTTAAGGTCATCGGCAGAAAACCTCCAAAATGTCGATTATTTGCTTCGATTTCCCTGAAAAATTCGAACTGTTGAAGTATACCGAAAAACGTCGTTTTTGGGAAAAGTCAATTTCCTGGAATTCGGTCTATCTCTATTTCATTAGTGGGTTTTTCGCGTATGGAAAGTTGTAGGCAAATAAATTTTGAACATTTTTCTCAATCTGATTGGTAGAATTACTAACGTATCCCATTTACGAGTATTAACTCCGACCGAATTCGGGCGACGAACGCATCTGATTCTCGCTTGATGCTTTTCAATTACAAGTCGCTATAGATGACGCTCGGAATCTATTTCCCGCACCTACGTTGTATTTCAGATGGCACCCACTTGTTGATGACGTTTGTGACGTTATCTACCATCGTTCCTATCCTACGAACTATTTTGAGCTGAATAAATAACTGTAATTCTTGTCCCAATCGTATTTACACTTACAGGTGTATCCCCATATTATGACATACAAGCTTGTCAGAAATTGAAATGACTAATACCGGCTGTTTTGAGAGGCGGAAGTCGATTCGGACGTCTGTTTGCTTATCAATGACAGATCGGCCTGCTATGTGACTACCAAAATTAGTAGGCGTTTCTTGATAGTTAACGCTATCACTCTCCGCACAGATTACGTTTGCGATGTTACCGCGTACGGTTTCATAAAGCCATACGGAGAGAGTTATCGTATTTCCCTGCCCTCTGGCATCCCATTTTAGGTCTAGAGGTGCACAAACTTCTCGCAGTAGCTCTCGTGATAACATAGTGAAGTCATAAGATCGCTCTTCTTTTGATACATTTTTCAATCAATGAAGGAAACTTCGACTCCAATTTTACCTGTTAAGAATACAAAAAACGGACGAGTGATATTTTGCGAAATTAATTGTTTACAACTTTAATAGCCTAATTGTTTTCTTCTTCTGATTGTGACATCGAAATAAATCTAATGCTACTTTTCCTCGTATCGTGGAGTTCCAAAGGAACTATTCGAACGAAAAGGCTCAGACAATTAAAACAGCACTTTAGCTATCGCCGAGCGATAATAGGACAATAGAGCACGTGTATAAATCGTCACTTCAACTCGCTTCGTGTCATGCAGGCCGACAGAAAAGGAACACCCAACAATACATGAGATAGACTCATTATCAGTGTCTAATTAAAGCTGTTGCGGTGGTCCCTGGGTTGACCTTTGCCGTCATTAGTCATTAAGTTTGAATGACATCAAAAGCTCAAGTGCATTATGTAATAAGATTGTTAGAGTCGTTGCAAAAGCCTTTTTTTAAGTAATAAAACTCGAAACGTTCAAGAAAAAAATGCCCATATTGAAATAGGAAGTAGGGATAAAAAAACAACGACAAGGTAGTATAAATGACGTATAAATTATGAACTTGGAGAATTATTGTTCGTCGTAAAACAAACCATAGGATCGAGCGATGACGAATCTGATTGCAATTTTGCGAACAGGATAATTCACATGCATAACGATAATTCCGAGTTTCTTCTTTCAGATTGTCAAACAATGTTTTCCATCTTATTCAAATACTCGACTGAGTGACTCTATTTTACAATCATCCGACTATGTTTTTTCGTTTCATTAGAGACTCTCATTTGCCTGACGTGACGCTAATCGCACTCGTTACGCATACATAATATTAGAAAATGCCCGTCATTAAATGAGAGAAAAATGAGTCGAATTTTATAAACGGCGATTCATTCGAAAGTTGACCGAAATCGAGCTACCCATGAATACGATTGAATGTCGAAACAGAGCCTGTGTAAACAATTTCTTCAGTTGGGAATCTTATCAGCAGCTGCTCCGAAATAAAGATCGGTCGAAGACAAACCTAGACGTGAATAGAGCGCACGTGTCGGTACTCGAACTTGAGTATAGTCTAGCGAGAAAGAATCTCTTGTCGGCTGCACATAAAGTAGATAGTAAGCCGATTGTTTCCTTGTGTCACCGTCAGCTAAACTGGCTGAGTGTTATCGTGGTTGAATGCCCGACTCCCTATTTTGAATTATTTTAGCGTTCTGACTGTCAAAATAGTATGCACTCTTGCAGTGTGTATTCTACTTGTAAGGAGATAGATATGATTTTCGAATTTAGCTACCACGTTTAGCACGTTTAGCTATCGGCCATTGTGAGCTAACTCCTCGGCAACAATACAATTTTTCAATTATTTTGATCTCCAAGAATGACCTAATCTCCAATCATAATCTCAGATCAATAGTACTCAACCTGGAATTTCGTCGAGTATGGTCTTAATACTTCCTCAAAATCAAAACACATCAGGAGAAAAATAATTGGAAAAGAAGTCGGTTAAAAAGAGGTTTTTGTAATTTTCGGCGGGAGAAAATATAGGTAATAGGGAAACATTTTTAAAAAATAGTTATTAGTTGCAGAATCATCTTCTTCAAGGGTAGCAATTGTCAACTTGAAATATGGTATCACTCTATCTGGGAGAAAAGGCATTTTCACGTGAAATAGTTTCTTCTCGATCGGAAAGCTCGAAGGAAACTCACTGGCTAATCCACCGGTGCCGCTGCGTGTCTGAGCGTGTGAGCTGTTCCGTCCGTTATCCCATTGTGCGATCACATCGTCCCGTCCGTCCATCCTTCCTCCACTTGGTGTCCTAACTAACCTGAGAACCACTCTCGACTCGAAGGAAACTCAATTGGTTGGAAAGACTCTTGTTTCCGCCTTGTCCGACTTTTTATTCAGGCAAATTCTCGAGTTGGAACAGCATTCCCAATATGGCAAACAAGGCTTACTTTGACTTTATCCTACCAAACACCAGCCTAGTCTAAGACCTAATTTGACTTAGATTGAATGCATTTGCCAAAAAAAAAAAAAAAAAACTTCAACAAATTCCATAAAAAAATGAACTCAATATATCTCCGTCCGATTATCCTACTTATTTCTAAAACATCACCACTATTTACTAAACATCTGCTATTTTGTCATTTATCCTGACTCTTGAAGAAAGCTGGCGAGTTGATTTCCCGCACCTCTTGGCTCACTTCGTGGTTAATTTACGGATAGGATAGAACTCATTTCAACTAATAACGAAACTCGGGATAGAAAGTTGGAAATCGTACGATTGAGCTACCCGCGATAAAAATGTTGACCGCGGTTTCGACGGTTGCCACTCGTGCGGTCACCGTAATTTATATAAGGTCAGTATCCGCTCTCGGAATTTCCTCATTCGTCGCCAAGTCACCGGGTAAGCTTCAGAATCAATTTGGTATTCCTTCGCAAAAAAAGAAGAAAAGTTAAATTCTATGAACGAACATAGTTTGATAATTTTCATCGCACTCAAAATATACCAGCAAAACTGATGGTTAGTTCATTCCAAGATTTTTATGTGTCTGGCCCAAACGTTCCCTAGGCAACCGCCTCTTGAGAACCCGTCTCCGAGGCAACCGTTTCTCAAGAAACTGTCTCCAAGACAACCATCTCCTGGAAAACCATCTCTTAGGCAACCGTCTCTCAGGAAACCGTCTCCTCCGCAACTGTTTTGTGAAAAAACGGTCTCCTAGGCGACCGCTTCCCAAGAAATCATCGCCTTATCAACAGTCACCTTGAAAACGCCATTAATTGACGACTGTTTTTCGACTCCTCTAGCAAAATTCAGTCAACTAGTGTTGTAGTGAGACGGTGGAATAATTTTGATTCATATAATCCCCCTTTTTTGGCAAATGGTTATCAAATTGATTGTTGAAGCAGTTGTTAGAATTCTCGTAACATCCAGTTAAAAATTGTATAAACGTCGTTTCTGCTAACTTCCAGCTAACTTCGAGCTAATACTTCAAAAAAGGACTAATAAAATCACCTCTTCTTTCCATACCACGAGCCAATCTTTGTTCCAGGTAATCAAATCTTTGCTAATGGAAGACCCTGCGAAGAAAATGATCAGCGATGAAGAATCGGAACTTATTAAGAAAGCAAATGTACGCTACGTTTTCCGACCATACCTTGGTGAATATGGCGACCGAGTCGCTGTCGCTTCTTTCATTCTAACTACAGATGACGAGATGTACGCTCTCGGTTCCAACAACGGCGACAATATTTTGGCCCTTTCTGGTGACGATTTTGCTCGCACATTCGTCTTGGACAAGCCTCGAAAAATTCCCGAACTCAGCGGGCGGCGGATTGTGAAATTCTCCGTTACTGAGCATTTCGGAGCGGCTCTTACCGAGAAAGGGAAACTTATCTATTGGGGGAGAGATATCAGGAGTACGGCCCGTGGTGATAACGAAGTCAAAAATATTGTGATGCCTTTTGAGGTTCGTGATGATTTAAGCCTGAAGGATTTCACCTGCTCCGCGTACTACGTGACTGTGCTCACCAAGCAGAATGAAATTTACGTCTGGGGCAGTTATTTTCGCAAACTGAGCGATCATATTCACGATTTCGATTTAGCAAAATTGCGCAAGGGCGTCCGCATCAAAGAATTAGCTGGAGGTTGGTATCATGTCGCGCTTTTGGACGAGGCAGGAAAAGTGTGGACTTTCGGCTATGGAGTGAGCCAGTTGGGGTACAGCTGGAACTTCGAAGACGGCGAACTCTATCCAGCTCCCGTTCCTTTGCCTCATCCCTGCAAAAAAGTCGAATGCGGAGCCTTCAGCACGATTTTTTTACTTACCAACGGAGAAGTCTACGCTTGCGGACAGAACTCGGATAACGATCATCTTTGCGTCGGCAAAGAAGGAAGTGTTGTGAAACCAGTGAAAGTACTTTTAGACGTGTCGATCGTCGATATCGCTGCAATATTTTCCGGCCCCTACGGACGCTCGAAGAGTCGATTCGCCGCCATGTCGGACGATGGGAAGAAATTCTTCAAATGGGGCTACGATTCTTCTATGACGACTCCTTTGCTGATCGAAGGGGTTAGCAATTTGGAACAGATTTTCGCCGATTACCGAACGCCGCAATCTCTAGCGCGAATTAAACATGCTCTTCCTCAAATTGTGGAGAAACCGGTTGAAAACAGTGGGCCACTAATCTTATCGAAATGGTCGATCTTCAAGTCGCTCGATAAAACGTTAGCCGACCAAGTCAAACGTTTCACTGTGTTCGAAATTGTGGACGTCCATGAGCATACGAAGACGCTGAATGGCGTTTTCAGTACGACGAATGACGATCTGTTTGTTTGCACCGAAGAGAAAAAAGCGCCGTTGAATGTTGATTATTTGAGTAGGATGAAAATTCAAAATGTTCTTACGAATTCGGTTTGGCTCGCTTTCCTCTCAAGAGATGGGAGTCTGTTGCTCCAGGATAAGAATCCATCATCGCCGTTCTCTTTTGGAGTTCCTGAAAAATTCGAAGATAACGTATCTCAAGTAGCTTTAGGCAGATCGTTCATGGTCTACGTTACCAAAAGTTCTCAGATATATGTTCACGGCAATATATATCCGGGCGTTTACCTTTTTGCTGACCGCAAAGCCCAAAAATTACCGACCGACGGTTCGGTCAAGTCTGTATCATGCGGAGTAGCCCATTGCGCGGTACTCACCTCTGATTCTACTGCATACACGTTCGGCCACGGAGTTCATGGAGAGCTGGGACGAATTTGGAAAAACCATCATTCGCCGCACGATTTTGGACTGGTGAAACTGCCCGACCCTTGCAAGAAATTGCTCTGCGGTGCTTACTCCACGGTTTTCCTCACTGAAAAAGGGGAATTGTTCGTTTGCGGAAACAGCGTCGACGACGATGTATTGACAGTCGGACCTCACGGGAAGGACGTTGCTCCGAAAAAAGTCTGGATCGCCGAAACTATCATGGATTTCACTGTCGGAATCGAGGTGAACGAACGAAACGCCAATTCCTATTCAACCTATGCTGCAATCTCTTCATCCGGAGCTATCTATACGTGGTATGATAAAACCAAACCGACCTTGGTCGAAAGCGCTACTTCTCTTTTGGACATTTTCGCCGAAAGAGCGATACCGCAGTCGATGTCTATGGTTCAACTGGGACCAGATGAGAGCGACGTGGAAAATCAAATCGCTCCAGACGGAATGCAATCGGACGGAACCAAAGAGAAAATCAATCTATTTCTGGATTCGAAATACAGCGACGTCACTATCAGATTATCGGATGGTTCGAATGTACCAGCGCATAAACTCTTGCTCCACCAGAGGTCGGCTTTTTTCAGGAAAGAATTGCTGAAAAGCGACGGGCAGACGAATATAATCGATCTCCCGACTCACGAACCTAAAGCGGTCAGGGCTCTTTTGAAGTGAGTATTTCCAACCCATTTTGCTTTAAATTTCTGCCAGCATTTTCCAAAATACTCAAATACGGTCAAAAAGATAAATTTGCTTCTTAATCTTTTCATAATCGTTTTCCATGTGGGACTAAAATGGAGATGAATCTGGTGAGCTTTTCTCCGAGTTTTTCCTGGATCTTTTACCCCTTCGGGGTCTTGAAATCCATGTTCCTGGAAACAATGTTGAAGTTTTGTCGAATTTGCCGCGAATGGTATCACAATTTTCAAAAATCGCTACAATTGTTGCTCCAGTGGTTCATTATTCCAGATATAAACCGTCTAATTTTTTGCGATAGTATTCATTCTCTGCTACCACGAAAGTTTACCGTTAAAGTGCCCTGTTCTGCTCTCTCAGGCAAAATGGGCAATTTTTAACTCGCCTTCAGAATGGTTCAGAAAAATAACGGGTTTCCTGAAAGAGCACATCTTGTAATTGATACAACTTGAGTGTTTTCCGATACGGGCGATTCCAGTTTTGAGGCTAACATCCTCCAACGGCCGGTCACTATAAACGTTTTATAACCATAGCTTTTCGAATTAGTATTTTTAAAGACGTTTTTCTCTCCCTTATCTATATACAGGATAATGCTGTAGTTTCCTACTAACTTGATGAATTCCGAGCCGCTGGTGGTCGTAAATTGAATCTCCAATGCTGATTTTCATCCCTGTTAATTTTTTCCTGTGTTTCATTTTCCTTATTCTTCTATCGATCATACTTTCCTCGTTACCATCGTTTTACGGTATCCGTTTTTTCAGACTGATTTACGGCGTTAAAATTGGACTCCACGGTGCATCTTTGGCCGACATTTTCGATTTCGTACAATTGGCGCAAGAAGACGGCGGAAAACCATACGTCGAAATTGCAAACGGGCTGTTCAAAGATGGTGTTCGTTACGCTCTAAGTATTAACTACCTATCGGAACACGAGCCGAACTTGAAAGAGAAATACATAGATGCATTTGTTCCCAAAGAAACGTTCCCTTGAACTGAAAATAAATTATGCTCAAATTGGCGCGTTATTTTCCCATTTAATAAGTTCTATAACGGTTCTATGAATCTCACTATCTTTATGAATATTTTTATTACTCAAGTATTGGATTACGACTTGAAAAAGAATATTGGAAATGGGATTAGGTACTGCAAGACGTGTATGAAGCTAATGAACAAAATCGCACGATTAGTACAAGTAGCGCATTTAATATAATAGCGGACATAAGATAAAGCCAGTGGGCTCTTTTTTTCTGAGCTGCTGCATTTAGTAACTAGCGAAGTGACAATTGGAGTTTTAGTTCGTAAATCGCCAGTAGATGGTTTTTACGCTTAATTACTATCTATTTATATTTTCTCCCAGTCTCATCTCAACTGGCAACAAAGCAATCTTTAAGATCCACCTACTTTCGTGTCCCCTACTATAGAAAATGTTTTTGACACTCGAAAATACATAATCGCGTATTCGTTGAGAAACTTCTTCAATAGGTAATTATCTGCTGATCGCCAATCCAACGTAGAAAAATCGTCGAACTACTCAAATTCGAAGATCGTGATCTTCGCGGTTGAATTTCTCTTTCGAAGAATAGCGTTGCGCAATTTTTATTGACAACGTGGGAATCCCTTGCAGTAGCGATGATAGGAGAGCGCGGGAAGGTACAATGTAAGAATAGATTTTTTTGCGCGTTGTTAGCAGTTTGGGCAGTTCCACGTCAAGGATACACCCCCGTAGCGCGTGAACCGTTGCACTTCCCGTCTCGATGATGGATCAAAGATGAAAGGGCTCTCCTGTGAAAGTTGTTTCTTATATGATAGTTGGCAGAAGTAGTGGAAAAAACTCGATTTCTCTCCTCCGACTACGGCGAAGGCCGCCTGAGATTGCTACTGGACACTCTTCGAATGATTTCTCCGTGACTAGGATCGATCGGAGGAAATTTCGCAGCAATTATGTGATTATTATGATTGATCATTTTATATCAGAACCGTTGAATACGTAGAGGATGGAAAAATCGAAACAAATTATAGCTGGTTCCCCTCGATACTTTTTCGTTCGTCGTTTTAATATATTTTTAATTCAGCAGTTTTTATTTTTTTGAAGTGGTTCGATCGAGGTCGATTTATTAATCAATACAAGTCCATTTATATCGTATAAATAATATCGGTTCTCCAGCTTTGATTTCGATTAGTTTAATTTAGAAATAAAGTAAAAATATTATTGCATTTAGGAACGTGCAAATTACGTGTATTTATTTGTGTGTAAAATTGCTAATCAGGATGGAAAATTATTGCGCTCTCCAACGTTACTGGGCGTGTTACAGCAGTTGAAGCAATTTGAATTAGAGGGGGAAAAACAGTGGCGACTTTGACAAGAAATTAGTTACACCTTGTGTATTTGTTTTGTATTATATCATTTTTAATTGCAGGAATCATTATATAGATTGGGTTTTCCGTTTTTCGATAACCGACATTTATATCGAGACTATTATTTATATTCGATAAAGGGTTGCGGCAGATTGGAAAGGGTTGTTCGCCACGCAAGCTCCCGTTTTGTTACGATTTCCTCTTGTGACTCCCGTTTCGGTCCGTTTACCATCCGTGACTCCCTATCCACATTTTTTTCTCAACCGATCCTACCAACATTATGTAATACCTCACTATCTTGAGTCCGATTTGAACTGTACGAGCAAATTTGTTTAGAAAAATATTGACTTTTGCACTAATTTAGATTTCAGTCATATGGTTTTCCCTGTCAGTGTGAAAAATCGAGCAGGATTTGAAGGTACGAATTGTTGGTTCGTAAGTGGTACTTGAGAAACGTACAGAATTAATCAACACATGTTCACCTGCAAGATTTCAGACTGCCAATTAAACGTGAAAAACCTCCGAGATCGTCGAGCGATTGAATAATCGAATCACGCAACTCATTCAGGTTGCAAGATGAACCCGCCGATTATAATATTAACTCCTCTCCTCGAACAGTGTCAATTGATTCTGATGTCATACTTATAATAGAAACAATTTTACTGTCAGCGTTAATTTTTTCCTTCGTTTCAACTGTCGCCGATAAATAAAATCGTCTTCTGCAGCAAATTGTTATTTCAAACGTTGGAAAACGAAGGACCTATGCTTTCCAGAGCTTTCGACACTTCGAACTTGAAGGTTTGAATATTTATTAGGAACGATCAGTTTTTTGACTGGAAAACGTGATCGACGACTTGAGAACTGAAACGTGTTGAAACATAACTATCGTGACCGTAGTCTGTCATTGAAAGCGCGGGTATTAATGGAATATTCACGCATTTTATGTGCTCCAATGGCGGTTTCCGTTCCTGAGTCACTCAGAACGAAAAAGAAGAAATTTAATCTTTGAACTAGCTCAGTATTAGCTCACCAGAGTTCTCAGGAACTGTTACAAGAGAATTATTTATTATTTTTATGGCCCTCGAAGGAAAACGGTGAGCCGTCAATTTTTCGAGCTAATATTTCTAGTACGTAGTAAGATATATTTAACATGCTCGCTTGATCAGTTCAAGAGTATGTTCTAAATTAAAATGAGTTATTATTGAATAATAAATTACCAAAAAAAAAAAAAAAAATCACTGTTCCAAAAATTATTACATACATTAGTTTCATCTGTTCGAAAATGAAACCGGACCCTTTTTTATTTTAAAAATATTTTTACTCTAGGTTTTTTTTGACGCTGTTCCTTAAAAAATTGCCCGACAGGGCTAATGTAAAAAAAATCCGTAAAAGTCTACAACGCGTGCGTTGTAAATTAACTGAATTCTCGGCTCGAAACTTCCATGGAGGAACGACGTTGAACGAGGTCAAACTTCGAACTACTAGAATTGCACGCCACTGTCGTCAATAGCAACGTAAATAACCACCCCTGACTAACTTCCTGGGCTACGTGCTACACTTGTTATCGTCGGATCTCGAAAGGAAAAGGTGGAGCCGCCTGTAGGCGGTTTCGGAGTTGGGCCGTTTTTGCGCAACTTTGTCTGTCAGGATGACTCATTCATTCAGGCTACTATGCCGTCACTTCAGAATGAAACATGTCGTGTATGGCATGATTCTGCGTAATAAGGATAGCGCAATAATTTTTCACCAGGTCATCCCTGCGCGTAATATTTTCGTAACTAAATGAGTTTAATGTTTGAACGGGTTCACTTTTTCCATCGGTCGGCACATTTAAGCGATAGTTTTGAAGTCATAGTATCTATTGCTACTGCAAGTGGTTCTAATTATAGACTGCAGAGCTAGTAAATATCTCCACAGGGTGCTTGAAATTTTGGAGGTCAGATCCTGATGGATCTATGTTGCCCTAAAGATGCCTGAATGGGCGAAAAATCTAGACAAATTAAAGGAAACAAGGAGGTAGAGTCGAGACAACTACGTGAAAAATGCGACAAACAAAAAAATAACAATGACAACAGTTAACAGAAAAGCGCCAGAAATACTTTAATTTAAAAAAAAAAAAAAAAAAAAAAAAACGATAAAATTAAGCGCCATTCACTCGCCGTGAAAAAACTTCAAGGCCTAAAGCGTTCAATTTAATTGGTTTGAAATCGAAATACACACAAGTGAAATAGCGAAAGAATGCTAATTAGGTGAAAGTACGGTGTGTGAGCCAAACGATAAAAATCAAGCCTCGTCCGCTTGTCATAGCAAACATTTTAAGACCACATCCGTCGAAAAAATGGACTTTTATGACCTTCAAATTAGAATAGAAAAAATCCAACCGGGTTATATCGGAAGTACTGTGTGCTATCCAAAATCCGGAAAAGCTAATTTTGCACAGTTCGTTTGGAGAACATTTTCATCATATTTCATTCATTCATTTTTCCCAGAGATTCGGCGATTTCTGTCAACTTTTGGCCACAAATTGACACTTTCAGAAAGTGTTTCTGAGTATAGAACTATGAAAAGTTCTCTCGAATTTCACTTCTATTCCGAATTTGACATTTTGGACGAACTCGGTGCAGCTCGTAATCGTAGCAATAATAACCACTCCGCGTGAATACATGGTCAGATTCAATACATTGAGTACCTCTTACTTATGCTCATTATTCCTAGATACATGATCTGCGTCCAGAACAATGCTATACTGTTCTCAGCCAATAGCTCGTGCTCAGAGGTGCAATAATATGGCGCGTACTTGAGTCAAAATGCAGTCCAGCATCCCACGCGCCCTAACCGCTCCTACTTCTTGTGTATAAACCTTTTCTCGTTACCGGCGAAATAGTTGAGCGAGGTCGCGAGTACTCGTTGGCATGCGTGCGATATTTTATGCTGCCGACCGTTACGTGGCCGCGGATGAATTTTTTCCCGTCAGTTCCTATTACATGACTTGATCATATACTTTAGTAATATACATACTTTGGAGATGTTGTGGTTTTAATTGTTTCCTTTCATTTGTTGCAGGTAAATTTCGTGAATCGATGGCATGTTGCAGCACTGGTAAACAGCACACGCTCTAATCATTAGCTAAAAAAAAATATCGCAGTACGACATAGAAGGAAATATTTAAGAGTCCTTGATAGTCGAACTTTCGACGTAAAGTTCATTATTCATTTACCGTCGCCTTGATATTGAAAGCTGTTCTTAGAAAAATTAACCAAGTCATTCAAAATCGTATAAATACCCCGAGTTATTTATTCTCACATTTCTTCGGTTCGATTCGTTTGTAGACCTAGTTTCAAATAAAAATCTTCCTTTATGACATCAATTGTATCACATATTCAAAACATCTCAGCTCGGCGTGTCAGTCGTAAAAACAACTTGCGCGCGCATTTTCACAAACTGCGTTGAGATTTACGAGGCCGCTCTGTAAAACGTTGTGCGTTTGGAAAAATTATTATCGAACCATTTTCCGACTGAATGTGCCGCCGAGTTAGTAATAAAACCGGTGTAAAATTGCGATGGCAATCTCGCCCGTGGTTGTTGAATGGATGTCTCTTAGAGCGTGACAGTCGGCAAGAAATCGGAATCGCCGTCGTTCTCGATTTACGATACTCTTATATCATTGTGCTCCATGAGAACGTGGAATTGAGAGTGCACTTCAAAAACCGTCCCTGGACTATTGAAATCCCCCTGCACTTAGCTTTGGAATCTTTCGGAAATTTTCCCCCTCTTTCTTGTAATGGCCTTGATCTGAAAAATTCCTCGACTACTCAAGTACAATAATTAGATATTCCGCGAATAAGCGCTCGAGTCCTACTCAGCTCTAATTCGCATCTTCTCCGCACGAATTTCGCTCGATTCCGTTTAATTATCTCAAAGTCAAAATCGTGGGATCGCCGAGGAAGCCTTCGATTTAACTCTGCATATAAAAACGTCCGCCGGATGTCGGGTTCGCAGCTGACGTATGACGAGCCACATGTTCGACGTTGGGACGACTGCAGCGATTAAACGGACGAGTATCAGATCAATTCTAGGTTCCTCAGGTGACTCCGATCCGTTGCAAAAGAAACCCGTTGAATGCAGGTCGTTCTCGTAATAGTGAAATTCGCGGAGCTTCTTGATGTTGAATGAAATGGATGTTGGACGCGTGTAATTAAAAAATCATATTAAAATTCTATGATGAAACCGAGGCGTTAAAAATTAAATATTGTTCAATATACTGCGTTATTGTCCGGGGGTTGTGAGGGGGAGAAAAACCAGGCGACTCATTCTGCGATTCTTTATTAGCTGGCCGAGCACTTTCGCCCATTCGGGCATCCTCAGGGCGATGTGTAGCCACAGCCTACGTTATTGTTCAAATTTTGAAATTTCACTCATAAAAACACTGAACAGTCGACGATCTGTTATAGTGTATAGCTTCGAATACATTTAACGTATGGACAATAAGAAAAGAGTTATTCAACTGCTTCAAATTAAACTAGCGACCGACGCTCATTTCTTCTTCAATATCCAATGCTCGGGTCTTGCTCTGCATAGGTAATCTTCTGGTGGCTATATTTCTGTCTGCTTGAAAAAAGCAACGGGCGTCGGAAGATAAATTTTCTTACGCTTCCTGCTTCTCACTGAACGTTAAAGGACCTAAAACGCTTTCGTATGCCCCACCCGTTGGACTCGGATCCTAGCCACTACAAGTGTTTAAGAGTCCCTTTTGTTCGGGACACCTGCGCCCAAGATATCGTCTCCTTTTCTTTCCCCAATAGTTGACAAAAAACTAAGGGTTGAAAGGAAGTCGATTTCTTCCTCTGTCCCCACGTTTGGTCGTACAAGTAGAGCCAGCTCACTTTTCATGTGGAAATGCACGTTCTGCCAGTTCATTTTGTAGTTTGCATTTATTCTCTTTGAAGAACACGTGTGCGCTACTCTAGATGGTTATTAGATGAGGAAAGAATCCATTCAGAAAAGATGTTTCAACCTGCGCCTGCATAATTGTTTCGATTCATTGAAATGAAGCAGCAGACTTTCATACCCAAATTGAAGACAGAGGAGTGTTCCGAGATCCAAATTTTCCGCTGCTTTTGGCGAGCGTAGTTTTATCAATAAGACCACAGGGCTGTAGATAGCTAATTTATTTTATTTATCTAATGGTTCTTCATCGTCCTGAGGATGCTCGTAACGGTGAAATTACTCGGCTAGCTTATTGCTTGAGGAACAGAAATTTTTCTTCCATAAACCTTAGCAAAAAGACAAACTTTCACCTTCAAAATCGAAATGATAACTTACAATAATATTAATTTCTTTCTTCCGTTCAAATGATCAATTCAAGTATTCGCTTATTCATGCAATTACTAATCTTCACACTAAAATAATTCATGTTAGAAACCCGATGAAGAAAAGATGAAACTGTTCGCGTGTTTCCATTGATCGCCCACTGAAGAAATATTTCGACACGAGTTGACAAGACAAACAACAATGAACTTGCAGCTGCGATGGTATGTGGGCACCCGTGGGCCACTTGAATACAAATCATACTACAGAAAGCTCCTATAAGGCCCCTTGGAAGACATTGAGACGACTGAATTGAACTTGAAAAAGATTCGTCCACTACAAGTATCGTCTTTTGCCAATCCATTTTTTATCGTTAAGTGCAGGCTATTTCGAAGAAATTGGTGTGTATAAATCGTACAGTAATCCATGTTTGGGTTGGACCAATCATATATGAAGGTTTATCATACTGGCTATATTCAAGTCTGCGACTGCTAATTCTTTGGGCCAAGAAGGGAAGAGTCGTAAAAACGAGTATAAAACGCTGCAAATGATTGTACAGTGGTTAATTATTCCTTTGCTTGAATTGCGATTTAAGAAGTCCATCCGCTTTATAGAAAGCATTTGTGAACGTTTCCACCTGCCAACAGATTGTTAGCTATAAGGGGAACTCATTTGCAACATTCTTGACATTAATTTTTTTTCTCCACTATCCAAATAAATGTTAATTACTCGCCTAGCGATTGAGCTTAAGGGAGTAATTTATGAGCTTTCTAAAGAGAATATAATTATGTTTATAGCTCCATAAATTCTCGAGTTATGCATCTTGGCAAATTCTTCAAAATCTCAAAAATTTCACACCAAAGCAGCAATAACTCGAGAACCATTAAAGCTATCGACTCTGTTATGGTCTCGATATAATCTATAGAAATTTATATCGAATTCGTACGAATTTTTTCCCTCAAAAAACCAAATTGAGGTAGTTATTTGGACAAAGAATTTGGCGTTATTTGGTCAAGATTAATTTTTGGTGAAAGTTTCGAGAATTTAGCTGTTTTCCTTTGTTTAGAAAGTATTCTCAGAAAAGTGTTGACAGAATTATTTTATTGAATATTCGTATTTACATGCTTTGTTGATGAAACGTAAAACATCAAATTTTGAGTTGAGTTAGACTTTTTTTCAGCGATTACTAGGGTTTTATTAGTGAATAATTAACCAGAAAATAGAGGGAAATGTCTGGAATCTCATGCTCTCTTCTAACTCATTATCAATTTCAAAATTCTGTCAAGATCAATTTTTTCCGCAATATTCATCTCTCTTCTGAATTCAACTTTAAAAACTATTTTCATTCTTTAATTTACTTCTTAACCTCGAAGTAATAAAAGCAAAACCATCCGCATCCTTTTGTCTCGGGTGGCGATTCTCGCTTTACTGCACATCTCGAATTTCATAACGTAATCCAAGAACATTCAAGACGTCCCGGGAGATTGACCGCTCGTACTTGACCATGACTTCTACATAGACAAAGGATGGCAGGCGTGCGACGTTCCCAGGCCATCGCACGCCTTGAAAGAGATACTCGCTCAAGAAAGTCGGAAAGAGAGTAGTATTGACCTCAGATCAAGAGGCGAATCGGTTGCGTAAATTTATCGAATTTTGATTTAGCCGATTTTACATTCTGGAACAATTTCTAACTCAAGATTCCTCATGACAGTCCTTTGGTTGATTCCTCGTTTTAATTTTCCAAGCTAAGTTCATAATACGCCTAAAGTCACCTTTAGCATTTGAACTCATCAATCACCCTACCAGTGTTTCAAATTTGCCAAAATAGAAGCGGCTTTGTTTTTTTTTTAATCTCGCCGACTTTCTGCCCCGAATCGTCGTACTACAAGCGGCGGAGGAGTACCCGTGGGAGAATGCGAGCGATTGTCCCTCGTGCAGGAGACGAGCAGATAATTAGTCTGCGAGGTAACTACACAATCGAAATATTATTCAGAAGAAAACTGAAAACAAACGATTCGAAAGCTGTCATTAGGAGGCATAAAGAGGGAAAAGAAACAAAAAAGGTGAACGCTCCTCGAGTTCGTAGCGAAACGCATTTCGATATTTTCCTCATGTTCTTGACTCGGCATTGTCTTGAGGAAATAAAACGTTTTGAAAGAAAAATGTAGTTTTGAAAATCGGCACGATGGTTGCTTGATTCTCTTGTATAAAAAGGATAGTTTTTGCTAACCCGCTGCCAATAATGCGCTGGTAGAATTTCTGCGATCCTAACGTATATTTTAGAATTAGAAAATCACAAATCGCACCATATAAAACCTTGCTCGTCGTTGGTATTATTCAAATCGCTGAAGTCTCTATTTGGATTCATGTTGGACTTTTTATTGTTGGTTATCGTGTTACGGCTTGGAGAATGATTGTATTGCATTATAGAACTTGCAGTAAACTATGTGTTGCGCGCAGTTCGAATTAAATCCGGCCGCTAATTATATGAAACGGTCGGAAGTCTGTTGGCCCATATTTTCACTCCGCAACGTTTCCCAAAATACCGTTTCTCAGGCTTGAGACAGCTATTTACTTCACGTTACGAAGTTCCTCGAGCCTAAGATTGGCAGTTTGAACTTCTGTGTTTAGACCAGCGGCTTCCCACTTACCGTCTGCGACCGCTGCATAAATAAACAATCCCTAGCCGAGAAATTGGAAAAAATGTTTGAAAGGAAAGCGGCAAAAACTGCCCCAGGCAAACATAGGCTGAGAGTTTGTTTTCCTTTCAACTCGCCGAACATGTTTGACCTCGGGTCGGTGCTTATTTGTAAGGATGTTCCGTCGTATCATTTTCCACCGATATGACAGCGATTACAAAATGTAACGAGGAACCGAACTAGAATCTACTGACGCCGATAAGAGCACGAATATGGTCTCAGCGTTGCACGAGCTAGAGAACGAGGTTGGTAAACAAAGCTATCGGCGTACTCAGACGTTCCGGTCGGCCTAGCTTTTTGTCTCTGTACACAAATGTACTGTGCAAGGACATAGTTCCAAATAGATAAACCGAAAAGAATGACTGACTCACTGCTTTTCCTTTGTTCGCTCTATAGTGAAAAAACTCATGCCATTTTGAATTAATATTCATGCAACAACTTTAGGCTTATTAATACTGTACCTATTTTTATATATTATACGTGTAATTAAACATCAAATTTCGAGCGATTACAATGGCGAAAAAAAAAATCATAAGAGGCAGTTATCGATTGGCGGGCAAGTTGCCCGTTTACTAGAACAATGCGAACACCATTCCAACATCAGTCTTGACATTTACTAATGCTCCTACCAATGAAGTGCCGTATAATGGCCTTCTAGCTTCATCTGTCGAACCTTAAAAGTCGCCGGCTTTGTTGTTGCCCAACCCGAAGAGAATCAGGCTAGCCAGGTATTTGAGTTTGCTACTGGTGTGCCTCAAATTTGAAACACATGTGTACTGAGTGCATTCAATTGTCCGAAGGGTCGTTTCTTCCCTTTCAGAGCGAATAGATTTTCCGACTAAAATAAAAACTCGGCCATTTGTCAAATTAGTGACATTAGCTACCTCGATGCTCATATGGTCAGATGTTTAACAGCACTTTAGGAATGAAACCTTGCTGTCTCTTCGTTTCAACTTGTGAACGTTTGTCACGCTTGAAAAATGTCGGTTATTTTGAAAAGAGCGGAAATAGCAGCTTTATCCTCATTAGTGTTCTTGCTAGCTGAAACTTTGCGGCATAATATGCTATCTGCAGTTTCTAACTTTCAAAATTCGAATCAGCATCGACTTTCAAGTGGTAACTTTTTTAAGGGATGTGCACCCTCGCATGCAGTGTAATCACCCTTTGCCGTCACGCGTAGCCGGCTTCCGTTTCCTTCCGACTCGACTTGCCATCATTTTCTAAATCAGGTCACTCACCTGAAATCCGGTATAAGACCGTTTTTGCCCTTTAGTCATTCAAAACCGAATCTCAGTTGGCTGTAGGTAAAGCCTAAAAATACTTTTAATAACTTTACCTGGTGTGCTCATTAGTTGGCTTGTATCTAGCTAGCGTTATTAAATGTTGATTATCCCAGAAGAACAACTTTCCGCACGTCTCCAGCAGGTCTCACGTTTTTCCAAGACGTCTCAGAGACGTACAAAATAGCTGAGAGAAGTTTCTAAGACATCTTCAGTGAGACGTCATTGAGACATATTCAGTGAAACGTGCCTGAGACATATTCAGTGAGACGTCTCTGAGACATAGGTATTTACTGAGACTTCTCTCACATCTCAAGTCAGATGTCTCTGAGGCATATTCAGTGAGACTTCTCTGAGGTATATTCAGTGAGAAGTCTCTAAGACATTTCAAGTGAGACGACACTGAGACATCTCTAGTGAGACGTCATTGTGACACCTATTGTGAGACGCCTCTAACGACGTATTCCTCTGAGACATATTCAGAATCGAATCAGGATATTTTCGGCCAAAAATTACAATGTTTCAAGAAAGAACTAACGCGAGTTGCACAGCTCAGGTAAACAGACAGCGATTACTGGTGTTTGCTAGAAAATATCGAGCGGTTCAATTAACGCCATTATCTCTCCTAAGGTGGTCCGTTGATTGTCTGAGTGACCTGAATTCTAAACTGTCCGATTTTTCATCAACAACGCTTCTACCAAATTGAAACAACGAATGAACTTCAGTTTGGGAATATTCTATAAGAAAAACGGGCGTTGCGGATGAATAACTTTAATAAACGTCGATCGCCCTTGAGTCCAGTGTCATTCAGAACAGGTAAGAGATCGTAAATCTAATAAAAGCAAGAGTTTTCATCGTGGGACGATGAACAATGGCAAGGAAAACGAAACGGAATAGTAGTGCTAAAGATGTTTTTAAAAAAGTCTTACGATGAGTCGTTGGACCGGTTGAAAGTCACACCAACGATTTTCCCACACATGAATACCGGGAAAAATACCAAAAAGCCATCTCGAAGGGTTTTGGTTTTCTAAAAATAAAACCAACGTCTAGACGTGGAAAATCCGACGATGAATGAAAACTGGCCGATGGCTATCTTGAACGGGAAGCGAAAATATAAAATTAAAAGTGCTCGCGGGAGACGTCCGACCGTGAACCGTCGAAGAACAATGGTTTCAGGCCGGTGAACCAAGTTGTTACATTCAATTCCCACATTATTTTTATCAATCGAGACTATCAAATGTTGAGACCTAGTGCGCCAAAAGGCTTGAAAATGTAGTAGCGCCAACGTTTTCCCGAGAGAATTCTAGCCTATGTAAATATAGGAGGAAAAGGAAGAAAAAAGACGAGAAAAAAAAATCGAAACAGAACTTATATTCCCACCGGAGGAATCAAAGTAGGCGAAGAAGGTAGGATGTAAGATAGAAGGAATATTAATGCTTTGTACGATGTGTTTTGTTCAAGGAGCAAATCGGCTATTATTAATAATAATATAATATAATTATTATTTTTCCGCTTTTCCTTTGAGTTGACTTCCTAATTGAAAAAAAAAGAGTTTTACGAGCATACCAATTGTGAGTGGCAAATCGCCATAATTTTCATTTTTGTGATCGGCAGTTGAAGATTTCAATGAGAAGAATTTCCAGCGTTGAAATTAGAAACAAATTTATTTCCGAGAAATATCTTTATTTTTTTAATGAAAAATGATGACCATTTTTCCGCTTTTCCTTTGAGTTGACTTCATCAATTGATCATATCACTTGGAAAACTTAGTAGTTTATCGTGTGGGAGACGAATTCATCCCCTTTTCCACACGTCCAGGCAGTGATTCCATCATAGCTGTCGCCAGAGAACATTACTGGAGCCATAAAGTGGCAACTCGGCCGTAAAAGGAACGTTGGACAAGTTTTGTTCCATTGCCGCGTAAACTGTTTCTGTCGAGGAGTCCGAGAGAGACGTCGATCTGTTCTGAGCGAATCCAACCGAGCAGCACTAAATATGCGGGATCTCCTCCATTCGAATCCGACCGTACTACGCTGACTCCGCATACTCCTCTCACGTTCTACAGCCGCGAACGACGTTTCAACTTCGTCTGACTCGAGTTCCAGCTTCGCCGACATCTTGGCGTAAAGTGTTTTTTCAACAACGCAGTTTCGTAGTGAAACGATCAATCCGACGAAATGAGAGAGACTCGCTTGCTTGGGAGTATAAATTCTAATCCGTTGTGGATTTTTTTATTTATTTAAAATATGAGATTTTTTAATAGTAGTTATTCGAAGTATCCAATTTTTTCAATTAACTCTTTATAGGAAGTTTTGCCAATTTTCAGTTGACCTTATCAGCTTTCGAATCGCACGTTAACTCTCCTCCATCAATCCAGCCATTACTCCATTCTATCGCTTCACCGATTCGGTCCGTCACTTGATGCTTGAATTGAGAGTTGATGGCCAACTGATAATTTGTGGAAAAAATGGACCGTTCTTCCCCGGAACTAAAACTAAACAATATTCTGTATGTCCGGGGGTTGTGAGGAAAACCAGGCGACTCATTCTCTAATTCTTTATTGGCTGGCCGAGCACTTTCGCCCATTCGGGCATCTTGAGGGTGACGTGGAGAACTGTGGACTCAATGGCTCCTCGTCGCCCTGAAGATGCTCGAATGGGCGAAAGTGCTCGGCCATCCAATAAAGAATTGAAGAATGAGTCGCATGGTTAAAAACCCCCTCACAACCCCCGGACATCAAGAAATGCGACGAGAAGGAAAATAATATTCTGTATGGTACACCTTGAGGAGCGCTTCTTCTATAACTTTCATTACAACGAGAGTCGACTTTTGGCCACGAGAAAAATGCGCCGAGTATTTCAATCGGCGCCGACCGACAAAACGATGACAAAAGGGAAGCAATTTACTTAGGACGTGGTCATCTATGAACTGCGACTTGTAACGGGCGTCGGGAATAATTCCGAAGACCGGAGCAAGCCCTGGACGATCAAGTCTCATGAGATGATTCTCGGAACGCGGTCGGAACGTGCAGATCGCCAGACCAGAACTCAGTCACGGTTCCTACGCTGGCCGTGACTCAAATAGCGGTCGTTAGGACATGACTTAGCCTCTTTCTCCCCCGCAGCCGAACTTCGTCCACATTTACTTGTCGAAGAAGCACGGGCCATTAGCTGATTCAGTGGGGTCACTCCAGACGCCGAGAGGTCTTCATTTCACTGATACTTTTCGTTAAACATTACATCTCCAGCTCTTCGTTGGACTTTATTGTTCACCGTGATCCATACAAATATTATCTGCTATATTCCAAGAGAAAATTTACGTTAAGCTGGTCATTTATGTTACAATCAATTACTGACTGAAGAATCTGACATTATCTGGATCAGTATCTTGACTGGTGGGAAGGAATGATTCAATTAGTTACGCTCCTCTTTGCTCTTGTTGATTATTACTCATCTCGAATCTTTGTTATTGTTTACACCCGCTGACGGCGCCCAAGGACGCGGTCTCTGCAGCGGTTAATTGCCATCGATTCCTCATGCGAATGGAATGTCACGCTACAACCAAGCCTTGCTGTCGGCCTTCCAAGGGCGGAAACCCGCCAGATTGTTGGTAGATCGTCAGCGATTGTTTGAAAGATATGAAATTTTGATTGGTGCTCAGTTTATGCAGCTGGCTTCCATATTTTCTTAGGGAAACCAAGTTTCTGTGGATTTTTGACTGAAGCAGTCTCTGAATAAAATTCTGAAGATGAGTTTGACTCCAAATGGAAAAAAAAAACAGGTTTTGTTTAATTGCACTATTTTTATTTAGAACGATAAAATGTTTCCAACAGTCTCCTCAATATTTTTGAGCTTTTTTGTAGAAACTATTTTCGTTCGCATTGTGTTCAATGTTACGTGAAGCTACTCGCACTCACGCTTTATTTTTAAGGGAAACAGGTGCGCCCGAGTGTTTATTCAATAATAAACCAAAAGAGCAGAACTTAATAACATTCGATTTGACAAAACTGATGCTGATTAGTTAGTGTATTAAAAACTCGATTTTTCGAAGGCAAAGAAGTCCTCAAACATCACCATTCGATCAGCGTTAAATTACGTAGACATTGACGCCATCAACTCTACTCTAACTTCTGCCCCAAATAGCTCGATCTATCAAGGCAAACGTGGATCGTGATTTTCACCCCTAGAATCTATATTAAATTTATTTTTGACTAGACCTTCAGAAAGCGTGATCCAACTTTGGAGTATACAGCAGGAAACAAAAAGTTAAAAATAATAGTTACTACAGGCGATTGAAAAAGAGGATAAAAACCACAAACTTGAGATTTCCGAAATTGGACGCAATTGGCTTTTTCAACGGGTTTTTCCCATTGTACCTGTTCAGAAAAATTTGGCCTCACAACGGGGAGATGGGAAATTTAACTCAGTTTCACGCGTTGTAAAATATCGTCTCTTATAGCCTGTAAAAATCGAAACATAAAAAACTTTGATCGTTTATATTTTGAAAAAGTACTATGTGTTATCCAAAATCGGGAACGGCTAATTTTGCATATTCACAAGGGAAAAAACTCCTAAAATTTCGTCGATGATTTTTTTTTTTTTTTACTGAGATTTATGTCATTTTTTACCACAGACACACGGACAGACGGACACACAAGCTCATGTTTGGAAAGTGTTTCTGAGTCTAGTAATGTGAAAATTTCTTCCTAATTCATCTCCGTTCCGAATTCGACTTTTGAATTGATTTACTGCGTAAACATGGAAGTAAAAATGTTACTGAACTAAGTTAGTCTGAAATTAGTTGTGGAATCGATATCTGTCCGGTGGTCCTGTGTAGAAATTCTGCTGTTTTTGTTCCAACAATTTTTTCCACTCTATGCTTATACTTACCAGCGTTTTCTAAAAAATGGCTCCCATTGATCGGATTCGATCTACTGTCGATAGTAATTATAATCCTGGCCAACTGGTTCCTCTCTTGGCTCTGTCGGGCGTTGAGTTTTCTTATTGCAGTCTATGGGAGCATTAAGTTTCTCGCTTCGCTGCTAGATGGAGCGAGGTTTCAATGAAACTACACTACCGTCCGTGCATCGCTCTCTAGCGTCGGCATAGTGAAATATTTCAATCCTGTTCTGTAGCGGACTCTGCTTGAGGCCGGCCGAACTAAGCATGAGTCACTCGTTTCGATTGCTGAGTCTGTTGATGCGTTTGATTCGGTGGAAATATTCTGCTACGTACTTGCATTGAATATTTTCTGTTCACGGTTCTACTCCCGTTTCAAATCCGGAGTTTCTGAAGCTTTCGTGAAAATCAACGCGTGAAAATGCGAGAAAATAATTTCTTTAATATTGCGATTTTTTATCCGGAAGGCTTCACATTCGATTTCACAATTATTTACAGACAATTTACAATCTCCCATAGCTTTGCACTTTTCCTTATTTTCATAAGTCCGATCCGTTATATTTCCGCTGCAACGCCTTGAAAACCCCAAATTAATGATGCGTTGAAAAACTCAGGTCAACGTTCTCTCGAAATTAAAAAAATATTTCCCGAATTAATTGCGTCCATATTTCTGTCATTTTTGTCCACTCATTTCTCCGCATTATTAGCAGCTTAAGTTGAAGATTATTTTCTTAGCCTACCGTCAACGAGGTAATATTTCCACAGATCAGAGAATATTGGGGAGATAAGCCGGGTTAAGATTTGGATGTCCTGAAAACCTGCCTATGCTTCACGGTTGGTTTGTTTGGCCTCAGGTATTATACTCTAATGGTATTATAACGACGGATGCTCAGCCTCTCCTAACTGACCTCGACGTTCCATGTCATATTCCTTTGTTTCGCTACTTCATTCCACCCGTGATCTTCTTATCTTTGAATTCCTCCGCTGTGAAATATTATCAAGGAAGCTTGTGACGAGCGACGGAAATAGTAGAATACCGCAAATAACGATTCAGTAATTACCTCTTATTGAATCCACGTGCAGATTTCGAAATTTAACCTGAAGCTATGTCAGCGCAAATGCGATGCAGCTGAAAGAATTGAATCTAAGAGGAGTGATTTATCGGTCATGAATGGAGCATAATGCACGAGTGGTAATTCAGGAAGATGATTTGTCATCTATAACCAATATCCCAAGAAATCAATAGAAATAAAAAGTATTTGAAGTATTAAAGTATATGAGTATTGAAGTATTTGAAATGTAAAGTGTTTGATAATTTTTATTCTATAGAAATTTGTATGAAAAAGCTATTTTGTCGTGTGTAGCTCGAGGCGGCCTTTTATGTGAAGCGTATTTTAAGAGTCCATAATTATGTTTAATTCTATTCATTTCAAGTTTTAAATGAGGTAATCAAAACTGTTTTTTTTTTAATTTTATTATTATTATTTTTTTTACGCTAGGGTGTAACTCTTGCTCAACATCACAGGCTTAGCCAATTAGTAAACAATAATTATTCATTTTTTTCCTTGTTTACCATGTTGCTTGTTTAAATAAACTCTCTTGCTCTTTTCTTCAACCAGGATACCTATTGAACAATATCCTTAAGGACTAAGCTAATCTTGCTAATACCAATATTAGTTTTTAGACCCTTGAAAATTGAGCTATCCTTTGTCCAAAAATGATTTTTGTTAAAAAATAATAATTCAATATTATCAATTATAATTCAGACTAAATAGCGGCGGTTCGTGTGAAATTGAGTGGAATAATGAAATACTATTTTCCGGTGTGATATTCTTCCATAGAACGTCTTCCATTTTTTCCTCTCATACCGATATCAAGGCGACTGAGCATGCGCTGAATGCTCTTTATGTTGGGATTTCATTGTCAATTATCTGTGAAATCTTATCGTACTTCGATCGCTTTTGAAATATCCGTACGCCCTAATCTTCACCTTTGATTCGACGTGAGCTCGTTGTCCTATATCCTTTATTCGCGGCGATTGTCTTTTGTTTATTTGACCTCTTCACGTGAGGGTATACATCGGTTTTTGTCGTGGGAACGTTGTGTTCTACGCATTGTTGGATCATAGCGTTTATTTTACTCCCTCATTTCTCATCCCCAAAGAATGGTTCGCCATCTTTACATCCCATTGATCCCAACTGGTTTGCTAAGGCTCTTTAAGGAGTGGGTGTTTTAAAAAAAAGGCATCTTTAGGCGTTCATTGCTCGAAAGGTTCTTTTACCTACGCCTTCCGTTTATCTAATAATCGAAAATATTTCGGTTTTTTTAGTCTTGACAAAACAAAACAGGCGCGGCAGTCGCTCAAGACCGTGAAGATAGGTCAAGATCGAACTTGATTAGCGTCGAGCGGATTGTTCTATGCTAGGATTGTTTCATACTTGCGCAAACATGTACGTAAGATGGGAAGACGTCGATTAGGTAGATGATGTGACGCCGGAGGAAGCTCAGAATGGAACGAGGTTGAATGCTAACATAGACGTGTTTGTCTTCACGTCATTTACTATCAGCTGTTGCCAATGGTAGCAGAGAATAAAATGTTTCTCAGGTTTGCTTTTTTCAATTGTCGCTCAAAATTGATTTATAAGTGCAGTCGAAGGAGTTTCTTATAACTATAGTCTAAAAATCGACTATTCTTATAAACGAGTAGAATTTTTTCGCAATTTTTAGTAATTCTCTTTTTCTTTTTTTTTAATTTTTGCTTGTAATTCGAAAACAATATTTCCTTAATTTTATTATCGTCTCAATATTCCGTCATTCTCAGTTCTTTTTTCCGCTTATAACTCGGAAACATTTCAACGTATAGAAGAAAACATTTTTCAACATCTAAAATGACGCAATACCTCTTCCATTTGTAAGCCTGGAGTTTCTCGTTTTATTTCCCTTTTTAAAATACCGACCACGCAATTCCTTTCAGTTTCGCAAGCGAAAATTACCTTACTCGCTGTTGAAACGAAAGTTAGCGAGCTTTTGAGATCGTTTGATAGCTCTAATTACTGGAAAAGAAAGTTCCAAAGAGCTTGTCCGGCAGGGTGTGAAGAATTTTCTTGACGGAGCATCGGCAGAATGATTGTTCTGCAGTTTATTATTCTCGATATCCTTTGGCTTTAACTAAGAAGAAAATCAGTCAATTTGTATTACTAGTCTGAAAAGTTTTAAGTGGTTTAGGTTCAGTGTCTTTAGCGAATCCGCTCATTTCAATTATTTTTGTTTCTAATTGACCAACTTCATAGTCAAATCTCTCATCGATATAGTTGAAGTGTGCCTAGCGAAAATTCCAACGAATCTGTCGAACTTTTACAAAAACAATAATTAATTTAAATATATAAATAGTAATCGATTGACATTGATACAAAAAACACACATTTATATTCATATTTTCTAATTAAACCATATCAATCCCGCCTGAAAAAAAGGTAGCGATAAAGAGTTGATGGGCTCGAAATTGATTTTTGCGAATAAACAAATTGTGAAAAATATACAAATAGAAATTCCTTCTTGAGGAGCCCAACTCAATTTTCACACTTCATAATTATTATCCGTTCAACTTTATTATATTGCACATGAGCTATTGCAATTGCTATTGCTATTCGCTTTCTAATGGAAGTAACAAATCTTCGAGAGCATCTCTGATGCTTCGAGTATTTTTCCTATACAATGGCGCTGTATGAGAATCAAATTCTTCTGCGCCGTTATGGTAATGAGCTTCATCGGGTTACTATTATTCTCACGCCAAGGTCTCCATGTTGTTCGTTCGCATACAAATAAGTCAAGTGAGATTCGTTACGAATGGGTCTTGAAAAAATTCCATCTAGTAGCTAGAATAGATCACCGTTGCAGACCGCATCACCCGGAAGTTATGATACAAAAATAAATTTAAGAAAATAAGAAAAACGATTTTCCACGAAACTGCAATTAAATGTTTCCTACACCGCTAGAGAACCTTTTTTTGGTTCTCATCATTTAATGTTTTAGAATGGCTGTAGCGCCCTCATTTTTTGAGTCAACTCCAATCTAAGGACACTGTCTGAAAGATCCAGAATTTACATAATATATTAACAGTGCGACTTCCGACTTTTTTCCGCACAGCAATAAGGAAAAAATTAGGCCAATGAGGAAATTGGTGCAGTTTCAGTTTTTTAATTGGTTTTCTACCTGAATTTTTTCATAACCAAAAACAAAAAAAAAGTTTTCCAAAGGTACGGTCTCTTTTTTTGTTTACTTACTCCTGTTTTTCAAAATTCATACGTGATTTTCTCCACTTAAAAGTGGATTTAACAGAAAAGTGGCCATATCGTTGGATAGCTGAGTTTTCGTACATGTTTTTCCCGAAAAGTTCATTTGCTTGAACAAAGTCAGGTAAAAATGCAACGGAAAAGGTTTTTTTTTCTCTTTTGGCCTCATTTTCCCCGTATTTCTTTGCAGAAAAAAGTCCAAAGTGGCACATTTCTTACAGGAAAATTCACGCTCTTTTCAGCGGCGGCTTCAGATTTGAATTTACCTACTCAGGAGAAAAAACAAGGGCGCTACAGCCTTTTTAGTGAGAAAAAAAACAAAAAACAATAAAATGCCATAGGTAACGGTTTTTTTAAAGCAATATCGGAAACAATGTTTGCGAGTAAGATTCGTCGTAAATGAGTTGCTGAATATTGTTCTTGATTACTGACCAAAAAAGACGCAAATTATGAACCTCTTTTCAGCTTTTCTAGTCGTAACCCAGGAAGCATCTTGCTGCACATTTTCCGACGATAATTACTCCGTGGAAATGCAACGAAACAGCGCTCACTGCTTCCTTATTCTGACGATTGATGGCCGGTGAAATTCCATCGTCACCGACGTTATTTGCCGTTGGCAATGCAACGCGCTTTAGTAACTTCCGCGCACGTTGATGCGGCCGCTTTCTAGCATGAAATACCTAAGTACCTTCTCTGCTCCGACTTTCCATCGTTAAAGGCCTAGAAACGAAGAAAATCTCATCGCTTATAGCAGGAAAGCATGAAAAGGTTTGCGACATCGTGAAAGCGGTCGGCGATTTCAAGTATTCCGAATACGTTTGTCGACGGAACTGGATTTGTCCGGTGAATAGATTAAGTACCTTACCTTGCGTCAAATTTGCGATCGCGAGCTCTTGGCAGTTTTCATTAGTAGCTCCGTCATTGATTTAAAATTTATGAATACTTTTCCTCTAGCTTCTGTACCGGGTGATTTTCATGTGGCACTTTTAATCTTGTAATCTTTCCATATATCTCGCTTAGCAAACTTCTACAGCTGATTTTTCTAATTACTCAATATAACAAAAAATGCTACTTATCTGTGTACCTATATAATTAGCGAAAATTTCTCAATCCATTGATAGTTTCGATATAGGTACTATTTTTAGATGTCTGGGGGTTGTGAGGTGGGGAAAAACCAGGCGACTCATTCTCCAATTCTTTATTGGCCGAGCACTTTCGCCCATTCGGGCATCCTCAGGGCGACGTGGATCCATAGGGTCCACAGTGCTCGGCCAGCTAATAAAGAATTGGAGAATGAGTATCCTGGTTTTTCTCCACCTCACAACCCCCGGACATCAATAAATGCGACGAGAAGGAAAAGAAGTACTATTTTTAGGCGTATCGCCTCTCCATCTCGTAGTGCAATACTTGGTAATAATATTACGAATTTTTTCTCCATTCATTGCGCAGTCGCACTCGTACGTTCATGAAAAGTAATTTTCTCTGTCCCTCGTCCGTTCGCATGGTTTCACGACTTCGGAAAATCTTGATTTAGCGTCTATCTCGTGTCGGTTACTCTGCTTCAGAAACGAGAAGTTGCCATGCCATCCGTAACAGGTCCCAAGGGCATGGGAGAAGCTGAGGCTCCGTTGTGAAAAACTGTTGCTACCTGCGAGAGACTCACACGGCCTTCTCCTCAAGCTGATTCGCTTAATATATTTTCCAGCGGAACTTGCAATGGGAATTTCCTTCTCAAATGAGACAATAGTTTCGCTTATAAAGAACGTGTCAGAGCAACGAGTATGGAATGAATGTTTTCTAGGGATCGATTTTCTATAATAGAAAAATTTAGAAGATTTTCTATAATAGAAAAATTTAGAAGATTTTCTATAATAGAAAAATTTAGAAGATTTTCTATAATAGAAAAATTTAGAAGTTTTTCTATTATAGAAAATCGATCCCTACGTTTTTAGATTATTCCCTCTCGGGAATGATAGTTTTCTGGGTACTTTTCTATTTATTACTAAAGTTGGTCTTGTAATGTATTTTTCGAACCTCTTTTAATATGCTTCTCTCGGATAAGAACAATCGCTTGATACAGTATCTACAAGTGGAGAGTGCTGAGCATTTCCAGAATCAGTGAGGTTAAGGCTTGGTATAGTTCTTAGTATCTTCATCGTGGCCATACGGCTGCGTGGAATATGGGACTATTTTTGGAAGAGCAAGACAGACATTTTCCGTTCTCATTACTCGAGTGATAATATTACTCCTCGAGGGTTTATCGAATATGACGAAAATGCAATTTTTTTAATCCCATGAAGACAAACTGGCTACTGCAAAAATATTTACCGCATGATTATAACGCGTTCTTCCAACTGCCCTTTTGCGTTAGAGGAAATGGACTGTCCTCTACCGTGATTCAAAATTATTTAAGTAGAAATTCAACTTTGGTGAACCATCGAAGAAAATTTCTATTTGAGCAGGCTTATCTAGTGATACTAGTTCGAGCAATATTCTGCGTTTCCGTTCCTTATTTATATGGAATTGTTTATTACGAGTTGAAAGAACGAGCGCGAAGTAGAAACCGGATTGTGCGCAAGTATCGGCGCAATATCGGATAGGCCTACCTCAGATACGAGATCGCTCGCCGGTCAGTCACTTTGTTTCTGTTTTTGGTCAGGACGTCCAAGCTGACAGGTTGGATCGAATTATCATCGTCACCCGACCGTAGATGGATCCGTGGTGGCGAAGAGGAAGTGGGCTCGCCGTATTTGGGCTTCCGGCCTCAGTTCCACGAGGACCTGCATCGCACTGGTCTTCCTGAGCGTCCCAGCTGAGGATAACCGACTTTTCTGTTGCCGCAGGAGCACTCAATTTTTTTTCTATAGATAAAAAACTGATATTTTTGCAATGTGAGAATCCAAAGATTTCTGATTTTTGAACGGTCGATCGAACAATCGGTTCTAAAATTGTTGCAGCGGTTCCGAGTGAAGCTTTAGACAATTCTGCGTGATAGAATAGCTAGAGTTAGAAAATAAAGCTTTATAAATCATTCCAATGCTATCTGCGAATGCCTAATGCTTCTAATTGGGTGAAGAAATGGGTCATCTTTAACCCAAAAATGATTTTTGGTGAAAATTTCATAGTTCTCTCCGATATAAATCTGTCTAAATGCGTCCATAATGTTTATGATCCTCTTGAAAATTTTTTCGCCCTGCACATATATTTCTACACATTCGATTATAATGCAATTGGAAAATATAATCAGTGAAAATCATGTTGATCCGTCTAATTATATCGTCCCGGTTTCAGTTCTCAAGTGGAACGTGGACATCGTCTTCGTGTGCATTTCGCTTTTTCTCGTACCGATTTTTTCCCCCGACGACTTTCTATTAGAATGTAACTCTATCGTTCTGATTGAATGTGGCTTGCCATCGCTCGATGAAAGTTGAGGGCGCCGATTAATTAACACTTCTGCTGAGCTTAGTTCTGGCCTAAAAGCATTATTAAATAAGTAATTAAGTAAAATTTTTACTTTTCGATCGATTCAAGAACTCCTCGACCCAGTAGTGTATAACGTGAAAGAGGTACAGGAAAATTTCCCTTGCGCCGTAGTTACAACTGCGTTATGTCTGTGTTTAAATATGTTTATTCATTGGAATTCAATGTGCTATTCCTCATGTTTTTATTTCCATCTTTACGTAGGTAGTCAGTTATTGAACTCTACTTGATTAATTGATTAAAATAATTCGTCAATTTCAATACTAAGCCTGTCTTGGATTTTTTTCACATGAAGTGGTCTAATACAAATTACTTATCGATATTTTTTCTATTTTTCCAGGTAAGGCTATCTTCAAATTTTGAGCTCTCTGGTCTTCCGATTCGTGTGAGTTATTTTCCTAATGAAAATGTTTCCTCGTATTGCTGCTAACTGTGGTTTCTAAGAATTCCTTTATATCGGCTCCGTCCGTGTCTTATCTTTGCTGAGTCAAAAATACTCTGATGACTCCTCAATTGCTGAAGCTAATTTTGTGGGTTGAAACGGTTGTCAAGTGATAGGATTACTGCTTAGAAAGATAGGTGATTTAATTTAATGGAGGATAGGAACATGTTGAATTGACTCTTCTGCCTAGGATGTCAGTTCTAGTCAATTTTGACGAGATACTCGTATGTGGAATAACTACGTTATAAGGTAATTTTAAAAGTTATAACAATATTTAGCTCTCGGTTTTCTAGTATAGACAGCCCAATAAGCATGTTTTTTTTTCTTTTTTTTCCGGATTTTCATACTTTTGAAGTTTCATAACCTGGGAATTTTTTCCGCCACTTTCGCTTGTTTTCAAAAAATAGTTTCTGTCTAAGCGATTTGAGGAAATTTAATTTAGAATCAATAAAAAAATAAAATAACAACGCAGATTTTTTTTAGATATATTTCGGTAAAGCAAGCTTATTTGTTTTAGAAGAACGACTAGAGATGATCTCTCGGTTAATCAGGGATATTAAAAAGATGGATATAAATAAATATGTGTGAATAATATGTCGCTGTGCGAAGAATAAAACAATTCCCTTTTTCAACCAAATGACTTTCCGGCAATTGTGGTCACAACCCTTATAACGGAATGCGTATCAAGTTATATGCCCCAAGTTCCCTCTGCTTTGTGCTCTCCCTAGCCTCTCCCCCTCTTTGAGAAAGGTATTCGGCGTTTCCTCTAGGCCAGGCGATTCTTCAGTGCTTCGCTCGCTGTCTAACCGTCAGTTTCGTTTTAACGTTTTTATTTGAACGTATCGGTTTTTCGGTCGTCCTGTGCGTGTCAGTGTTTTCAATGTGAGCAGTGAATATTTACATTTTATTTCATATTTTGAAATACGTCGCCTTCAATATGCGACAATTTCAATCATACTAAATTACTCCATCAATTTAATCGCATTTTTTATTTTCTTACAAGTTATCGCGTCTTTCGATTTCCTTACGTGACAATTGTTTAAAAATCGTTTAGCCTGCTGAAGAGTTCAGGTTTTGTTCCAAGAAAGTAATAGTATTTAGCGCTTTAAATCCAGTTGATGAGGTTTCCAATTGAAAATTAAAATATTTAAGCTATGATCTCACGTCGTCGTAAAAACTAACAATCGAGTGTGAGAGCTTCAAAGAGTGTCCACAAATTTATAATAGGATTGAAAGTATATTATATCAATAGCCATAGAAAATTACCATTTACGTAGTACATTGCCTGGATTTTGAGAGCTGGACGTCCTTCCTGAAAAATCGTTTTATATCTGTCAATTACCTTGAATTCGCGAATCAGGTAGTTATTTCAAAACTCGTCCGGTTCGATAATGATCCTATCTGTTTTTCTAATTGACGGTTTGATAGCAGACTCAATTAGGAACTGGAATTCAATGGCGAATGTCGATATCCTTCGTCGTTTAGGGAACCTTATTTAAAATAATTTCAATTAATTTCTAACAGTGATAAAACGGTCTTGCGGATATGATAATGTCTCGTAACAAAGAAGCCGAGGAAACAATGCTAAAAACAACCTTGAAATGAAAATGAAAAAAAAACTACATAAAACACAAAAAAACCTAGACCATAAAATAACAGATTAGGTACTACTTTTAGTTAAAACAAGGAAAAAACACCGATCAATACGAAAAAGCTCTGTTGCTTGAAAAACCTTAAAACACTTACATAAATGTTTATTAAAAAGAAAGAAAAAACTGAAACAATACACAAAACGAATCCGAAAAAGATTGAGAAAATTCAGAAAACGGACTGAAAATTGATTTAAAAAATAATTAACTATTGAAATTTAACTATTTAAATAACGGCTCGAATATTCTTTAAAAAAGTAAAAAACGCACTCTTGACATTATGAATTAATTGAATGAAAACTGATCCAAGAACAACTTTTGCAACCCATTTCTGTTTACTGTGAACTACCTATAATTATGTAAAATAATAACTGCTTAAAAAATCCGCTGGGAAAATTTAGAAAGAAGACAAAGAAGCCAAATAATTAAGTAGTAAAAAAAGCGTTTTGAAATGCTGCTAAACAATGCGATAAAACTCAAACCTGCATAACAACTGAAGAAAGGAAAATATACCTCGAAGTGGCCTAAGCTTGGGAAAAAACTATGGGCAAGCTTCCTGAAGAAATGCATTAGGTTAGGGATTGTTGCCTGTAACCGCTTCAAACCTCGAGGTATTTTACTACCCATTCGGTATAAAAAAAAATGTCAAATCGACTCCTTTCTCTCGATGGGTAATTTTTCTAGCGGTTTTCCTATTCTAAGGACATCATGCGAAGAAAACCTTGTGCTCGTAGCCATTTCATCTGGAGAAAAATATTGCTTCGACGACCTCTGCTGCGGCTGCAACCGCTGACGCTCATAACTCTCGAGTGTAACCGCTTATCCCGAATTGCAAAACCGGTGAGGCAACTCGAGCCCGTCCAATTTTCGAGTTTCAAACTAGGAATGAAACATTTCCCCGTATGTGCTTGAGGAGCGAATGGAATTGTAAAAATGATTTGCTGTTGCAAAACGAGTGTGCTCGTGTCGGGGCTTTTTTATTGGTTTCGTGCCGTATGTGATTTTTTTAGGCGATTACTTATGTCTTTCAATTTTTCGGCGTCGACTTTTATGGTTATTGCGTCTTTTTACTAGAATGTCTAAGGTCGTCCGCTCCTAGAAAAACATTTACAAGCCGATGACAAGTTATGTACATAAGCGCTTCTCGAGACGGATGGCGACTCGAAGCAATAATTCTCCATTACCTTGTGAAGGCGTTTTCATCTTTCGAAAACAAATGAACATCGAGTCTCTTGAGCCTTCAAATGTAGAAATCTATTGACCGAGCTATCTAAATATTTCACATTTATCGTCTCGCCATTTCCTATGACGGTAATTTTTGCCTAAAGAATATCCTCGGCTATCTTCAAGGCGCTTAATATCGATTCGACTCATATGGACAATCGTCTTTTATGAAAATCTTGCCTTCTGGTCGTTCTGAGCACCGGATGTACTTCAAAGCGGATTCAGAAAGCCGCAGAGGCCTGAATCGGCGAAAGCTTAGAGACGAGATGCCGCGTTCCTCTCCGTCAACCTAATGATAATCGTCAACCGTGTACTGTTGTAAACCCATTTTCACCTTGGTGCTTTTTCTTTACGAGCTTTGCAATTAAGTCCGGCCATTTGTAGTTTTCCTCGCACGTTTCACTTTTGCTAGCCCGTAAATATTCCGAGCTAAGGTCGACTTCTTGGTTCGCTCCAGTTGGTATCTTGGAAAAAATGCGGTTCGCTTGTCTAGACGTTACGCTCTGCGCTTTTATCTTCTCGACAGCTTTCAAGGTTGGGGATAATGGACGCGTTTCCTCGCAAATTGAATTAGTATAGGCGGTGGTTTGAAAAATATCGTTCGACAAGGTTTTCAGCGAATTATCCTAGTCTTGAGGATGTTTCGGTTTTAAATTAAATCAAGAATAGTCACGATCGTTTGGAAAATAAAATTGACGGATGGATTTCTTGGCTTGTGGCCTATTGAACCAAATATTCTTAACTCGCATTATTAGATCATATTATTCGGGCGAAATTGAGACGAAATGAGATTTGAACGAAAATAGCCTAGAATAGAAGACAAACAGATTGTCACGAATTCCACTGATTTTAAATGAGTTGTATCGATTTCGGCGATTAGGCCATCATCAGTAACTATCTTACAACTATAACTCGTATAGCAATATAGCTCGTTTAAAATCAGTGGAATTCGCGACGATTTATTTTTCTACTATCCTATTAAAAAAAAAAAAAAGTCGTTCTGATTTCTGTATTTATTCTTCATTCAATGGACTGCAGTATTCCTGATTTTTAGTCTTGAATACCTACAATATCGAAGAATTCGCTAGTTTGGTTTAACAGGCCATTAGTGTAAATTCTCTCCCCTACAATTTCAGCGGTTTCCTTCGGCTTTTCGTTAAGCATTATTGACAAAGAAGGATCAACTATGAATTAAAACGATTCGGGAGTGATGTTAGAACACTGCAGTTCGGGCAGCGGGTGCCGCCAAGTGGCCGGCAAACTTGCGAACAACGTGTGCAGTATTTTCAATTGGAAACAGAAATACGACGTTGCTAAGCTTCAGAAGAAAAACAACGTTGATCAGAAGCTCAATTTGGTGAGTGTACGATATTTGCTATACGATATAATAAAACTAATATACGGTTTATAATTTTCTGCTGATTTTTTTTTTTAAGAAGAAATATGCTCGAGTCCCTGCGATAAACTGACGTATTTATTCTGTTGGCATACTAAAATCCGCTCAAGTATCAGTCGAGCGGTTAAGCGAGCTTAATCGAATTTCTTCTGCGCCCTGTACATAATTATTCCACCATTACACTTCCATTATAGCGGCAAATCCCGCTGCATGGGAGGGAAAACTAATTTTCTTTATAGACTTGTACAGAAGAAAGCGAACTGGCTCGAACAAAGAGGTGATTCAGACCTAGGCAACCTAAAAAGCTGTAATGGACATAAAGAAGGCGATTCGAGTCGAACAATTAGAAGGAACCGAAAGATACTGGTAGAAGACGTCAGAGGAAACGAATGGAGGGCAGAGCTGATAAAGTAGAGACGTTTTCCAGTGTAAAGCAGAGAAAACAGCCTGGTATCCGGTATTCCGTTTTAAACCAGGAATGTTGTGAGGCGTTCAACTCTTAGGTCTCGTGTATCTGGCTAACCTACATTTAATAAGAGCTACGTAAGTATTGAAGGGATCTAGTACTCTTTCATACGTATAAAAAGTATTACAGGTGACTAAGGTGAGAGCTGAGTATTACAGGTCAGAAAAGCTCTCAGACAGAAACCAATACAAAATAAATTTCCCTACCCTATCATAGCAAATTAAGCACTATCGACAATAATTATTTCGTTTGTGACGAACGATGCTCACTTTTCGGTGAAAAGTGTCCAGCGTCTATGACTCAGAATAGTGGCATGCGAGTTCGACGTCGTATGCGATAGTGACAGGCAATAAGGGGTCATTTACCTGTCTAGTACTTTCCCATCGTTTCGCGTCTTTCTCCAGGTAGTCGAGCTTAATCGGCTTAGTCGTACCTAAATGCACGTACGCTTAGCGCCAAAAAGGAAAAATAAATTCAATACTGGGCAAAAATACAAATAGAATTTGATCAAATTGGTGATTTTCTCCACCGCTCAAATACTTTCGCACCTTCAGGGCTCTTAAGGTCCTCGGATGGTCTTCTGGATAAAATGATGAAGTAATTTTTATTTTATTATTGCCGTTTTCAAGGCGACACAAAGAGAAAGCGGCAAAATCAAAGTTTATATGATTAATAGTATGATTAATTTAGTATTTATTATCATTATTATTTACTAGTATTAATTATTATTAATTAGTATTAATAGTAACTATCTATAAATATAAAACTATACAACAATGATGAGGAGTGGTATACGATTGATTGAGCATCTGGCTGGTTAGAATTTGATTTGAAAAATAGGACATACTCAAAATTCAAGGCCACCCGCTGAAAAACCTGCAGAATTTCCATTTTCGTCCCTGAAATTTTTCAAAAATTACGAATTTTTTTTTTTAATTGCATTTATTGAATAATATAAAAGAAAATTAAAAAGTCGAAGAAATTAATCGAAAAGTGTCGTTTTTGGGACAAGTCCGCGCCTCATGAGACATACATAGGAGAGGTTTTTTAGCTCTACACAATTCGTTCCAACATAATTTTTTTTTCTCTCGCAATTTCGGGCTCTTTTACTCGCTGATCGACGGTTGCTCCTGACATGAACGTTTAAATGGCCAAATTGTTGCTTGCTGGTGTTGGGTGACCGACGAATTACAAATTGCCTAAGCTTCAATTCGTTGTTCACTCAAAATTTGTGAAAAAAATTTGGTCGGTTCACGATTATTATTTAGGCGATCCTCCGACTACTATGACCTAGTTTAGCCTTTATTTTCCTAACTCTCTCTTCTCGTAACTCTTGTTATTTATTTATTTTTTGTGAGAAAGTATTTTTTTCTTATTTTTTATTTAACCATTTTTCGAACTTGCGCCAACATTTCTGTTTCATTCAGGGCGACCGCAAAACAAAAAAAAAAAAAAAGCTCAAACTCCCATTCCTTTTCTTCATAGTTATTTGCCGTAGAATTGCTTGTTTTACTTACTACCGACAGTTTATTCGCGTTTCAGCTCGGCCTACATTCCCAAAGGAAGAGTTTCATCATAATTTTCGAGTTCTCATCGCTGTAAACAGGTTTATTTTATCGCTCTGCCGAGTCACGGTCGAGCGGGTTCTGCATGATTATTCGCAACAGGTAGTCGGCGGACTAATCACTGTTCTAGAGCACGTACTAAGAAACCCGACTGCTTCTGGAAACCGTCTTAAAACTGCGTTTTCTCCGTAGTGCAGATAGCGAAGCATTCGTTGGTAATCTTGTAGCGTAAACGTTTCTGTAGTTGCTTGAGCGGATGCAAAAGGTGCGGTAAATTTTACCATCGCCGCAAATGAGAATTATTGCCTTGTTTATGAGTTAAGGATGTTATCAAACTATACATGCGACTTGTCAATTAAACGTTCGTCCGGGAATCTCATAATCCCCTTCACTTTCTAATAACTGACGTAACGTCAATAATAATTTAACGGCATGATTTTATTCATCGTATCGACGAATTGTATAATACGAGAAAAACCTTTTAATTTGGTGGAGCCGAATACTGGAATTTGTTCTATAACTCTCGTAGTTACAGCTATCAGTTTTACAGATATCATTTTACGCTGCATAAAAAAATACATAAATATATAATATTTAAAAAAAATTTATAATATTTATTTGTATTTTTTTTAAAGCAATATTTTCATAATTTTGTCGATACTGCGTTGCTCAAATAAATTGAAACTAGTTTAATTTGCGAATTATTACTCGTAACTGTTCAGCTACAAACTAAGCCTCGAACTCGAAAATAAATATATGGAATAAATAAATAGGATAAATGTATATGAATACTTCTTTCAAGCTAGATCTTCAATTGCGTCTCATTTATTTTCTCAGTCTGACCGAATATTTCAAGCGTTGAGCGAATGAAAGTTAATTGTAGTCCAACAAGGATTCTCACGATCGTCAAAATATAACCCGATCATACAACATTCTGAATAATGCAGTATCCCATTTCGCGGAATCCCAAGGAAAATTTAATCATTTTAATGTTGCGACGTCATTAAAATCCAATTTTCGCTTTCCGGTTGATGAGTACGTAGCTGAAACTAGTAACGCGAAACTAGTTGTTTGAAATAACCGCACCTACTTGCACGCTACCGCAATTCCGCAGGAATCCGATCAAAGGATGGCCCGCGGCCTTGATTACGCATTTTCAAGGACATCACGAGATAAAAAGCGTACATGCAACGTGCGATTGAGATTCCTAAAAACCATTTCAGATTTCTCTAAGAATCTTCACGTCCAGACCCAGACTTATTACCTGGCACCTACTAATTTATCGTAAATTCATATTTATTTGTAACCATCTGGTAGTCATTTTGCCAGAGAGGCGCCGACTCCAAAAGATGATCAATCTGGAGGCGATTCAGAGGTGAAAGGAAAATCTTTTAATCATTTGGGAAATGAGAAATAGTAATTTTTATATTATTAGGGAAGGTGATCCAATCAATCAGGAAGTGGTCAGGTCAATACGAGTAGTAAAGTAGTCCTTAAAATGTGTAGTTGGCGAATGAGTTGCTGCGAAGTTGGGACATTTTTGTTATTTTTTCCTTTTCAGAGTGTATTTTATAGGCAAAGTTTTTGAAGTCGGTTTTTTATTATTTTTATTTTTTTCTCTTTTTTGTGACTTACAATCATGGACAGCTCTCTTCACAGAATTTTCCCAAGCTTTCATTATTGTGTTCTTGTCACTTACTACCAACCGTCCAAACTCAATTCATAAGTCAGTTGAACGTTGAAGTTCTAAAGTATAATGATTACCTAACTACTTTCAATGTTTTCAACTTTAAACGTTCTGTTCATCTATTTAGTGCGAAAGAAACAAAGAATGAACCATATATTATTGATATACACATCATCAACTATCATTATGCTGAATTTGAGCGAAATCCATAACAAAAAATTTTTCGCGAAAAATCCCAGGGGTACCCCTGCGATTTTTCTCAACCGAACAGTTAACGAATTTTTACTCCTCTCTCAACACAGATAAAAATCTGAAATTTTCAGGGAAGTTGTGTCTTATCAAGATGTATTTTTGTGATTTTTTTTATTTCTCGGAAAAATCTGGAAATGGTCCAAAAAAATCGGTTTTTGAAAGCTCAAAAATTGGACTTTAACCGTGATTTTCGGGGTCAAAATAAATGCGAATCAATTGTTTTACTATGCAGGAGTCTTCAGTTGAACGTCTTACACACGTACATAGCAAAAAGTTTGGCGAAAAAAATTTAAACAGTGCCAGAGAAATTATTTTCCGTAAATCGAGTTTTTCGCCGGCCGAATTCCGAGCTCCGCTGGCATCGGTAATAGTGAAAAATTAAATTTTCGTATTGAAGCGATTTTGAAAGCTATTCTTATAGGAAATTTAACGCTGAATCCGAATATGACTTCAAAACGATGGAAATTTCACGACAACTATAAGTTTTTCGAGGTTTAATACTACCCCGCCTACGTTTTCAACTTTGAAAATCCGTTGCAAATACATACAGTACTGTTCAAATTTGATTAATTAATGATTCCTACAGGAAATTAGACGTAGAATTCGAATTCAAAGTGGAAAAAATCGAATTCGAACGATTAATAATATTTTTCGAATTTTTTTCGATTTTCATTCTGTTGAAGTTTCAACTTTGGGATTTTTTTTCGTCACGTTCCCGAAATGGGAACAATTAGGTGCTGTGGAAGAAAATGTAGGAAATTTAATGTAGAATCCAATAAAAATAAGAAAAAGGCTAGCGTATATAATAGCTCTCGAGACATATTCCACTTTATGTCAAATATATAATATAATATAATTATATAATATATTATAATATAATTATAATATAATAAATATTATAATATAATAATGTTAATAATCGTTAATAATAATAATGATTACTAATTTTATGTAACGGCGACTTATAGAGTTACTCTAAATTTTTTTCGGATCTTCATTTCTTCTATTATTCTTCATTTATAAATTAACAATCCGTTTTAAAAACGTGAAACCGTTTGTAATCTGTTCAAATTTCGCCCTCGGAGGAATTCTATTTTTGACGACGGCTGGCAATTTTACAAATAAGTTAAGCCCACAATATTGCCCTCGTTATCATCGTAGACGACGAGTGAAGTAATCTTGTTTGCACATTTCGCAGGAGTCACCGAGCTTCTTCAAAATATTTGCTCACCTTTGCTAACAAGCGAGAAGCCGTCGAGTGCATTTACGTAATACGCTCCAGAAAACGCACAACCTTATTCGGCTAGAATGTTCGCGCATATATTAGTTCCGAATAGACGAAACCTTAACACAATCGCTGAATCGTTTAATGAAAAATATTGAAGAAAAAATGACGAACACATGAGACAATCTGGGGAGGGAATGCGAGTCTCAGCTTTTCTCTATAAAAATTAGGACTTTTTCGACGAGGAAACAGCAAGAAATATATTAATGACGGAAATGACCTCATTGCAAGATAATTAGCCGAGGCGTCGCGATAGCTTTTGGCCACAAAAAAGATCTCGATTGTCGTTGGAGTGGATACTCAACTTGGAAGCTGACTAGGCTTATTTTTTTCGAGCAAAGATGAACTCTGCGTTTTTGTTGATGTGCCGACGCTTTGTTCTGTTCGCAAAGACCGTTATCCCCTTCGGAGTTCCAGTTTTTTAGTACAAAAGACGCCAGCCGAAAATTTACGAAGTAACGAGATGACTCTGCGAACGATTTAGGCCGATGAACTGCAAGGCGATATGCAAGAAGAAATGAAACAATAATTTTGGATATTATCGGTTGATGATCTTCTATATTACCTGGTGAAGATGTTCAGCGAGAGAAAATTCTTCCAGGATTTAAAAACCGAATTGTGACACTGTTAGAAGAATCTTCATTTCTCGTACATTTTCTCTACATTTATCGGAAAAAATAATTACGTTCTGTACTCTCTGATTATATTTTTCCTCGGAACCCTTCATTCCGGTACTCTGCTTATTTAAATAAATTGATTTTTTCACGCCCGAGGTCAAAATTTGATGTTTCACGTTTCAAGGCATGTAGAAACCGAATATCCAATAAAAAAATTCTGTCCGTCCGCCGTACGCCGTCAACATTTGTCTGACGAAACTATGAAACCTAAATTCTTGAAATTTTCACCAAAAATCAATCTTGGTCTAACAATGGCTCACAATTCTTTAGCCATTTCGCTACCTCAATTTTAACAATATTTTTGAGGGGGAAGAAAATTCGTATTTTCCAACGTTTATCAGAAAAATGTGTATTTGGTATAAATTTCTATATATTTTTGGACGCTGAATCGAATGAGACCATCGCGGCGTCGATAGCTTTATTGGTTCTCGAGTTATCGCAGCTTCTGTCTTGAACTTGGAAGATTTTCACAAATTTGGTATGATCAGAATAACTCGATAGTTCTTGGAGCTATAAAAATCGTTCTATACTCGTTGGAATGGTTGTCGAACACTCTCTTCAGCTATACCGCAAGGCAAAAAATTCAGATTGTAATTTGGAAATTTAAAAAAAAAATGATTAAAATTACTTTGGTTGCTACGAAGTTTTTCCCATAAGATAAAAAACGGTTTCGGTGTAAAAACGGTTGTTTCGGTGGTAAACTGTTTTACCACCGAAACAATGGTTTATTATTGAATAATAAACCATTGTTTCGGTGGTAACGTTCACAAATGTTTGGAATAATTACTATCAGAAAAGGGATAGTCTTTTTAAATCATTATTGAAGGGAAGGAATAGTAAACCACTGTGCAATCATTTGCAGCGTTTTCCTGATTACGTACGCTAAAAAAAAAAAAAAAAAAACACGCAAATAAGAAATAATACTCCCTAATACCTTTAGCACCGTTGCTAGCTAATTGCGGCGTGATCATGTTTCATGATACGCTTTATATGTAACCGTTGTCTACAAGCATTTACTAAAAGTTGGCTAACGGCTTGGTTTGCATTGGTTCGAGAAACCGGAGTTAGATGGTACAAATTCGGACAGAACTGAGTAAATTTTTGGTCGGTAAAATCCAAGATTCCCAACAAAAAAAAATCCAAGATTAAGTTATTAGAAGGTCGAAAATGGTATTATTTATCACTTTTTAGCCAACAATATCTGACAAGAAAGAATTTTGTGTTTTACTCCCAGTCTGCTATACTGTGGAGATCGTGGGTTAAGCAGCAGCGATTGCATAACTCGAACGATATTGACCCTCGTTCTAGCTCTTAACTTTCTTTTGAACCCTTATCCAACGAACAATCCCTTTACGAGATGGAAAGGCCTGCAGCTATAGATAGCCACACCCAAACGTATTCCTAAGCTCCGAGTGGACATCAAAGTCCTCGTACTTTCGTGTCTCTCTGGTGCTGGAAAGTTGCCGTTTTGGTCGGTGAACATGACACACAATACGCTCAGTGCCACACACGGTAGCGTGCGATCTCGTACTCAAGCGAAGAGCTTAAGTTTCTTAGCTACTTTCTAAGCTCTTTACAAAACCGAATGAGGAAACTGTCAACCGCAATGAAAAATACGAGGGAAAACTTTGTTTGCTGATGAGTGAAATGCAGGATTCGATCAACGTTTTAGCGCTAGACGTGAATCAAACTTAGTTAACTGATTTTTCCTTCTTGAACGACAAATTGAGAATATGATCAAGTTAATTTTTTTCATTTGGAGGAAATTTCATTTGAAATAATGGAAGGAATCGGACGGTGAACTGCTTGGAGTATTACATTTTTTTCCAGCGAAAGATATTTAAGTTTAAATTATGAAAAAATGAGGCAAATGATCTTAAAATAGTCAAGTTTCCATAATAAGCCTTCAATTCGACCATCAACACTCACCGATCGACTTATTCAGCTTAGTTTTTCGTACAGTTTTTTTGCGAAGTTTTTGTACAGTTTTCGTACAGTTATTCGTAGGTACAGTTTTTCGTAAAGTAATTCGTACAGTTTTTCCGTTTAGTTTTTCATACAGTTTTTGTACAGTAACCATCGTACAGTTTTCGTACAGTAATTGATACAGTTTTTTCGTACAGTACCAATTATCTTACAGTTTTCAATAATTCGGTTCGTTGAACGTCACCTAACTGAAAATTCGACGACGTCTCCTCCGTCTTTTCCTCCGCATCTGTCGACCGTAACCTACGGCTGACTTCGAGGTCCAACAATGAAACCCACGCGAATAACAGAATGAGCTTAAGGTCGTAAAATGTACTGTTTGACGGGAGTATCCGATTTTGAAATTACCTTCCTACACAGAATCACCTACATGGTATTCAACTGACGCATTGATAAATCCGTCTCAGGTATAGAACGTAGGTTTCATTCATTACGAGGAATTGTCGGAACCTGCCAAAATGTTCGGAGGGTAGGTGAATTTGGAAAAATACGCACCTCACTCGGAGGCAGTTTGGAGAATAGAAAATTTGTCAGAAGACGTATCTCAAAAACCTATCCATTACGACAGAGGATGTCTCAGGGACGTCTCACTGCTATTTTGTAACGTCTCTGAGACGTGCCATACGTGTCGTTGAGCTGTGTTTCGGCTGGGTGGAATAGAATATAATAAGAATGTGCAAATTAGGGCGTCATTAGATTTTGGATTCAATGCAGCACTGGATAGTAAACCGATTTAATATCAATTTTGGTTTATCATCAATAATAAACTATTGTGATCGCTCACGGAAAAAATTTCTATCCCTCTCAAAATCAGACGGTTCACGTTTCTAGGTACGTAGTATTCAATTAAAAAATGTCTACCCGTTCGTTCTACCGTCAGCACTTTTCTGAAGAAACTATGAAAGCTGCATCACCAAAAATTAAATTACGCCTAACAATGGCTCAATTTTTTACCCTACCCTAATGTTAAGTGATTTGTCCTTTATATTTTAGTACGAGATATTGGAGAAAAAAATCAAAACTGAACTAAACCTTTAGTAGTCTACTGTTGGAATTTAATTGATATACCTTCATCCTGAGTTTCAGTGCTGTTTAACTCCTCATTCAGTTTCGTTGAAGAGCACTCTCGTCTCCTTCCGATTAATTATGCTCAATCGATCCTAACCATGAATTATCGAAACTGAAGTATTAATACTTTTTTTTAATCGTTTGATAGCCTTATATTCACGTTTTAAAATACTCCTTTTCGAAAACCTTCTCAAACATGGAAGTACTGTGATCTGGGCGCGTCGATTTTCTTGATCATCGTCGATGATTGCGAAATCTACCTGTAATTATATATTTAAATTTTTTCAGCTCTCCTTAAATGGAAAATCCTCAACCTGTGAGACTTTCGATGATGGAATGCCTCGGTTATCCGCTCTTCCTCGACAATAGTCTGTCATTTGAGGCGAGGACGAGATGAGCCTAACCGACATTCCTTTCTGAGTGCCTCGCCTATAATAATTACATGGTTCGCTTCGACATGAACCTACGAAGGGCCGAAAATGAAGAGTTCCTTTGAGCAAGAGCGTCGCTATGACTTTCAAAAATGTTCTCGCTTTCTTCTCTAATCTCGTTGTACTCTTTGCTCTATGTAAATTACAAAATTCGTCTGTAATTAAGTGAGGCATCTATGGTTAGTTGAATTCTTTGGATTCTTCGGTTCATCTTCCTACCATGACCTGGAAACCAGCTAAGGAGGTTGAAGACGAAAGCTTTTATAGAATATATATTGAGAGGTGGGCCCGGAAATCGAATGTATCCATTTTAAAACCGATTTAGATTCCAAATTTCTTTTCCAAGCGAGCTTCTTCGGGTACGGATCTTTCAGGTCCCACGAATAAAGTTTGAAACGCTTCAAACGAATGTACATTCGCATTTCGCTAGTCACTTCCGCCTACAAAGCTTAAAAAAAAGGAAAAACAGCGAAGAATCCCTTTTTTGCTTTCTTCCCTTATAATTAGAGATACTTATAAAAATGAATAGGAAACGGCAATAATCGCACATCGCTCATGACAACTAAACGGCAATCGTTAGGTTGTGAGATTCTGAATGCCGTGTACTCTGTCAGAAATACAATGGAACCAAAGTGCGCGTATAATTAACACGCGGAAACGATTCTCGAACAATCAACATTGTCCATGATGGGAAATTTTTAATTTTTCACCTTCATGCCGACGACGATGAAGCCCGAAGGTATTCATTTTATTGGGCAGCCGCTCTTACGGCGCTTTCTCTGCTGTTGAGTTGAAAATTCTGTTTCCCATAACTGAAAGTGGCGAGAGGTCATAATTCAAAAGTCAACGATTTCTGGAAGAAATCTAGAAAAAAAAATTATCCGGAATTTCAATTAAACGAGACGAAAATTTTATTTACTATTTTTACTATACATTTTAATAGAATGAACTGCAACCACCTGTTTTTACTGTATTTGTATTGTTGGATGTACATAATTAATTCCATTGAACATCAGAAATTTCGTCGACAAAGTTTATGAAATGTCACTTTGTCGGGTTGGAGAATTTTTTTTTTTTGTATCGATGGACTGGGGAATAATAGATTTTCTGCTGTCGCCTACTTTCTTCGAACAATGCGATTTTACGCGATCCAGGAAACGGCTCGATTTGAGGTTTTTAGACGGCGATCGGCTTAGATTCTGTCGAAAGTGTTTGCTCGAGAACACTTGCCCAGTTGGGGACGTGATTTCATCAGATACTCGTAGATAAGAGCGTTCCACTTGCAACGAAGGACGTGGCATTCGAGAAAAGTTGCACGGCGAAAGTTATCGCAGTTGTCGATGGCGACAGATTTGCCCTTGAGGTTCGCAAATGCCGCAGATGCATGTGGACCGCGAGGAGCCGGTTAGGAAAATTTTTCGTCGAATTATTTTCATTATATTGCCGAAGTGCATTGTGATCGCTGTACATTATTTATGCTCGGTTGTCCTGCGGACTTAGCTTTCGTCGCATTTTAGCGCATTTCTACTACAAAACGCTACAAATGAGTGTAGAGCGGTTAATTATTCATTTGCTTCAAGTGTGGTTATGGAAGCCCGTGCGTTTGTTATCGTAACTATAAGGAAAAATCCTCTGCAACTATAATAATTCTAATTTTTTTTATTCATCGTAATAACTTGATTAAAAATCGAATTAATCGCGTACGGATACAGCTGAAAAGTAACCGCATACAGAATTTTGTTATTGGATATTCGTATTTTACATTCCTTGAACGTAAAATATCAAATTTTGAGGGAGTTAGAAAATTTTCGTTCTCGGGCGATCACGATGGTTAATTTTTGAATAATTAACTTGAATGGGCAAAAAATAATTATCATCCTCCGGAGAGAAAATTGGAGCAGATATATATGGAATGGACACCTATTTCAAGCCTAAAATGGTATCACTTAATGCGCCACTTACATCTTGTGATGGTGAGCGGTAAGGAAACCATGCGGCCCATTCTCCATATTTTATTGGCTAGCGCAACATTATGATCAGTTCCCATATCATTCTATTTCAGCTCTCCCGGCGTTTTCAATGGAGCAAATTTTTTTCCGCCATTTATGGTCCGTTGATCCAAACGGGGGTTAGTATGCAAGGTTCTTTTTCCATTTGGGTTACAACGTTACGCAACTTAGCTTGACCCCACGAGCTCCTCTCACATTCTTCGGCTTGCTCAATAAGCTGAGAAACTAGCAACATGCAGGGTTGAATCTTCTAGACGATTTAAACGCCGCACCGTATACAGTTACTAGCTGCTGCTTTTGAAATCCTTTGGTTTCTGTTACTGTACAAAAATGCTCAGTGCAGAGATAGGTATTCATTGAGAAGTGTCGTTGATAGTGGAATGAAAAACTGTGCTGAATTAATTTCTAGGAAGGCGATTCATTCTTATATAAAAGACGGCGTGGTATTGAATTTGACGTTGAAGTATCGTTCTACTCCAGTTTTCTCCTCTCCGAAGAATGACATTTTTTAAATCCATTTTCGGTTTATTATCAATAACAAACCATTGTAATCGCAAAAAAAAAAAAAAAAATTCTAACTCCCTCAAAATTGAAAGTTTTAAGTTGAAGGCATGTATATCCCAAGTATCCAATAAAAAAAAATTCTGTCCGTTCGTGTTGACGGCGTACACTTTTCTGACAAAACTATAAAAGCTAAATTCTTGAAATTTCAACAAAGATCTTCGCCTGACAATAGCTAAAAATTTTTAACCTAATTTTTGGTAGTTTTTTTTTTGTGGAAGTTTTGTTTTTTTTTTTGGAAGTTTTTTTTTTTGGGAGAAAATTCGTATCAACGTTTTGCAAAAACAGGTGTATTTGGTATAAATTTCTATAGATTTTTTCGACGCTGAATCGAATGAGACCATCGCGGGGTCAATAGATTGATTGGTTCTCGAGTTATTGCTGCTTTCGTTTAGAAATCGGTAGATTGTCAGAAATTCGACATTAGGATATAACACGAGAGTTCTTGGAGCTATAAAAATCTAATTTGAAAATTATAAAAGTAAAAATGATTAAAATTGCTATAGTTGCTACGGAGTTTTCCTACTAAATTGGTGTTTCCCCTTATCGTTATCAATCTGTCGTTGGGTGGAAACGTCCACAAATGTTCGGAATCGTAACTATCACAGAAGGATGGTCTTCTTACATTAATATTGAGCTGAGGAATTATAAACCACCTTACAATCATTTGCAGCGTTTTTAAAAAATACTTTTTCCCCTACGTTTTGAGCGTTTTCTTTAGGCGTTACCTATTTTTTTCCCGAGTTGGTATTCGGCGAGCGTTTTAGAATTTCGTGCGCTCGTTTGTTGTGCAGTTATTCAACCTGCGTTAAACCTCAACCGCCCGAAAGAGAGAGTGGCCTGTTAACATGAAAAGTTCACATCTCAAAACTACAGGTTGGCTCCGTTTTTTTTCAACCGCGTCTTTTTCATCCTATGCAACATGTAATTATTGCCTTGCTATTGTCAATTCTGTCTTGTTAGCTATACTCGCTTTCCATCGTTTCATTATTGCCGAAAGGTCTTGGAAAACAGCGCTGTAATATTGCTTTCTAAGGGAAAGAGGAAAGGTTAAGGGTGAAAGAACTGCGTCTGGGACAATAATTCAGTTTCTCACGTCTAAACCTCTTTTTTTTTTTTGTCTCGTATAATCCCATTCTTGGATGAAATTACCTAAGCTTTCTCTATTGTCTCTTGACTACGTTTCGCTCAAGAATCGCTTTTCTTCCAATACCTTTCGCCCTCGATGATCAATTATATGCATTCTTCAGGTTCAACTTGTGATTTCAAGTCAGCTGCACATAGTTATTTCTCTCCGGATTGAGGTGACTTTTTGATGATTGGGGCGTTGCCTTCGTAGACAATTATACCCGCATTGGTTGTCTTTGCCCCATGCCCTTTGAAAGCGAATAACCTCGCCCTCTTGATGAGGCCAATTTGTTCCATTTTAAGAGGATGAATTTACACAGAGACAAGGCGAAGACTAATAATTGCCTTCATATCTGAATTGAGTTGAGTCTAATATCGGTGCACTACAATTTACTCATTTGAGTTTTTCCCGCGATATTGGAAAATGTTCGTTAGTTGTCTACTCGGCAGCCATTTCAGAATATTTTCCCCCAGTAAATAGCATAAATTAGCATTTTTTAAACTTCTTAATAGCTTTCAGTACTTTCGAGATGATAGAATCGTTCAGTTTTTTGTGAATTTGTTTTTTACAGGCCATAGGAACTTATATTTTTCAACGTTTAATATCTCGAGATGTTCATTATGTCCTGTAGATGAAACCGGATTTTTCATAGAGTGGCCGAATAATTTAAATTTTAATTAGATAATCAAGAAAAATAAAAATTAATCAATATTACGACAGTTGCTTTGGTGTTTTCCCTTTATAGTTACCGATCGATGTTAGTTGGAAACGTTCACAAATTTTTGGGATAGCTACTAGTACAAGTGCATGACAAAGGAATAATAAACCGCTGTACGACCATTGGAAGCGTTTTTTTAGTTGAGCGTCTAGGCCTTTATTTTAATTGCGTAGTTTTGTTCATCTCCTTCCGGTTTGCCTTATTCTTTATTTCCAACTGGTAACCCTAAATCAGTATCGTGGCTGAATTTCGTTTTTCTGTACCGCGATGGTACGTCTTCTCCTTTATTAAAACCGATCTAATTCTCGTCGTTTCTTTTGTGTTGCAGGGCTCTGAAAATTGGGTAGATGTGCACAGTTTACAAACACAACGTGATGGCGGCATCCTCGACCCGGACGATCGGTTACACGATGTAGCTGACGATCGCGAACAGATTATTGCCAACTTCGGTGAAGGGGAGGGGGCTCACCATGGCGGCGGCGACGGTGCCTCGGGCTCGTCTGTCGGTACCTCCTCCCCGGATCTTTTTCAGGTGAGTTTTCATTAACATAATTTTCCCTTTTGAAAACCCTCCACAGCTCTGCACCATGAGGAGGAGATAATTATATTATGCGGTATATTGGAGGGCTGGGCGGGTGGATTGGGATGAAAAAAGGAATACTTAAAATTTAAGGAAAAACCTCCCAAATTCGAACGTCGACTTCAATTTTTTTTTCAAAATGTACATAGCAATAACATAGTTTTGAAAAAAATATATATATATTTTTATAATTTTTCAATTTTTTTTTTTTTTTTTTTAGAAAAGTCGATTTTGTAGAATTTAGTCTATTATTTGAATACTGTAGCTATTCTAATAGACATTTTTTTTCTTGGGTGATTACAATGGTTTATTATTGAATAATAAACCAAAATGTTGCAAAATAAGTGGAACGTTGTTGGCAGATAATTTTTCAACGTTTTTGTTTTTTTGGATCGGTAGGATTCTCACCTCTGCAGAGCTACGGATTTCCAAAGTCGGAACATCAAAACTCCAATTGAAAGGTGGAGAGAATTAGGGAAAGATAATTGATTTGGCATTATAACCGTTCATTAGATCGGGAACGGTGAAAACCTCTGTGATTTTATTTAGCCCTTTGATTGTTTTTAGCAGCGGTTGGTTCGTGTGGTTGAACTTTTGGGAAACATATTTTTTCGCAGTTATAGAGACTATAAAAAGATTATAAAATTTGACTGCAGAAATTTGTAGATTATTGGATTCTTAAAACGAAAAACGACGGTAATATGTAATTTAGTCGATTGTTGGCTGAGCTAGACCTGCTTGAAGCGAAAATAACAAAAAATCTTTCAATGCACGATTGATTCAGAAACTGGGATGATTTGAACAAAATTTCGACCCATAATATTCGTCTAATAGAAACAAATTTATCGACTGGAAAAGCTCTTCTTTTTTCTATGTATGTCTTTAATTTTTATTTAATCGAGTTATAATTTTTTTTTTTTTTTTTGCCTGTTTTGCTCTATAATTTTTTTTACACTTTGAGATAAGTATAATAAGTACACAGAGACTTTTAACGGTAGCGGAGAATGCCGTGTGAGGCCTAGTTCACAACGAAATCGCTGATGGCGAACGCAGTGCTCAGCGAACCAATAATAGTGTGTCAAAGTCGAAATTTTACTACAGGAAAGCATCCAAGTTATTCCTCTCTCTGTATATAACTTTTTCGGCGCTCAAAATCCGATTTATTTGCCCCGAATCGTCTTCTCCCTTTGGTGTACATTTTAACACTGACCAATCCGTTTTCGGAGCACGTTCCGCGTACTGGACCGCTCGTTCACGTTTCTGGTTCATCAGGGCGACGTTGAACCAAAGGCGGGTTGCGGTTTCAGTTTTGCATGCCTCGTTATACAAGCCAGTTCGAAGTGGGCTTACTCGGCATATTTTCATTGCCGGTTTCTCGCCGCTATGCAGACAGGTACACCCTCGACTCAACTGACCTGCCTCCCGTTACCTCAAGTCAAAGAACTGAATCTGGTTTAGGATTACCTTCCGTTCGCCTAGCTTCTGGTTCTGAGTTCGCTCGATGTCCTGTGGGTAGATTACACCTGTTACGCGTGTTTTTCAGAGCTTGGGCTATTTTTGTGATGTTATGGGATTATATTTATGTTGGCCCAGGAATACTCCGCTTTGGGTTGGGTAGAGAAAGACCAGGTGACCTTTCTCCATTTGTTTCACTTGGAGCCGAGCGATTTCGCCCGTTTGGGGCTCATCGGGGCTTAGTAAAATTATTTTGATCTCCGACCGCAAAACAAAATAGAGAATAAGTCGCCAAGCATTTTTTCCCAAAGTTTGACAAAAAAAGGCCGAAAAATCAATCTGCTTCTACGTAACGTGATATCAGTTGAAGTCAGAGAATATGATTCGATCATTTTGATTTGTTTACCGAGCGGTTTGCTCTCTTGAACCATCTTGCTATCACGTCAACTCACGTGACATAGCTTGTCAAGCGAAGGCAAACAATTTAATCAAACTTCAGATTATTTCGTCTTATTTACCTTTATTATTTTAACATCCTTTTTACTCTTTTTCACCTATTCTATTTTTTTAAACATTACAATGCGAAATGGTTGGTCGATTTAAGATTTAAATCTTCAGAAAAAGATTGTGGGAACATCAATAGGTTTCTCCGTCGTTCAATTATATTCCACATTCCATTCATTTATAGTTTTCGTGCTCTTTCTTCAACGCTCGCTCACTTCCGAATACCTTCTCACGTACATTCCCTTCTGGTCTGAAGCGTTCTCGTTTCCGTTTTGCTCTCAACTATCGAATCTACTGCTCTTTTTACCGCTGCACGTAACGGTCGGAAATGATCTTTACAACGGGTTCGAGAGCATTAAATTCGAAATGTGATTTCGATGAGGCCAATCATTCGAAACCGCAGCGTAGGAGCAGAGGGAGGAAGATCTCGCATTGAAATGGTACAGTTAGAAATATCGTTATCCTACTGTAATTTTGTTCTCCTCTGCGGATTGGAAAAAATTACTATTTGAAGTGCGATTTTCTAATGAACGAAAAATCAAAATTAAATCACCGAGTCAGTCTCCCATTCAGCCTAATTAATAAACCTCGTTTTACGAGTATTGCTTAACGCTCTGTAATCTATCCTATTTCGAATTCTTTATGGAGAATATTTTCTTGCTACAGCATTTCGCTTCATACTAAGTTGCACACTTTATAATAGGTTACATTGATTTTTATTTTGCTTTCAGGCCGCAGACAATTTTCAGACTGATATCGAAGTAACGAATGAACAAATTGCCTCGGGGGTGCCGGGGCCTCTTCAGGTGCGACGCGGGAGCGAACCTGCGCTCAACCAACTTCTTCCTAGCAATGGTAATAATTATTAATTGAGAATTAAATTAGATAGCCTATTTTTGAAAGACTGAGCAGTGGAAGATTAGAGCATAGTAGTCACATAAATCATCATTATATCACAAAATTATCATAATATCACATCACAATCATAAATCGAATAAAAATTGTATTCATTCATTCTGAGTCATATTAATTTAAAGTTAGTGGAATTCGTGACCACCTCTTCGTCTGATTTTTGGATCTGACAGTTTCAACGATTGTTTTGTAAAACATATCCCTTATTCCACGACGTGTGCGATTATTTATAATGTATATCAGCAGTAAAAAACCAGAAAATTCTTCAACTCGCTAGCGCTGTGAATTTGCCTGGAAAACGTCCGAGTGACATATACCGTTGATTCGGCACTATTGGTCCTAAGAGACACCTTATTTGATACTTATATTTTGTATTAGGTGTGGAATTGACCAACGGCCATGGCATTGGCATCCCTGTGCCAAATAGCAATATTTCCAAAAGATGGTCAGCCGCCCCTCTCATCACAGAATCACGGGATCGACCTCCCGGAAGAAAAGTAAGTCGTCAATCGTTAATTTTTATTTCATTTTTCTAAATTTTGAGTTATTACGATTAAAAAAGCAACCAAGTATTTATTGGTTCTGAAAATTGGATTTATTATGTGATCCATGGAGTATCAGATCAGGTTATTCCAAAACCTTAGCCAACTTCTCTTTATCTGATCTGACAATTCTCGTCAAACAGTATTTTTTATCCTAATTCTTTTGGCTTAGCGTGGATTTGAACCCTGAAGTATGCGATTATGTTAGTTTCTTAATTCGACCTCATTTTCAACTAAAGATGACACTCTTTGAAGAGAAAATAATCGTTTTTCGCTCGAATTGATCTTCAATTCAGATTGTTTGCATAAATTATATTAGCACAAAAGGGATGAGTGAAATTTGTTAATGATACTGTAGCCGTGATTGATTTAACAGAAAATCGAATAATTCTTCTCTAAACGCATCGATTTCGCATCGACGAAAAAGTACAAGAATTTGTTCGTTGATTGATTTTTGCTGGAACTAGAGAAAGTAAAAAATCCTTGGGTATACAATTAATTGAGAACAGGGACCAGGTACAAAAAATTTTGAACATGGAGTCGTAAAATAGAGGCAACATCATCAGTTTTTTTTTATTATTATTTTTTTTTTTAAATTAAGCCTCCATTAAAGTTTTATTGCACAAAACATAAATCTCGAAACCCAAAAATAATTTTTTATTTTTAATCGATTCTAAATTAAATGTCCTCAATTTGCTTACACAGAACCTATTTTTTCGAAATTCGCGAATGTGACGGAAAAAAATCCCAAGTTTTAACTCCAAAAGCGTGAAAACCGAAAAAATTGAAAACAATTATTAATCGCTAGAATTTGATTGATTTCACTTCGAATTCTACGTCTAATATCCTGTTGGAATCATTAATTAATTAATATCGAACGATATTGTAAGTATTTGCAACGAATTTTCAAAGTAGAAAAACATCAAAACGTGTAGTACTGAAATTAGTAAAAACTTATAGTTGTCGTCAAATTTCCGCTGTTTTGACGTCAAATTCAGATTCAGCGTTAAATTTTCTATGAGATAAATGTTCAAAATCGCTTAGAAACCGAAGTTTAATTTTTCACCTCTACCGATGTCGTCCAGTGAAAAACTCGATTTACGGAAAATAATTTCTGTGGCGCTGTTTAAATTTTTTTCACCAAATTTTTTGCTATTTACGTGTGTAAGGCCTTCAAATGAAGACTCCTGCATGATAAAACAATTGATTCAAATACATTTTGACCCCGAAAATCACTGTTAAAGCCCAATTTTCGAGCTTTCAAAGACGGATTTTTTTGGACCATTTGCAAATTTTTCCGAGAACTGAAAAAAATCACAAAAATATATCATGATAAGATACAACTTTCCTGAAAATTTCATATTTTTATCTCTATTCAGAGAGGAGTAAAAAATCGTTATCCGGTCGGTTATAAAAAATCGCAGGGGTACCCCTTGAATTTTTCGTGAAAAATTTATTGATTTCGATTTCGCTCAAATTCAGCTTAATGATAGTTGATGATGTGTGTATCAATAATATATGCTTCATTCTTCGTTTCTTTCGCTCTAAAATGATGAAAAAAAATATTTAATGTTGAAAAATGTGATCTTTTTATGTATACTCTTATAATATGGTTCAATACCGCAGGAACGGTTGAAAAATGGATAGGTACCTTACGTGGCGATAATGTGGTCGATGAAATTACCTATCTTTTGGTATAATAAAACATCTCACCTGACGACTTTTTTTACGGTTATCCACTGTGCAAGTTACAAATCTTGGAAAACTGAGAGTTACCTCGGCTAAAACTTTGCTCAAGTTGCAAACCCAATATTTTATGATACAAAGTACATGCAATACCCACCACCTACATACCAAATTATAGTAACTACTGTAAAAACTATAAATTACACCTCTCCATTCTGAAATTAACTACTATTAGTGGTGTGGGCACTAGCCCAGACTAATTAAAGGCATGGCAGGAGGGGCGGAGCCCCCCGAAAGGGGGCCGGGCGGCGGAGCCGCCTGTTTCGCTCAGCCGCTGGCTATTTTTTATATAACGCACGCTCTAATTGATTTTATGATATATATAGCCCATAATATTTTTGTAATATTCTCATTTATTGTGCTATTTTGTAATATTCGTCACCTTTGCTCGAACATTGGCTGTAAAATCACGGCCCAATTATCTTATCAATTCGAATAACTTGAACTATATTTGGTTGTGGATTTTTCGCTTGCGGCCGGATACATCCTCTCACGATACTGCAATGTCACTAATTTTGCCGATGAGTGTATAACAGATAACATGCGATTGTATCATATCTCGTCGTCGAATGTTTGCGGTTAAAGAATAAAACTCCTACCTATCGAGAAAAGGCTTCTTCTGGTTCGCGTATTAATTGGATAATAAAGCAGACGTTCGGTGTGTAATTCTACTGACACAAGTCAGTTTTGAAGTTTTGTGTAGTTAAATCATCTAATAGGAAAGACTAAAAAAAATTAAAAAAAAGAAAGAAAATCACGATCAAAACGTTGAAAAATGCGAACTAAGTGCGGTGTGACGTGAGACACTAACGTTGAAAAAGAGGCTTTATTCACTAACCAGTTACTAACCAGTTACTAACTAGTTACTAACCAGTTACTAACTAACCAGTTAGTAACTAGTTAGTAACTAGTTAGTAACTAGTAACGTACAGTTAGTAACTAGTTAGTAACTAGTTACTAACCAGTTACTAACTAGTTACTAACCAGTTACTAACTAACCAGTTAGTAACTAGTTAGTAACTAGTTAGTAACTGGTTAGTAACTAGTTACTAACTAGTTAGTAACTGGTTAGTAACTAGTTAGTAACTGGTTAGTAACTAGTTACTAACTAGTTAGTAACTGGTTAGTAACTAGTTAGTAACTGGTTAGTAACTGGTTAGTAACTAGTTAGTAACTGGTTAGTAACTAGTTACTAACTGGTTAGTAACTAGTTAGTAACTGGTTAGTAACTAGTTAGTAACTGGTTAGTAACTAGTTACTAACTAGTTAGTAACTGGTTAGTAACTAGTTAGTAACTGGTTAGTAACTAGTTACTAACTAGTTAGTAACTGGTTAGTAACTAGTTAGTAACTGGTTAGTAACTAGTTACTAACTAGTTAGTAACTAGTTAGTAACTGGTTAGTAACTGGTTAGTAACTAGTTAGTAACTGGTTAGTAACTAGTTACTAACTGGTTAGTAACTAGTTAGTAACTGGTTAGTAACTAGTTACTAACTAGTTAGTAACTGGTTACTAACTAGTTAGTAACTAGTTACTAACTGGTTAGTAACTAGTTAGTAACTAGTTAGTAACTAGTTACTAACTAGTTAGTAACTGGTTAGTAACTAGTTAGTAACTGGTTAGTAACTGGTTAGTAACTAGTTAGTAACTGGTTAGTAACTAGTTAGTAACTGGTTACTAACTAGTTAGTAACTGGTTAGTAACTGGTTAGTAACTAGTTACTAAGTTAGTAACTGGTTACTAACCAGTTAATAACAAGTTAGTAACCAGTTACTAACCAGTTAGTAACCAGTTACTATCCAGTTAGTAACCAGTTAGTAACTAGTTACTAACCAGTTACTATGATATAGAACCTAGTGTGCTATATCTTCAGTTACAGTGATATTTGCTATATTCAGCTGATATTCCTCGACCTAGATGCCTTTTATAAGTCTGAGTATAAGTAAGTATCTGAAAACAATGGACCACTAGCAGATAATTGAAGGCCAACCTTTGCGGATCTGATGTTAAGAAATTTTTGTAGTAAATTCGAATAATGTAAATGAACTTTTTGCCCGTGTTTTGTGCTCTTTCATATTTTTCCGTTGATGATAACATGAATCAAGGGAAACAAACAGCAATCACAGCAATCGCTCTTGCGTCTACTCCAATTACCTGCATTGTTGACGTTTTTGTCGTTCATTTCTCTCTTTTCGATTGTCGCACTTCGCCGATTGCGACGACCTTGCAACGCTGTTCAAGTCTTCCTCCCAATAGCATAGTTTGTTTCGTCGAATTCATATTATTGCAAGTAGATGCGGAAATCCACAGGAGCTATCACACTTGTGCGGTTTCCGCCGTAGAAGTAGTCTATATTTTTATTATGAAAAGAGTATATTATGTTTTTAAATTGCGAACTTCGCTAGGTACAGCTTGTTGCTTTTTCTCGAATTCTCTCCGAGCTATCGTGCCCAGTTTGGTTTTTCAGTTAGATAAATAAATTCGAATTGTTCGAAATCGGAGCAAGATGGATTTATTTTCGAACGTTACAATTTAGTTCATGCCCAAGAAAAAAACATCTGCCTTGAATTGAATTTAATTACTCGTAGTATAATTTAAATAATCGGGGGAAATAACAAAATACAATCATTTAAAAACGATGGGATCCTTTCCTATCGTGTTCATTGCTCTGATCAACGAACTGACTTATTAAACTGGTTCAACTTGCTATTCTTCCTTTATTTCCTCCCTGATTCCGCATCGTGTGAACGCTCGCTCGGTTCGCCCGTGGGAGCCGCTGGCTATTACAAAAGGCCGATTTGAACTAAACTTTTGTGCGCCTCCCTCCTAACGCCGCTCTTACAATTCCACCTGTTTTGGTCCGCTGGTGACACCTTGATGATTCACCAGTCGTCTGTCATTCGATGCTCGGTTTTACATCAGTGCCGCGTCATTAGTGCGAGAAATTTGCCGAGCACTCGAAAAGTTGGTTCGCGTTGAAAGGGCGATTTCGGATTTATTGAGAGTGCGTCATATGCGAGGATATATTCGTTTCGTTAACCTGAACTGCACCTATTGCGATTCGTGATAGTAAGTAATTACAACTTTAGTTTTATTTGGTTTGCTATTGGAATGCGAAATTGAAAATCACCTTGCTTTATCAAGGACGACATTCGAGAATATCGGCATTGCATTTTTGGGTTTTCCCGTGCTTCATTTTGCATTGTGAAAATCAAGGTGAATAGTGATGTGTAAATTATTACTGGAGTGCTATGTCTTCTGTCTATGGAGTTTAGTTTATTCTTTAATACTGACATTTTTTCAAATCTCATTACGAGCCAAATACGTCATTTTTTGAGTAGAAAATAGTCGATTTTCGAATTAAGAGTCAATTAAGTCATTGATCTCTCCGAAAATCATTTTTTCGAACATCAGCAGATGTAATTTTTAAGTGGAAACTATAAAATGAGGTCGAAATAAAAATCACACCACAGGAAGGTTTTTTTCACACTCTAATAGCACCATTTGAGATCAAGTACGTACATCACTCGCTGAGTCAAAGTTAACCTGATAATCCGACCATAATGACTGTTTTTTCAATAATTTGACACCTACTAGTTTGGAGGTAGGTTATCATCATAAAATTAACAGTGAATATTTGATTGCTTTTGTTACAATTGTTCTTTTCGAAGAATAGATTTTCTAATGAATAAAAATAAAGTTGCTTAAGGAAAACTGAAGGAAATTAATTTATTTATTTCGTAGAACGGGCATAACACCCAAGTATTACAAAGAAATTAAACAATAAATGCCTAAAAACAGCTTGACTAAAAAAAACCCCTCAAAATTCACGTTTAATTCAGATAACAAGTATAAACGCTCAAGAGGTGATATTGTCTATTATGATTAATTACTAGTTTGAATAGGTATCTATTTCTATTTTCGAGGAATTTGACTCGAGGCCATTTTCATTCCAATTCGACTTGAACTGTAACTATAATTGGGAAATAGAGCGACTATAATGTAAAATAAAAGAGTGAAGGAGTTGTGTGATGAATTGTCCTTGAGAGGAAGAGCGGCTTTGCTTATTTGGTTCATTCAACGAGCGGATGCTGGATTCGCTGTGCTGGACGTGACTGTAACCTGTTTCTGCACAGGTGCGTCTTCTGAGCCGTGGTCTATCTGTAATATTCATTTATAGAGGTTTACGAGGTTGAAATAAATATCGCCGGTTGAACGACCCTTTATAAATTCGAATTATTTTCCGCCAAAGATCGTTTGGGAATAGGACGTTTGGAAATTGAATATTCGATTGAAAAATTGGTCTGAAAAGAGAAATAAATTGGGAAAAATATTATTTTTTTGTTTTATAATATAGTATATTTAAATAAATATTTTAAAAAATGTCCTTGCACTGTTTTCGATTTTTTAAATATGCTTAGAAATATTCGAAAAGAGCGTCCAGTTATTTAAGAACGTTATTTTTATTTGTATTAGCACAGTAATCTCTGATCGTTCAGCTGACACGCAGGTCGACCTACAATCCATAACGATTGCCCTTATTCCCTGGATAGTTTACACCAATGTTTTTCATTGTTTCGCTTTTAAATGTTTTCTCGTCCACAACGATAGTCTCGAAAGTAAATTGCGGTTTCAGCAGGTTCCGCATTGTGTCAAGTGGCTTTTCAGTGAGCATTATTTCATCCAGAGCTAATGGAAAAAATGCGGTGTACATAAATGAAATGAAATTGTAGCCGAATCGTATGAAAGTTGATTTCTTATAGTCAGTTTGATTAATCTTGATTTCATTTCGTAGGACGACCGTGTGCTCAACCATATGAACGGCTACGAGGACAAATGGAGGACTCACGTGGAAGAGGAAGAACCTGTGACGCTGAGACCTCCGCCCGCATTTGCCCGTGACGGCTCTAACCGCCTATCCATTCAATTCTTCGGCGACAAGTGAGTATTTATCATCTTCAAGCTGATTCAAGTCAGTGACATTCTTTCGCAGTTTACTCAATTCTTTTCATATCTTGAGAAGAGAAGAGAAGTTTTCGTGACTCAATTTCGTGAACTATAAAAAAATTATTTTAGGTTTTTCTAATAGATAAGCTTGACTTTTCTCCATAGCCCCTTCAGTGCGTTAAGATAAAGATGTGAAATTAATATTCTGATAGATTTCCACAATTTATGGTTTATTTTTTGACCGGAACAATTATTTTACCCATTTACAGCGGCTATAGATGGTGCGACGCTGCGGAAAAAGCAATGCACAACAGATTACAGTCGCTATCGCTGCCTCGAGAGCATAAACGGCGTGAGCCACTTGGTCAAGCTCACAACAGCCCTGTTACAGAATCGTCGAATGAACTCAGGTATAAATCTAATATACGCTTTTTAGAAGAAGATAGTTTTAAGTTGATGTAAGGAATATTACGATATATCGTCCCCTGAAAGGCAAAGAAAATATGGCCAATTAATAAGGAGTATTTACCTGAGAAAATGTCACTTACGCTGTTCCCAAGAACGATGGAATTTTTTGTAGAGACGATACACTTCCAGGCGCTCGCATTATTTTGCCCAGACTTGAGTGACTTTTACGATTCGATACTCCGTTGTCGGTTTCAATATCTGGTGCCACTCATATTGGCTGAACCCCTATTCAAAATATCGTACAACAGCCAAAAATTGACAATGAAAACGTGGATTTATCAAAAATCATTTGAGAAAAATCTTTACGGCTGTACAGCTCTGCATTGATGAGGTGCTGCTTGAACCTTCACATAAACAGACCATAGACCCACAGATGCCCCAGAGCAGAATGTGCAGTATGTGGCCCTGGGCGAAAAATACACAGCCCACAGGACTAGTTAAAAAATTTTTTCCCAAACTGGTGGATAGGATGTGAAAATTTTGAGACTATTTTTGAATGCCTTGAACCGATTTGTGTGATATTTTTGAACTGGTCAAATAAGTGTTGCTTTTTTTTCTTAAAATACACTTTCTCTATGTTTCAGCGATGGAACGGACTACATCGTTTTGGACACCGGGGGAGGCAGCTTGGGGTTGCATGTCGTACCTGACTATGATGCCTTGGGCCGAGAGCGAGGTCTTCTCGTCCAAGGCGTTGAGCCCGGCGGCCGCGTGGACGCAGATGGGCGGTTGAATGTCAATGATCGAATCATAGAAATTAATGGCAACAACCTTTTGCATCAGCCGTTCAACATGTAAGAATAGAAAACTTGATAAATCCTTTGGTAGGAATATGTCATCAAATGTATCATTATTATCATTATGTTGATTTTTGCAGCGTCCAAGAAATATTCCGAGACTCACTGCGAAGTCAAGAACTTCGGTTGCGAGTTGTCAAAGGCTGCAAACCTCAACTGCCTCCACCGACCACTCCTAAGAAAAGCGTTCCACCGCCAACCTTTCCAAAGCCCAATCTGACGCAAGAACGAGCCGAACCTATAACTATGGTCGAAGGTGAAGAAAGATGTAAGAATTTATTCATGATTGTCCCTCAAATCATTCGTGAAGTTTCTTATTTGATACCGTTAGGGGCAAGAATGGAGTGAGCAAGAGCGAATACCGTCGTCTATTGTATTAAAGTTGGGCCAGCTATCTGTATCGTAGATTCAGTAGATCTTCACTATCATCTGGATGGATTTGCACTTGACCGCCAATTGGTTGAGATTGTTCATTCCACGTTATGGATATTCTGTTGATGAATCTAATCTCAAGTTATCATTTCAGGCATAATGGGTAACAAAATGGCGATGACGCGAAAAATCCCCGCCGCCGGAGCCAGCCTTCAAACTGGTAATACGCGTAAATTGGGTAAAAAAGTTGAAATCAACCTAACCAAAGGACAGTTCGGCCTTGGCTTTAGCGTTACCACCAGGGACAATCCAGCTGGGGGCAATGCGCCCATTTGCATCAAGAACATACTTCCTAAGGTACATGTCTATATCAAACCAATTTCTGCCGAATGCCCTGAATATTTTCAGCACGTCGAATGTACAGAGCAAATTGTTGGGCTCTTGGTGGATTTTTTTACCTAGTTCGTGTGTTGTCTTCAAGATGAAGTAAATCGTTTCATTGGAGCTAATTAATTTCTGATCAGGAACCAGCAACTCCAAGAATCAAAAAGCTTCTATTCCACCGATCTTGGATTAATTATTTCTACACCAATCAAGCCAAGCATTTACCTTACGTTACATTTCACTTGCAAAAATATCACCATCACATTCCTTTTGTATCCGTCGCAGTTTTGCACCGATTTGGTCTTTATTTCATGTAATTGATGCAGTAATAATTATTTGAGTTCTCTATTTCTTATTCACCGGGCATCACATTATATTAGTTCCTTTTGCTTCCAGTTCGTCCAATTATTTTGAAAATGTTTCTGTACAGGGCGCTGCTGTTGAAGATGGCCGGCTACGGCCGGGCGATCGTCTCCTGGCAGTCGACGGGATCGACTTGACTGGGAAGACGCAGGCAGACGTTGTAGCCCTCCTGCGTAACGTACCTCACGGCGCCTCTGTTAACCTGCTCGTCTCGAGGCACGTCGACGGCATGACCGCTAGCCCCAACACTTCCATGAGTTTGGTGAGTAATATAATTAAGCTAGTTCGTTCAGCTTGTAAAGGAGGAAAACCTTCTGAATGAGCTCTCCTGATGATAAAACCTCTAGGGAAGTTTGATTTGCCGGTGGACAACATTGGAACTGCTCAAGGCAACATGGAACCTTATCTTTTTGAGAGCTAGATTACTTCTGAGCAAACCTGTTTTTTTTTTTTAATATTTAAAAAATGTAGGTTTTTAAGTTTTTTTTAAATATTTGAACAATTTATGAATATTTTGAATGTATTATAATATACCAATTTAAAAAAAAATTTAAACATTTTTTAAAATATTCAAAAGTTAATAATTATTATTTTTTTGAAATATTAAATATTTAAAAATATGTTTTTGAAATATTAATTTTTTTAATTAAAGATTTAATAATATATTTATTTAATATCATATAGCTTTACATGGAATGGCAATTTTACAGCACACTACATTAATTTATTTAAGTGGTCTGCTCGTCTGCAGGAACGATTTTTACCCTCTTCCATCGACAATTCTACCAATTTTCAGCCAGGAAAATGTTATATTATAGTTTTCGATTAGGTTTCCCGTATTTTATGCTATTTATTATCATTTTTGCAGGATGGAATGACGACACCACCCGAGGCAGCTGTTCTTGCTACTACGCCAATCATAAGGACCCCAGAGAAGCCCCATGTGAATCAAGTGAGTACCTATGATGTCAAAGTAAACACGTTGTCCTTGAGTTATCAATTCGCTTGTGCATTTAATTGTGCATAAATTCAGTGCGACCAACAGACGAAAATAAATTCATGTGAAGACGAGTAAGGTCTTCAATCTAAATATTTCGTATTGATATTGTCCTGATTTTTTCTAGAATAATAATATCAACAAGACGACGTCTAGTACTGACAGTCAAGACGACAACAGCGTTTACCCTTGGAGGCAACGAGAAATCATCACGTTAGACATTCCGATTCATGACTCGGAAAAAGCCGGCTTGGGTGAGTTCCAATTAGTAATCGATCACTTGTAGTTATCATGTAGCACATTATTTTGTAGGTATGGATTTACGCGTTTATTAATATTTTTTTTTTTGTAATTACAGGAGTTAGTGTAAAAGGGAAACAGTCATCGACTAACAGCGCTAATTCGACTTCAGGATCGGTAAACAACACTACAAATGGAGCCAGTCCAGTTGACCTGGGGATTTTTATTAAAAACGTCATCCACGGAGGAGCTGCTTCCAGGTAAACGATTCGTTGCTACTGATGCAGCAAATGCACTATATATAATCAATAATATCAATATATCTATATATAATCAACTTTGCTGTCCCTTGCACATTTTTGTTTGTCAGCTGATCAGATTGTTTTTGAGTTTTCTCTCCCTTGACCTCTTAAAAACTTCCCATAGAACAAAGTTTGTTGGAAGTCAATCCCTACATTGGAAAAGTTGAAGCTAAAAATGTCAGCTTAAGAAAGCATGAATCATGCAGTCATTATGCTTTCCTTGCAATAATTATTTTTTAGTTATTCAATTTTGCCTCTCTTTTAGGGACGGCCGTTTGAAAACGAACGATCAACTGTTGAACGTGAACGGGGTCAGTTTGCTTGGACAGTCGAACGCCAGTGCTATGGAAACGCTGAGACGGGCCCTGCTTAGAACAGACGGTCCAGTTCTCGGTCACATCACAATCACCATCGCGAGAAAACTGGCCCACAGGAGTGACTCGATTTCAAGCTTGCTCACAGATTCTTCCGGTGAGTTAATGATGAACTCAAGTTCCTCCTACAGCAATCCCTTGAAAACTCTCCTGTGGAAATTCATGCCATTATTCTCATTTTTTTTTATTGAAAACTCTGATGTGTCTATCTGATGTAGCTAACACGGAAACGTTCGGTTGTCGGATTGACGAGAGCCCGCCCGGTGAGAATTCGGGGAATAGCGAAAACTCGGATCAGACTGTGATATTTCAACCTTATAAAAATCATATAGGTAAGTCCTCCATATTTACTGATACCAAGTTCATCCCTCTTAGTTGAGTTTAATTAATCACTCCTCGTACTTTATATGGGACGATTATTTTTAATATTTTATGTTGCAGACTCTTTCAGAAATCCAGCCCTCGATAGGTTAACAGTGCAACCATCAAGTCTTCCTCATATGCAAAATCAGCTAAGGAACGAGAGCTATTATAGGGTAAGCCATTTCATAGAGTCCTAGATAGCGTAATTACCATTGTATTTATTTTGTCGTATTTTTAGCCTCGTGATTTTTCAATTAAATACATTTATTTTCTCCTGAAGCTGTGTTGAAAATACAATTTTGTTCATTCAGGCGACTCATCAAACTTCAATTTTACTCAACGGTAGCGCTGGGGGTAAATTGATGGCTCCTACAATCAACATGCCCCCTCCAGAGACAGTTATCATCGAAGATGACAACTCGCCTTATATGACCAACAACCATATGTAAGTAGGATACGAGTAGTTAATTTCTTGGACATTGCTCACATTGCAGTTAGGGATATTTATTAGAATTCCACGATCAAAGGGGGGTTTTTATTGTACTGACACTTATTGATAGATTTTTAATATCTACATCACTTGAAATATATTTCAGACAACGTCAAGACAGCAATGACACAAAGAATAGTCAGGGCCAGCAGCGGAACAGTACTAGCAGCTCACAGACCAATAATGACGTGGCTTACGCTAGCCAGTGAGTATATGTTCAGTTCTGCCTCCTGCGACTCTGTTGGACATTAAGTCACCCTGTAAATTTCTATAGTTTCCAAATATTTTGGTCCATTTATTTTCAAATTTCTACACTTTCCTCTTTTTGAACGTCTAACTTTAAATGTCCAATTTCTACCCAATAGATGTCTACCTAATTTCTTTCTACTTAATTCTAATTCTTCCTTCTACCAATAAATTCCTAATCTAATTAAATAGCCTAATAAATTCCTAATCTAATTCTACCGTTTCCAAATATTTGAGTTTATTTAATTCCAAAATTTTTATTTCTTCAGGCTGTCTTTAGATGACCCTGGCGGTTTCTCTCGGGATGCTTTCGGTCGACAAAGCATGTCGGAGAAGAGGCACGCAGCTCTTGACGCCAAAAGCACCGACACCTACCAGCGGAATAAGAAAGCCCGCGAAGAAAGGGAAATGGCGAAAAAAGAAGGGAGTAAGTCGTACATATTTTTTAGCAATCCACCTCGCACCATGTTCATCAGACTGCTAGTGTCGTCCATTTGTCCTCTCGATTTATTCAAGATCTTGACAGTGATAGAAAAACTAATAAAACCAAATTTGATCTGCTTGTTCTTGATATATTATTACGGCGAGCCGGTCTTACTTACATAAAAGGCATGTAATTCTTAGAAGCATGTGATGTCTCTATTACTACGTACTATTTTCGTTCTGTGTTCGCAAATACGTGGCTTTACCTTCTGTTCTATTTCTAAATTCGTTTCCTCTTCAAAAATTCATTCGAGTGAATAATGAATTTTTTGCTATTGTTTGCTTGACCGTGAATGTTCCACTAACGGCTTTGTTCTGCGTGTGTTCCGCAACAGGACTCATTCGGGTGAATTCGGCCGAGTCCATTGCCAAATCAGACAGTACGTTAACATTTACTTACGTCCATGTGCCAGTAAACCTTGTTAAGCTTTTGTACTTCTTTCTTATCAGTGTTCGCTTAGGCTAAATTTGGATTTTCCCATTTATAGTGATGAAGACAATCATAATGAAACTCGTTCATAAATTTTTTTCAGATAATAACGACGTGAAATTTCAGCTGGGTCCCTCTCTTGGTATGAAAAAGTCCTCTAGTCTAGAATCATTGCAAACCATGGTCCAAGAGGTAAAGTATTAAATTTGATGTATTGGTAAATGTATTGGATTTTATTGCGCAATCAGTATAGAAGTGGATCACTACCATGGTCGATTTCCAGATGCAGATGATTGAAAACGATGAAGGCTCCTTCCGAAACCAGAACGGAACGAGGATTGTGAGAGGGCGAGGTTGCAACGAAAGCTTCCGAGCTGCCGTCGATAGGCTAGATCCACGTGAGCACTTTTTTTTAACATAATTTATTGCCTTATCTACCTAAATTATCCTTAAAAATATTCACATTTTATTTTTCTCCACTCGAAAGTTTTTCTAACTCTCCTCAATAATTTTTTTCCGATGTGTTTTAGTTGCTGAAGATGATGGCGAAAGTCCTTTAGGTAGACAGCCCTCGCTAAATACATCGCTCGATAGTAAATCGAGCAAAGGCAAGAAAAAAGCTAGTTTGTTCAAAGGAATCGGATCAATGTTCAGGTTTGTAGATTCGTTTAATTCCTTGTCACGCTAAATTCACTCAAACTCCAATGAGCGGTTTTATGATGAAACTTGCAATAATGGTATCGCAAGATTTATCTTGTAGTGCTTGAAATTGAAATTTAAACTTATCATCAGGTTTGGAAAGCATCGGAAAGAAGTAGTCAGCCCTACGGGCAACGGATCGATCCCTCCGCAAATAACGCCGTCAAATCCTGAGGATGAACGGGAAGCTGCGCGGAAGGCTGCGCGCGACGAACAGCTCAGGATACAAGAACAATACCAGAGGCTGATGCAAAAGCAAAACGAATATCGCCAACAGGTAGTTAATTTTTCCAATGCTCATTTATTTAGATAACAAGCTCTAAGAGGCGTATTCGCTTCGGAGCAGGTACAGTATGTAAATCCTGGTTACAAAACTGAGTCGGATTTATAAATTTTGCTTGGAAAATTACGAATGAATCAAAAAGCAAGGTGCGACTATCAACCACTCTCGATCTGAACTAACTCGGAATTCAGTGAGTTTTCTCCTGTCAAGAAGCTGTTTGAAACGCAGATAATTCGCTGGATTCATGGTCAAAAATTACTGTTCCACCATATTCTACTGTACAACATAATTATTCAAATGCATTCGTGTTGAAAGTTGGAGAAAAAGAGAAAAATTAAAGTTTTATGGTTTTGTAACTAGTTTCCACAACGGTGGATGGATGGTCTATTGGTGATAGTTGTCACACTAGTGGTAACCGAAACTGAGGACTAATATTGACCATGGCTGGTGTATGAAACTGTAAATTAGCAGTGATTCATATTGGTACTGAGAGTGATCAATTTCTAACTGGGGAGCTTTCTGTTCCATTATGCAAGGAGCCGAGCCCAATTAGTCTGCTTGGTCTTTCAATGCGATTCCCTGTGTCTTGACTCTGTTCCCTTCTTTCGTAATTCTTATTAAACAGTTGAAATCTACTTCTATCTATGTCTAGCAACAGCCGCAGTCGCTCCCGCTCCATCAACAGCAGCATCAGCAGCAGCAACCTCTCTCTACTCATGGTTTATCGTCGAACGATCAGCAACCTCTGGGGATTCCTAAAGACAACGGACACTTGCCAAATCACCGTGATTCCCGCGACTCGGAACTGCAGACCGTTAGGGAGGAACTGGAAGCCAAGTATGGACGTTTGGACGAACCATCGCGAACCGAACGTATCAATCAGCTAAGAGCAGAGCACCAGAGGCGTCACCAAGAACGGCGTGGGCTTTATCCTCTTGACGATGCTGAGGAACGATACGAACATCACATGAAACAGGTTTGTCTCGACATCCACACTATCGTAGAATGCAATTGATTAGAACTGAAGAAGCTTATTATTCCTGCAAGAACCGATAAACGAAGCTGTCTCAGGCAAACTTGTGGAACGGAATTGTGGCTCCTATTTTGTTTTCAATTGGTCTGCTACCCCATGAAAGACTACTTCCCAGTGTCTATGCGGTATTCATAAATGATGAGAGTTGACCGAATACGAGTACAATTTTGCTCCGATTTGCTTATATTCTCCGCAGCCCTGACAATAAATTATAAATTTATATCGTCCCAAATTTCGAATGATAAATAATGTAGATGTAAAAATAGATGTATAAACTCGAGTTCAAAACAGTTTTTATTGAGCAATTTCGCTAGTTCGAATAGAAAGTTTTCTATCGTGGTTGCATTCTGCGTAAAAAAATGTAGAAAATTTGCTTCATAATCGTATGGTTTTCTCGTCCGGCGTTATTTTTTTAGTGTGCAGAAAAATGTTACGTGGAAGTAATTTGTCTTTTAAACTCGACCATTTTCAGAGACTGGAGAATGGCGATCTAGACAGTGCTGTCACTATGAACCGGCCAGGGAGCCGTGTCGGAATCACAGATCCGTCGAGGTTCAGTCACTACGTCAACTACCACGAAATTCAGCAGCATCTCAAGTACGAATCTTAATACTTACCCGTTCGAATAATATTGAATCGAGATTCCCATCGTGTATTAGAAATTTTGTCTAACAGAAGTTTAAATTTTGAAAATCACCGACACCATAAAAATCAATTAGGTTCGAAATTAATTATCGGCGATTCTCCAAACATGAAAAGCAATCCGTCAAATGGAACGGGGGTGCGACGTATTTAGAAAAAAAACTCATTGCGCAAATATTATCCAGTGCACAACGCATTTTATGGTATAACTTTTGAAAATGCAATGTGTGGACGACTTCTCACCCTTTTGATTGCACATTTACAGGCATGAGCTCACCGTGCATGATTTTTGTAACATTACCGAATCTTTATTAATCACGTTTTCTATTTTATTTTGACGTACTAAGGTGATAGTTTGTGATGGTTGGCGAATAGGTTCGACTTGAAGTTTATACGTTAGTCGAGGATTATTTTTAATCTTTTTTTAATAAACAGATTATGAGGTACGTACCGATCATGTCCAGTTACTTCAAAATCCGTCTTCATTAGACAAAAGCTGCGATAAACGCGACTTTTATAACTCACACGTGCCCTATAAAAATCACTTCTTCTTCCTGAAAAACTGTACATTCCAACACAAATAACCTTTATGTATATAAATATTGCACTACTTTATCAATCACTTTTCCCTACCTTACAGTTGAACCAAGGTGTTTTATACTGCGAATATTTAATTCACTTTCATTCTATCCCTTCTTGCATGTTTCTCCTTCACAATTTAGAGAAGAAATAGCCGCTGTCAAGCTCAGAAGACCAAAACCTTCGACGTCATCGTTGAACCCGCCTGACGAGAGGTAAGTCACACTTTCTAACCTGCACTTAGTGTTTTTGGTTTTTGCACCTATTAACCGCTTGTTGGCCTCAGATGTTGGCATTAATTGCCCGCAGCTAAATAAGGTGTACGGTTGAAATGTCGGCGCACGTATTCCCCCTCTGATTTTGCACTGTTAAAAATTTTAAGCCATATCAGTGTGCCGGAATTTCATATGCCTCGCTTCGATTCCTGAGATCGGTGTTTGAAACCATTAACACTCTAATCAATTACTACTCTCTAATCATGTCCATCACATGTGTTTAAACAGAAGTAAATTCAGTATATTGAAACCTTGTTCAACGTAATACGCTAAAAAAAATCCTTGCGCCGAGTTAATTCTTACATACGTTACGTAGTATAACACTTTAATCGCCGATAAATTTAACTGACGCTCACACCAATTCTGGTCGTGTGAAATAATGCCCAAAATTCACCCACTCTTCCAGTTATTCGGTTGCCTCTTCTTTGTAGTTGCATAATTAATTCAACTCAATCGATCAACTGTAGAAAATTATTTGATTTCGTTTCCTTTAACCGTTATCTTGACTATGAGTAATATGGATTGAATTTCAGACATACCGAGGACATTTTTAGATCAGTAAAATCGTTTGGAACTGGAGCCAATTTTTTTTCATTTGTCACTGTTTATATATTTTTATTATATATTGATGAGTGGGTAGGAAACACGCAAACCCGCGGAAGAGTTTTGTGTATTTTGGGGAACATTCGAACCTGAGCTACTGACACAAGAGCCACAAAACGCTCTCTTTTCCTCTTTGTAACCAAGTTTCATTGACTTGAACCGCTTGAATGCTTGTTTCTGTTGTGGATATTCCAAAAATGGATTTCTCTCCAGAAGAATGGAGTAGGTTGAAGTGGTAGCAGAGTCTGACAGCACAGCAATTGCTTCATACGTTGGCCAGGTTAGGGAGGAACAAGAATAAATTTTTTTCAAATTTAGAGAGAGAAAAGAAAAATGAACGGATAGAGTGAGAGAGATGATTGTTTTTCAACTTGTTATAACAGGATTCATTTTCTACTTTTTTAAATTAAAAACGGTGGTCCATAAAACACATTTCTTGTTCTAATGTTTTGAAAACAGATAATGTTTATTTGTTTCTTAACGATGCATAATGTATTTGTTCCATGTAAGTGTCACGAGTTCAGTTTTATCACGAATTCTTGCATTGCTTACAAGTGTGCTATTTTTGTGTTTATTCATAAGTAATAACTTGTTCAATTCGAACATCGCTGTCTTTTTTTGTTCAGCCGGAGGCAACAGCATTACCATTCGCAGCGGCAAGCACCTCGCGATCCTGTCCATCGGCCGGTCTCCAATTTCTACGAGTACGAGAGCGTCCAAGCTGTTCTAAGAGCCCAAGCAATAATGGACTCCGGGTCTCTTTCGCGAAGAGAGGGTAACCAGAATGGTATGTAAAAAAATGCATTCTATTATAATTAAAAAAGTCAAATATGGTTGGAAAAAAGTCTTTAAAATTCGACGTCATTATCTGTTGACAGTTCACGTTAACGGTGGATCACACTTACCGTCGCAGCATCGCTATTCTCAGATTAACTATCCGCAAGCTTACCCATCGTACGGGCGCTCTTATGGCAAACAGGCTGGCCCTTTTGTAACGCATGTAACGATACGAGAAACGCAACCGAAGGTGAATATTGCTTGTTGTTTAATCTGGAAGGGTTTGTTTGTTGAATTTCATCCTCAATTGAGCACCGTTTAATTTTTTGGAGGGAGAGTAACGCAGATGCTTTTCTGCGTATTTCTCTGTCTAATCAGTCGAACTTTTGCTCAAGTTAGGGCTGTAATGTGTTTGCCTGCCTACAATGTACACAATTACCACATGGGCATAACGGCCCTGAAGCTGCCCTGTTGTAAAATGCTTTCTTGCCAATAAAAGTAAATAATTATAAAAGAATCCAGATGGATAATAAATAGTTGTTTCGGTTAAAAAGAATTGTCGACTTCATTGAAGAAAAGCTCTATATTTTTTGTATTTTTTGTTCCAAGCTTTACAAGGATATTATCTACCCCATTCGGGTTTAAAAGGTAAACGAAATTGCTGTAAAAGCAAGAAAACCCTTGTATTTACTGCCAACCTATAGACTTGGCTAATGAGTTATATATTTTAAATCCTTTACATCGTGATATTTTCAATAATTTTCTTCTCCATCAACGCAATTTCAAAGTCTCAAGAAATGCGGCTCTCTCGGTGATCGTTTCACTCAAAATCGTATGAATGAAACCTTGAGAGTTGCAAGGAACTGAAAACGGAGTTCTCAATTAGTTAAATATATTTTCCCCTATTTCTTTCGGATCTGAGACTAGCATTGTTTTTCTCATGGCTACCAACTTTACTATTTACTACTGTTACAGAAAATTGGAGGCAGTTAATCCCGGCGTAATTTCCCTCTACGCCAGTGTTCTACCCATAAATGGAAATTTTCGAGGTAGGTGAGTACACGGAGAATCATTTTTTTCAATTATATGCGTTTCATCTACTAATTTTTTTAAAAAGGACGAAAATTTTTTCAAGAAAAATTCACTACTCTTAATAAAACCCATTTGCCATTCTCAACACGTCATAAAGTGAATCGTGTGAGACCTAAAACGGAGGGAAACTGTTTTAGTAACTTCAAAATTTTGATTTTCGCTTCGATTCCAGTTCCAATTTCGGTGTTATAAAACGGTTTATCATTTCAACACATTTAAAATTCACGTTTTGTCTATCAGCTATATTTCTCTATCAGCTATATTTTTTGTTTTGCAGGTCCGATAGTTACCGCTTCATATCCATTATCGTGAATCCGTCGGCTTTGCGAGCCGAAGCGTACATCATGTACAGTGTATAATTTTTGTATAATCCGAATTGATAAACTCACATGACCGATGTATGAAATATTGTAAAAATAAAGTATTCTCTCTATTTTACGACTTAACTAAAGGAGAAAACACGATGCCATTAAATATCAAATTTAGTTTACGTTGCGACCTGCGAATTGTGCGAGAGAAATTAGTTCATGTGATAAATCTCATTCCAAATTTTTTTAACTCGATATTATTGTTTTGTTTTTTTACAATGAATTGTTATAACGTAACAAATAATGTATGGATTTTACCCGATGTATATTTAGTTGAATGATGTACATAAATTTTTTCGTCCGAAATATTACTATCAACATTTCAACAAACCTGTCTTTGATTCACCTTTTTCCATCCTCGAATTCAAGCCGGCCTGTAGAAAATATTTTTTACCAGGTTTTTGGAGAAACCCATTTCTCGAGAAAATCGAAGGTGTGAGTAATGAAAAGCGGATTTGAAAATGAAATATAATTTTGTTATAATAACGAACAATTACACTTTCCCAGAAGTATTAACTTCGAAATTTCACCGGTTCGTCGTTTCGCCATATATTTTCTCCAAACGTTTTGCCCTCGTCAATTTTTTCCAACTAACTATCCACATTTTGATCCGCTCAAATAATTTATATATAGGGCACATTATCTTGACCCAGAAACACATCGTATATATAACATTATTTGACTCCACTTCATTAAAAACGACAAATATAACTTGTAGATTGCCCTAATTATTCAATACATAATATAAATAAATAATCGCATATTTATTTATATCCGATTTCAATATTTTTTTTTTGTACACACAAAGTTATCAACACACCATCATTGGCAGTGGATTATAGCTTATCTTGAAGTACAATATTTTTTCCTCATCTTAATGTTCAATTTTTTTCTAATTCGTAAACGGCGGAATCATTCGCCTCAATGTCTGTTCTTTGGTTTACATGGGTATTCTCTTTCGAGTTCATCTCCTATATTAACAGAAACAAAACAATAAAAACCCGTTGTCGGCGACAATGAATTTTTTCCATCCGCAAATTATGAAACTGAATCACTTTAACAGCAGTCTACCGTTGAAAATCCGTTGAGCGTGAGAAACAAGCAACGAGCTAAATTGATTTGCAACCGAAAAAATTTCACTACGATTTGATACAAATTGAAGAAAACCTAGCGAACGCCGGCGTATAACTTCCCTCGGCAGATAGCGCTTTATTATTCGGAGCGACCTGTAAAATGTTCGATTCCTAAAAAAGGGTGACGGAATTCGAGTCTTGTACAACCAAAACTGACCCGCTCAACCTTGCAAGGATTCGTAACGTTCCGCATTCGATTTGTTTTCGAGTCCCGTTAAAAACGCGTTCTATTTGAATATCTACATAGCAGATATTCTAAACTCAATTTTTCATCAGCATTTTCTTGTCGATTTCTAACTTCGTAAATTTTCAAAGCATTGGAAAAAACCGAATTTTTTCGAAAGCAAGTTAACAGTGGGTGTTCGGTTGGGTGTCGTTGTATTTTATGGAGTTGAGGATAAATAACAAACTATTTTTTATCATTATGACAACTACGTGCTTAGTTGTGTTTACTTTAATAATATGTTTAGTCTGTTCTTTGTATGTTAATTCAAAATAAAGTATTTTGGTTTATTATTCAATAATAAACCATTGTAATCGCCCAAGAAAAAAAAATTTCTAACCCCCCCTCAAAATTTGATGTTTTACGTTTCAAGGCATGTAGAATCCGAATATCCAATAAAAAAATTTCTGTCCGTCCGCCGTACGCCGTACGCCGTCCGCCGTACGCCGTACGCCGTTAGCAGTTTTCCGGCCAAACTGTAAGAGCTAAAAATTTGAAATTTTCACCAAAAATCAATCTCGGTCCTACGACGGCCCAATTCTTGAACCAACTTGCTAGCTCAATTTTAAGGGTATTTTTGGGGGGTTTTGAGGGGGAGAAAATTCATATTTTCCAAGGTTTTTCAGAGAAATGTGTACGTGGTATCAAATTATATAGATTTTTGGACGCTGAATCGAATGAGACCATCGCCGGAACGATAGCTTTATTGGTTCTCGAGTTATCGCAGCTTTTGTGAAAAATTTGGGAGATTTTCAGAAATTTGACACGAGGGTATAACTTGAGAGTTCTTGGAGCTATAAAAATCGTTCTATACTCATTGGAATGGTCGTTAAACACTCTCTCCAGCTGTATCGTTAGGCAACAGGTTTAGTTTTTAATTAGGAAATTAAGAAAAATAAAAATGATTAAAATTACAATAGTTGCTACGGATTTTCCCCCTATAGTTACCATCTGTTTTTCGGTGGGAACGTTCACAAATTTTCGGAATATTTAAAATGACAAATGGATGGTCTTCTTAAATCAATATTGAAGCGAAATAATAATAAACCACTGTACAATCATTTGCAGCGTTTTTTTTTTTAAATGAAATCCTCCCAATCAACCAAAATTCGAATAAAAAAAAAAAAATAAAAAAAAAAAAAACGCGCTGAAAATATACATTGTTCAACTATAACGTCATCGTAAGCCTTTCAAATTTTACTTCTTGAGCCCTAAACGGAAAAACAGCCGAGGAAAGTCCTACGCGGCTAACATTGTACAAAACACAACGCCTTAACTTACAAATGAATCAACAATTTTCTTTATTGCGCTGCGGATAATAAATAACCTCTCTTTGTCAACAATAACAGCCTGCCTGATACTAATTCTCATCATCTCACGGCAATAACGATTTAATTGTAGGTACAAATACGATAATAGGATATGAGGTCCATGAATGAACTTGAAATGTCCGGAGTTCTCACTTTATCTCGTCATTTTCCAATGCGACGAAGGGAAGGGGATTGAGTTGCAATTGCTTTCAGCATTTTCGGCCAATTTCCGGATTTCCAGAGCGAACAACAAACTGTACACTTCGCATTTGGAACAGTCCGCACAACGTTGAAAACGTTCACCAACGAAAAAAATCACCAAAGAAAAAAATTAATATTTTTCCTTCTTTTCCTCCCTTTTTTTATAATAATGAATTTAGTCGCTATTTAGGAAGCCAAATCAATCTACCTTAAATATAATTAAGTATTTTTGAAAGACTATTACTCCTCGTATTTTTAATTTACGTTTTTAAAAAAATCTTCTTCTTTTTAATTAAAAAATCCGAATTTTAAAATAAATTGAAAATAATCGAGTGACTGGTGCTAAATTTCAATATGACACAACCGTAATTTGACTTTGTCGTAATTTGTCGAGAAAAAAAATGGAAAAAATCCGGATTTGTGACTCAATGCGACTACTTCAGTTTTTGGCATTGTATAAAAATTAAATTCAACACTTTATCGCGTTATTTTGACAGAGGAATGCGATTTCGACCTTCAAGTCTAAACAGTGGTCCTCAACCAATTTTTATGTTTGGAAGATATAGTTTTTTTATTCAAACGATTCGCTCTTAACGGCAATCCAAGGACGTCAATAGAGAATTGAAGGGTGACGAAATTCGAGTCGGATATGAATAGAATGGTGAATGATTGCTTCCTGCGGAAAATCTCCCTGCGTTATTTTTCCAGAAATTGTGTTCGAGCATCTAAAATCATATTATTTTGAAAATAGAACTTTTTTCTTTTTTTTTTAATCAAAAAATCAATTTCATTCAGTTCAGTTCAATTTTTTATATCGACTTTTGGAGAAATTTTAGGTCAATAAGGAGCTAAGCAGTTCTTACAATGCATCAGTGCATTTATTTTGGATTGTCTCAGTCATAGACTTATTTTCTGTCATCCTTTGAAAACTCATCGAGGTCTTCCGATTTCTCCTCAGAAGCAACCGATCCCAGTAATATCCGACTCAATTTCCCCTGGTTGACCAATTGCGCTAAAATCGGATACTCGCTAAAGAGAGCGCGACCAGTTTTCCCTACATAATCAAAAACGACATCTGAAGGAACGTAATCCGAAAATGACAAGCGCTTTGTGGGCGCCATTTTCCGTCCTTGCGTCCGAAAAATTCTTGCGTAGGTTTGAACTTAGTTTTCCCTCGAATAATTTTCATCCTCTACCCTCTAGTTTTTTCATTTTTTTTTAGAAACAACCTCCGAAATTCACGAAACCATTTTAAATTGATATACAATATTATTTAATTATACGATATTATTTAAACAAATTAGAAGGTTGAAAACCACTGACCTAATGTACAATTTTTTCTATACATTATTCTTACTATTATAGTTTTAAAAAATTCTCAAAAACACATAATCTCGTACAGAATGTATAATACTTTTTGTTCAATTTCTCACGTACAACAATTTTTGGCACATCTTTCCTCGTGATTTGGCATCGACAAAAACAGATCGATTTTTCCCTCGCACAGCACAATTTTGATACATTGCGTTTTCCCTTGTTCGTTTTTTCGTTCTCTCTTGGAATTATTCGGCTGACGCTAGTGAGAGGTAGTCAAAAAGTGTTGTTCTATCCTCGAAAATCGAGTTTCCAATTATACATCCTGACTTTTGGGTTTCGGTTCGTCTGAAACTTGAATTTGGAGCCTGAAGTTAAATTGGATGTAATATACACCCGAGAAACCGGCTTTCATTAATTTATAAACCTTTGCTTCGTTACTAAAATTGTTCAACAATCCTAAACGGTAAAAGGTCAGGTAAAGAAATATACCCTATTATTAAACGGCGCCCAATCCAATCGGCACCCTGAACAATCGAATTATTATCAATAACTTTTCAAGGAAAACATTAGAATATCCGTCTTTAGAATATTAGGTTTTTTCTCGTCAAACGTCGCGTTTTGACTTTTTTTTTTCATTTTTTGCCACCAAAAAAAGGATTCTGAATGTTTCCAATATTCGTAACTTCCGTTTCAAAGATTTCATCGATAGCCAGGAGCGCGTTTTATGGGTTTTTCAACCAACAAGTAACAATGCTCACTTCTGAGCAAAAAAAAAAAAAAATTTAAAACACTTTTAGAAAAAGTTTTAGAAGAATTTAAAAAATTTAAAATAAAATGTTGAAAACTTTCAAAAAAGTTCAAAATTTTTTTTAAATGAACAAATTTTATTAATTTTTTAACGCAAAAATAATTGGTACGACAAAAGAAGTATTCTCTATCTTCTTTTCAAATTCTAAAAATGTCCGTAAAAACAGTCGAACTGTTTTCTTTTTCTCACTGTTCACTATGTACACAATAAGTGGTACCTGTTACAGGACGCACTACTCCAAAAAACTGAAGGGGGTTATTTCTCTTTATACAATCAAATTGAGCGTCCACACTCAGCCCCAAAAAACGATTTGATTCTCAACAATATTTTTATTTTAATACCCGTTTTGTTCTTTTAAAACCATTTTTATTAATTATTATTTTTCCCTTCTTTTCTTCTCTCTCTCTCAAGTTTTTTATTAATATTATTATTACTATTATTCATTTCATTTTTTCCCTTTTTCAACTAGACCATCGAATGATAGGTACTCATCATAACACAACACTGAGCCCGAAACGAGTTAGATCGTACGATTTGTTGAGACGACTCTCATGTCGAAGAAGAAGGTTTATAAGGTAAAAAGCGGAAGTACGCACTGATTTGAGCTTTGGTATTAACAAACTAAGTCTACTTTGTGCTAAGTGACCCTCGTCGTCGAAGTCGTCGTCCTCCGGGACGCTCCACGGCAGATTGTCTCATATCCTGTCGTCTTCGTCCTCGTCTTGTCCCTCGTTGGCTCCTCCGTCTTCGCTTTCCTCTTTGTAGCCCGGGTGTTCGGATATCGCGTAATAATTACCGTTGTATATGACACCGAGCTCACGTAAAACGTCCCCGCGAATCGTCGCTTTGATAGTCCAATTGTAACAGTCTTCCGACTCGCTTTCCCGGTCCAACCGTTCGACGTCGAGGATTTTCGAACTGAGCCGTTCGAGAATTATGCCGATGTCCTTGATCGTCAGGTGGCGTTTCTGATCGACCGACAGCTGATCGATGAGTAAAAGGAACTTTTCCGTTGTGATGGCCTCCTCGGCCCCGATTTCCGTCTCCGATTCGGAACTGTCAGCGCCGCCGGCCGCCGGAGCCGATTCTTGGCCAGGCCTGCCGATAGGACGAGTCGCCCCTTCGATGTCCAGAAACCTCACGTGCCCTGATGTCGTTGGAAAGTTGGCGTTTTTTTTGTTATTTTTTTTCGTTGAGAAAAAAGAAAACGAGAGAAATTTATATTAGAAACGTGTATTTAGCATTTTCGTCTCCGTATTTAAACAATGGTAGTAGTTAGAGTAGGCGATTTTCGAGCAGGTACCAAGCTACTTTCCAGTCGTCTGTAGAATATTTTTCGAATATTTACGTACGAGGGTAATTTTCAGCAAAACGATAATCTCGAGATCCAGTGAAATATTCATGGACTGTTCAATTACCTCTTGTTTTCAAAACTTTTTTCCTGATAGGTATTTTCCCGTTCTACATGGTCCATAAATTTTTGGGAATATAGTTTCTTTATTTTGCACAATTCAGACAATTCTGGGACCTTTTCCAGAAGAGGCTCCCAAGATAGCAGCAATTGATCTTGCGACAATTCTAGAAGTTTCTTCTGGAAAACGTCAAGCATTAAATCGATAGATATTTTCAAACGTGATTTCTGAGATACTTTCAGAAGCTTTGTCGGGAATACTGCCTCAAGGGATTCATTCCAGTCGTTGTTTCACGTACACTTGTTAGCAAATTATTTTTAATTTGAAAAATAAGCACACCGATGTTCTGCTGGTATTTTTCAAAATCGTGTATTAATTGATCGAAGCACCTCAAAGATTTTGGCCGAAAAAATACATTTTAAATATTTCTAAATAGCTCACCAGGTTTTCGTTTTGCTGAGAATGACCCATGTATTACCAAAAGGGATGGAAACCAAATTCAACGCTAGCGGCACGAAGTTTTTATCTGAAGTTCTTTTACCACGGGCAGCCCGTATCGAGCCAAAACCATCTCAATCTGACTCTCTCCTTAGCAGGACCCAGGAGAGGGAAACGTGGTCTATGCTCACATAGCAAGTGATTGTGGCCGACCTAACATTCTTCTCTAGGTCAATTATTTCAAGCCGATTCTTCACAATATTGTTTCAATTGAAAGATGATTCTGTTTAACTCCGGTCATCCTCTACAGTCTCAGTATTCAGTCTACAGAGCAACCAACTTAATGGTTTTCCAAGCCCGGAAACTTAAAAGCCTGGCAGACTCCAGCACAATCAACCATAATTATAGTCACTGGTTTCCGAATGGGATGCCACTGACATTTTATGAGGGTTTGGACTTGCGGCAGGCCAGGACTAGATCAGAGCTACCCCACACGTACGAAATTTCTTTCTTAAAATATTAAATATTCGGGTGTGGATTGCTAACATGATTGCTCATTCAACAGGAATCTTGCGCAAAGCTGCAAGGAACCCTTAAATTAGGATGACTCATGCTTACTATCAAGAAGCATCATCTAAAGCGTTGTGAATCTAAAGGAGTCTTCAACTTTATTATCGTGCGATATAGCGTTCGCTCTAGGACACTCAGCTGATGATGGTACTATGAGTATTCGACTGAGCTCATCCCTATACCCTTCATCAGTGATCCACTGCTCAAAACAATGCGACAATGACTGGTTGTCTGCAGAGGTGTTTGAAATCGTCAAGCCCCTGCTGACAACATCGGATAGTCGCTTGCTTCCCATCTTCCTCTCATCGCAATCAACATATTATGACTTGAAAGTAGCAATGGTACCAATTTATAGAGAACTGTTAGCAAAAACTCGTTTCTGAACCCAGTCGATTATGAGATTCGTGCAAGCATATACAGCTCATGAATGTGTTAAAAAGACGTATTTAGAAACCGTGTGTGATACAGTGCAGTGTTTAAATGAGCGACGATGCTGTTTTTGAAAGCGACCCATGCTCTGAATTTGAGCCACGAGACACCAGGAAAAGGTTACATTCTTTGCGAAAAGTGTGAACTTGAATTTCACGATTGAACTTGAGTTTAGTAAGCACAAAGAGTTTACAAGTGGATATTTTTCTATTTCTAGAATCTGAAGAATCAAACAAAATTTCTGTAAGAACAACTTTCAGCTGAAACAACTCACGAATTTTTCCGCTTTCAGTCATGCCAAAACCGACTCTTTCTATCTAGAGACCTCTGTCGAGAGAAATTTCAAAGCATTGAATGCTCTTCGTTGTAAACGAGCAATTTTTTCAAAATTCCTTCATTCCCTCAGGAGTCCAAGCGGTTTTGTGCATCGCTTTCAAAACAGCATGCGTCGCAATTTATGGGGAACTCATCAAATCGTGCGGTGAGGGCTGTATAATTTTACTGACACAACTGAAGTGTTAAATCGACGGCTAACTCGTTTCAGTCGACTCAGGGGCGAGGATGCGTTCAATTTTCCAATGATTTTTTGTTAATTGAGAACATTTTGCAAAACAATTTCCTCGTATGCGGAAAGTTCGCACAAATTGATGTGTAGTATTGAGATGAATCCATCCATTGAAACTCGTTCTATGGTTGACAATGTTAGTACAGGCGCACACCAATAAAGCAAAGCTGCAAACTCGTACGTACTTTATCTAGTACGCATGGAACATGAAAATGAAGCGATGATTTTGTCAAAGCAACGGAAAACTGAAGGGAAAACAATCGGATTTTCAAAAGCTAAACGGAAAAAGCGTCTCAAAGCTACTTTCAACGGAAGTTCAAGTTACGCTAATTGGTTACACAAATTTTAAGGCTCATCTACTGACGGGGTGACAAAGAATACAACACCTTTTTCATGATATGGAGTAGGCAAAGTGCTACAGTAGCAACACCGCTCGTATGGGTGACTATGGGACGAATCATTGAATGAGTACTCCATACCTTTCAATACGTAGACGTAATCTTTCGCTGCGTCAACGAATTGATAGCGCGTGAATAAATTTGCTATTCTATTACGAACTAATATTCTAAATAATTGGACAATAATGTATTTTCACAATTGAAATCCATCGATCCGAAATTTTCAATATACTCAGAGAAAGCGCAATAAATACAAGAATCGAACGACTTTAGAGAGAGAAACTGTTTTTTTTATAAAGACTCGAGCTCCAACTACAATTTACTACTCCAAAGTTTCTACATCGAGTGAAAACTGGCGACGCAAAGCGTTTTTCGTCAGCGACGTTTCAAATAGCAAAAAACTAAGCAGCTTTGATAAATTGGTGCGACCGCAAGTCTAAATAAGCTTTGAATTAAATAAAGCTTTATTGTCCCTGTCGTGTTATATGGAAGCAAAAGTTTTTTGCGATGTTTATTTAATAGTGGATTGAAATGAACCGCTGCCTTGATAAGTTGATTTTCCCCCTTTATTACAAAAGCGCCCTTGATCTTCAGAAATTTCACGCTGTGAAGAAATGCTACTCTCCTTCTAACAGGAATTTGAGAGTTGTATGAGTCGGTTATGCAATGCCAACAAGCGCTAACTGCCAGACAAAGCACCGATATCTTCGGCAAGAGGCCATCTTCAAAAGCACTCTCAGTCTGGTGGTGATCTCAGTCTGGAATACTGACAATTCTAACTTGCTTAGTTGTTGCAGGAATGGGTTTGAATGGGGCAGCATTCCTAAAACGTCGGCTAAGGATGATTTAAACGAGAGGAAATGAGAAACCAGGAAGAAGTATTGAGGAAGGCAAATTAAGAGAAGGAAAAGCAGAACAGGAAATGATGGCGTTGGTGTTGGAGAATGCCAGGAATTGTAAACAACTGAGGGTTTTGGAACTTCACCAGGAGAGGCACTGAGATTGAAGAAAAGATATGAGGAGGAAAAGGGCCGGCTCCTGAACACGCTTGAGAAGGCGAAAGTGCTGCATTTCATTAGCTACTCCCTTCGAAATCCTCTACTGAAGGTTGGCTACCATTTCACCTGACTGTCCCAAACAAGCAGGGCTGAACCTGCTGGTCTGTCCACTGCAGTTATGATACTCTCAATCCAGTCATTCCTCTCTGCCGAGCAATCATGCTCATCACCAGCAGCAGCTCAAACTGCGAGTTCCTCTTACCTGGCCCAGGTTTGAAACCTCACGCCTCATGGTGACTAGGAACTCCTGGATCCATTATTTTGTCAGAATGTGGTAGTTTTGCGAACAACTTTTTAGAATATTCAGAATTAGTCTAACTAACCACATCTTGAAACAGAGAGTATGTTTGGGGACTAGCAACTCTGACACAATGCAACTTTATGACGCAAAACATCAAGATGATTCTTTCATTCTGAGAAAACACAAATTTTGGCTGCATAGGAACCCCAGCAGATATTCTGTAAGCAGCTCAAGCAGTCTTCATCCCAGTCTCATACCTCCTACTCCTAAAAAGACCAGTCTTCTGACACCGGCAGGCCCAGATACTTGATGCCCCCAACTAGCTTGAGTGGCTGCTCCTACATTGAATACCGAATTTCTTCTAAATTGGGTCTGGTCTGAAGAAAATTAACACACTGAAATCCATACTCCTTCCTACACTGGATCCAGTTAACATTCTGGAGCTGCATCATGTGACTCTAGATTGGAACTGGCCACCAGACTTGACCTCATCATACCAGACTCTCCACTCCTGAACATGAATTGGCTTCTGCAAAGAAGCGAGTACCGTGCGCCATTGTCGGTTTTCTTCAAACCGGATCCAACCAGAAATTTTGCACCCAATGTAAAAGCGGCCTAACTAATTGGAGAAATATGGCTCTGTTTCAATCGTCAACCAAATTTAACACCTTTAATGAATCTGCATACCTCCAAACATCCAGAGTACCTTATCACGCTAATTCATGCAGCGGTTCACGTTCAATCCACTGCAAGGAAATCCTAGTGATTTTAATATGTCGTTTGTTCAAAATGGAGGAAGGTGCCTCCTGCCCCTGTCATAATACGAATGGGTCTGTGAATGAGAATATGGATAGTGAACAGGGGCTGGCTGAGGGATTGCAGGTGGTGGATGTCTGTTGATTGGACTCGTACCTTTGACGGTTCGACCGCGCGGATGATGTGGCGACGGCGATGCCGACAGCGAATCCTGTATAGGACTCGTCGCCACAGATTTGTGAACGGCGATTTTTCGTCCTTCCTCGTGCAGCGAGCAACAGTGGAAATCGCATTCGGTGTTCGAGTTGCCGGGCGAGCCGCTTCGCTGCGGCATATGCGCGTGATTGGCGCACTCAGGTGTATGCACGTGGATCGACGACTGACCTTCGAACGAGCCGCCTCCCCGCACCAGCTTCTGCTGTTCCCGCACAAGCTGTTCGTCATGATTGATCACCGTGATCTGGGGGCTGGTTTGGTATCTGTAAACATATCTCTCGGTCAGGTTGATAATTGTAGTATTGAAAGTGAAAATAATAGAGAGATTATCAAATTGAGGTGGCACAATGACCACCGTTACAAAAATGCCCTCAAGCACTGTTTCTTGCTTTTTGCCGCCCACCAGTCGCCATTTCTGAAGCTCGAAGGAAGATCGAAACTAGGGCTAACTTCTCCACGATAAAATCCGAGTTTCTTCTTACCTTGGAGGATAAATATCGTTGATAACAGTCTCTTTTTTTCCCGTTTGGCTGTCAACCGAAGTCTGTATGACAAGCGAAGGCTGTTTCCGTGCCTGCGCACCCGCTAGCGGCTGCGGGGACGCTTCCTTTCTCTGCTGGTCCCAATGCAGCACGACCGTGACCCGACCCTTGTTGTCCATGATCTTCCACGACGGACATTCATCCTGCAGTTCTAGCGCATGTATCGTCTCGCATACGATTTTCGGTATTGCCGATATCGCTGGGGCAAAAAATCAAGAACAATTAGCCGGTAGCTGGGAAATTAAAAATCGGCGAATAATACAAAGCTAAAAAATCTTGAAAGTCCACAGTGGAAGACTTGGTTCGTAGAAAAACTGACCAAGCAGAAATAAGAGATTAAAACGTTCCGAAAATGAACAGTGCCATTCTTGACCTATCGACAGGTATCCAAATGGCTACCAATAGCTGGTAGTTTTCTTGGTGTTAGCAAATTCCAAAAGCGAACCATGCTTCCGTTGCGCCGATATTGACTTTCTTCGCCAGTAAAATTATCATAGTCACAAACAAGTGCGTGCACAAAAAAAATGCAAGTGCGATAAACCTATTTGGTCGTGTGAATTATGTGACATCGAATAGTATAATCGTTTAGACAAATGAGCAATATTCCTGCGGATGATGTAAAATGAAGAAATATATTTAATAGCCGGTCGAAAATAGAAAAACATGAAACATTCAATATATTTGTGGATAATAGGGATCATCATGGTATCAAAATTGTGAAATTTTGGCTCGCTGAGCGTTAAAACGTGCTTATCTGGTGCTCCCATTTTGACTGCTTATACCTATTTCCATTTGAAAATTTCCAAATTCGAATATTTTCAATACATCTAAATTTCTGAACAAATAATATCCTAGCAAAAAAAAATAAATAAATAAATAAGGCTATTGAAAAAAAATCACTGTGCATAAGTAAGAAGCAAGTGATATGATGCGTAATGCGGTAAAGATGAGAAGGAGGGGTTGATTACTTGCAGACTGTGAGTGTGATGATTTACCAGTGCGGATGACGTCCACTCCAGTGGGATACCACCGTTCCCCCTGACGAAGTAGAAGTATGACGGTGTTGTTGGGCAGCGTTCGAAAATATTCACCGTCTTCAACTTGAGTTCCGTCGCTTTCGAGAACTAACCGCACCGGCTCATTCGGCGGCACTTGCAGCTTTTCCTTACCTAGCAAATCGCAAGCGGCGTTAAAGAATATACTATAAGGCGTTCGAGAAATATTGCAAGGCATTCATCGATTTATATTAAACCACCAAACGGGTTTGAAGTGGAGAGCTCCATGTTCAAATAGTAATCACAGTCGGTACTTAGTTCATTTTCAAACAGCAGGGAAATCCGGCGTTGATTGCTGAGATGTAACACGAAATTTCCTCTTTGTTTTCAGTTTCCTACATTGTTTTCCTACGAGATGAAAATACATTTTCTCTCGGAAAATTAATTTTGAAACGCTCCTCGTATTATAGGGCGAATTTTTCAATATATCTAAAATATAGTGAAAGGTCTTGTACAGAATTACCAGAATTCAAATTTCCCTAATTTAATTTTCTGTTTCAAAACGGCCCTTCGAATGGAGTGAAATCCATTGCACTTTACAATAGGGATGATAATTTTCTCGAGAACTAAAGTAATTCCCTAAAACGAAGACTCAAATGGATCGAAATTTATCAAGGCGCCCAATGTCGGCATTCGGCCTTATAGCGGCAGCGAGTTGTGGAAGCAGATCAATAAAGCGCTATATCGTAGCGAAGCCTCCGCACTCCGTTGCACCGTTGAGTGTACTCACTCGAAGCTAAGTCGAGTGGCGGGAAACTAATTAGGTCATTGGGAATATCCGAGCATCTCCTCGCTCTTTGTAGTCGCGTTCGCCTTAAGAGAAAAAGTTACCTCGTAAGCAGTATGAGAAACTCGTCAAATCAGCAACTCCCCGAAGCTAGGTGCCTACGGTGCACAGATACTTCATCCGTTTAGCGAGTACTTCACAATGCCGATTTTAGAACAGAGGTGTTGAGTTTAAGTGCCCCCACTCGATTTGCACAACGAAGGCAAGTCGAGTGGTCTACATGAGACTACTTGCGAGTACAAAAGAGAATCGATAAGTACCCTCTCGTTTATTTAGATGATGAAGAGTTTTTCCACGAAGCGTATCGACATTTGCCAAACTCTCCTGCGACAAGTTGGCTTATATTTTGGCTCATTAGAGAATAACAAAAATTAATCCATCAAAAATGAAAATTCGCTTAAGCCACTAAAATTTTCCTGTTTACGTTTCAAATCCTCCCTAAATTTCCCGATTTTTGCCACATTTTTTTGCGCCGATCTTGAAAAACGACTTAATTTTTCACCAAAATGTTCTCTTATTTTCCCCTTATTTTCAGTCAGTTTTTTATCTTTTTTTACTCCTTTGATTATAATTTTTACTACCTACTTTAATTATTACTAATACTATCGATAGAAAAGTTCTTTTAGTTCTTGGTAAAATAAGTAAATAGTATTTGTTATTTTCACAACTTTTTTTACATCGTTTGTTTTCTCTACATTTTTTTCAAGCATTTTAACAGTTTTTTTTTTTTATGGAGATATTTTTTATTAGACACATTAAAAAAAACAATTTTTTTCCTCAAAAAAGAATGTTTTCAGCGTATATTATTTTTACAGATAACAACATTTTCAACTACCTATATCCCCAATTTCTTGTCGATTTTTTAAAAACTGCAAATTTTAATACATATAGATTCTTTCATTTTTTCCCCAAAATTTGCACAATTGGCGCATTTTATTTTTTATTTTTGAGATTCTTCTCATTTCTTTTTTAGTTTTTATACAAATTTTTAAATAGTTTAATATTTCTGATTTTCACAACCTCAGCTTCGCATACAACAATGGCGGAAAATTATGTAAGTTTCAAAAGCGAGTACTCTAGCTGTGCAGAACGGCGGACAACTATTTTCGCCGCGAGGGCGGTTTTGCGGACGAGCGACTGACCCCATTCTTCCGTTTCCGTTTTTAATTTACGACTAAGAACATATTTCACGCTTACCTCTAGTTTCTAAGTCCTTTAGGCTATTCACAACCAAACTTTTCCTAATGTTTCGCCAACTGTCCCATATTTTAAAGGGCCTCTTGCCTCTCAGCTCCTGGAACAGAAAAAAATGCGTTGAATTAATCGACTATGGAAATCTAGGTGTTTAATATGTGTATGAAATCGGTGTGGATGAGTAAAAGTGTAAAATTGCGATACAATTTCGTGTTGGTCATTTTAACAATAATGCCTCGTTGTCGAAGCCTAGATAGGCACTCCAACTTTCAAGTTTTCCAAGATTTTTTACTGGCACCAGTGATAGCATCAACAAAAAGGCGTCAATTCAGATGTTTGAATATACCAAAAGATAGATAATTTAACCGTCCATATTTTCCCCATGTAATATACCTATCCATTTTTCAACCGTTGGTGTGGTATTTTCAATACTAGTAGAATATACACGACAATATCCCATTTTTCAACTTTAAATATTTTTTTCATCAATTTAGTGCGAAAGAAACGAAGAATGAAGCATATATTATTGATATACACATCATCAACTATCATTATGCTAAATTTGAGCGAAATCTAAATCAAAAAATTTTTCGCGAAATATTCAAGGGGTACCCCTGCGACTTTTCTTAAACGATCGGTTAACGATTTTTTACTCGTCTCTCAATACAGATAAAAATCTGAAATTTTCAGGAAAGTTGTATCTTACTAACATGTGTTTCTGTGATTTTTTTCAATTCTCGGAAAAATCTGCAAGTGGTCCAAAAAAATCAGTTTTCGAACTCTCGAAAATCGACCTTAAACCGTGGTTTTCGTGGTCAAAATGTATGTGAATCAATTGTTTTATGATGCAGGAGCCTTCATTTGGACGCCCTAAACACGTATGTAGCAAAAAATTTGGTGAAAAAAATTTAAACAGCGCCACAGAAATTATTTTCCGTATATCGAGTTTTTAACCGGCCGGAATTTCGGATCGGCCTGGGTGGAAAATTAAACTTTTGATTTAAGTGATTTTGAGAACTATTTTTATAGGAAATTAACCACTGAATCCGAATTTTTCATCAAAACGACGGAAATTTGACGACAACGATCAGTTTTCCCATTTTTAGTATTACATCACTAATATGTTTTTTAACTTTGAAAATTCATTGCTAATACTTAAGTACTATTCAATATTAGTTTATTACTCACTCTTATAGGAAATTAGACGTAGAATTCGAAAAACAGTAGTGCAGCAGAAGCTGGTTACTGTCACAGGAAATTTATAGCTAAGCACGAGTAGCGGTGACTGTTGTAGTTTTTGTGTTAAATTGTTTTCAACAGAGTAATGTAGCAGTTTTAGGTCGGTGTAGCTGATTGTTGTAAACTATGTAAAGCAGATTATCATTCTACGTAAACCGAAACTGAATTTCCCAAAGAAATGGAAGAACGATCAAAATATGCTGCAAAGGTGCGACTGATATCGAGCGCACCGGATGAAATATGCGCAGATAAAATGCAAATCCGGAACAAAAGAGTGAAAGCGAGCGTAATTTATTTTCGCCGTTAATATCTCGACGTCTATCAATCAAATTTACCCCGAACCTGACATTCGATAATTGGGTGCAAAATTAATGACGCCCCCGTTGTCCGACGCTTGACAAACGTTGCGGCGTTGTAAAAATGAAGCTTGTCGCGGGTCAACAAAAACGGTTCAACTGCATAGGAAGAGAAATAGGGCGCTTATAAGCATCAATCAGGGTTTATTTTTTGTCCATTATTTACGTTGATGAGAGGAAAGTCGACGTTCTCTGTAGGTGATTTCTCACCTCCAGAAATTAATCCAGTAATTTATAGACCTACCTGGTCATTTGACTCGAGAAAATCAGTGCCTCCGACATTACGCGATTTCGTGGTATAGTTTTATCAGATCGGAGGTCATAAAAACGCTAATGAATCGTGTTTGTTGAGAAAAATTCGCATTCGTTCGATGGCCTTGATTTTTTAGGGAATTATATATCCCGGTAATATTCAACTTGACAAAGACTCCCGAGCAGTTTCAAGCTCGAAGTTCTCCAATAATGAATGTGGTAGTCGCGTTATGTAGGGCTAATGGGGAGTTCAATGTGGAAGGAACATTGCCAGCTGTTAGGACGAGAATGATTATACTGGTATATCATGAAGCTCGAACATAGTTCTGAACAAAGAGAAACTGCAATGAATTCCAAGTGTATCACCTGTCTCAATGGCTCCTCAAGCGTTCTCTTTCACAATTTTACGCATTGAGTATATTGAAGTATTTAAAACTGCCCTCAAAGTCGAACGGAGAAGAATTTTGTCAAATTGCATAGTTCTAAAATCGGTCACTTTCAAAGCAATCTTTAAGTTTTTATTAATTTTTTTCAGGACGCAAAGAATTAATATATTTGAACGCTCGAGGTTTAGAATTGTTTCATACGGTGAGTAGATGAAGCTCGATTTATATCGAAATGGATACAACTCATGCTTCTGTGTTATTCTTTGTATTAAACGATTTTCCTCGCGAGTTTCACAACTTTTGGATCCGAAAATTTTCCAACTATTTCAGGAGTCATCATGATGGAACAAATATTTTATTGAAGATCGTCGTAGTAATTTTTATTTCCATTCAATTCAAACTAGCTGATAATATAAAATTATAATCGACACAAATTTCATGAGAGCACTCCTGTAAGAGGTGCATTTTCACCAGTTTATAGTTCCTCCATAAGAAATAGCTCTGGTCCATTTCGCTTTGCGATTCCATTATAGAACTGCCATTGTACCATTTAATTCGCGGCTTCCGAGTAATCGCCGAGTTCATCTTCCGCAGCATTATTAAACACGCCGAGGGAAAATTGCGAATACAGCTCCCGGCTAAACCTAATTACGGAAAATTTTCATTAGGAAATGGCCCGGTCGGCTCGTATTTCGTGCAGGTCGGGGCCGATACGTAAAAATGCAATACTTCATTCAACTTATTGATCTTCACGTACGCGAGGGAAATGAAAACGAGCGAGGAAGGGGTGAATTCAAACACAGAGGAATATTATAAAGGGAGCACCGGGCGGATGTTGGATAGAGTTCAGCCGAGCCAGGGATCCCTACTATTCATCGCTTTTAGACTGGCGAGGGCGGGGATACCGACTCTCAGCCATGTTTACCTGAAATGTAGATTAGGACGCAGCGAACCAGCAGCCTCTAGGTGGAGGGAAACGGAGAAAAATCCCATGATAGCGGCAGTTTATCCCTGAATGAAATTGGTTTCTGATAAATGTAAAATAACGAGGTCACTCAAGTTCAGGGGAGGAAATTGAAGACCGTGAAGTTGACTATTTAAAAAGTCATTGTTGAAATTGGGAGAGCAACTAAGACGAAAAATGGCGTTCGATGATTTAATTTGGAGTCGAAAATTAATCTTGTAACGATATAGTGGAAGGGGCCCTTGGAAGATCATTATATCGAGGACGATTATAGCATTATAAATAATGGGCTTGTAATCACAAAATGCGATCGTTTGTCCGTGAACCAACCTAACCACAAAATCTTATTCGAGTAAAAAAAGGGGAAAGTGTAATTAACAGCAAAAATATTATTTATTTTTACCCTTCAGTTTCGTATTTTTTGCCCCAAGATGAAGCTTGCAAAAATCCAGGAGAAATTACTAATTCATTTTATAAGTTTTAAACTTATTTTATTTTTATTTATTTATTATTTTATTTTATACTTCTTCAATTTTATATATTTTTTATTTCATATTATTATTTTTTATTTTTTATAATTTAATTTTTATTTTATTTTTTATTTTATAAGGCGCGATCCCCGATTTTGTCAGTTTTGTGCGAAATTCCAATCGAGAAATTTTTTTCGCCAATGTCAATACGTTCAGTATAATTTTAGCTTATTCAATAACTATCAACTTACGATTTATGTCCCCAGCGTACGTTCATTGACCTAAATATCAGCGGAATATCGCTCCTTGGAAACTGGGCTGGCTCCTGGCCCCGAGGTTTAGTATTTGACCCGACCGACGAGACGGGAGGGCCGAGGAAGAGGACGAGGAAAGCCGATCGTTCCAAGTCGGCCTTGTTCGAGTCCTTCACCCCTTCCTCCCCTTCAAACTGGTGTGAGCTCCGCGAAAGTTGCTATTATTGGAAAAGCTTCAAATGAAATATTTTCCATACGAGTGAAGAAATCGCTTGGCTAATCGGCGTGATTGTCTAGAATGACTGTCTAACTAACTCTATGGCTAAAACTAACTCAATTTTGATTTATTATTATAATAAAATAAACCATTCTATACGGCCGAGAAAATAAATAATATATACTTAAACCTCTCGCAAAAGTAGATGTTGTTCGTTTCAAGGCATGTAGAATCATATATTCATATGAAGAAAAATTCTATATTCGTTCTCCGTCAACATTTTTCTGACGAAACTAAAATAGCTAAATTTTTGAAATTTCCACCAAAAAATCATTCTCGGTCTGAAAATCGCTTAGTTCTTGGCTGAATCGCTATTTCAATTTTAAGTGTATTTTAGGGGATTTTAAGAGAGGAAAATTCAAGCTTTTCAAGGTTTATAGGTTTTCCAAGGAAAATAGGCGAAACTATTTTTTCTTTTTAAAATGATTGTAAATTTAAACCTGAATTTAGATTATAGCTATTTTCATTCATATGAGTTTAATTGATGTATATAAAGTAGAGCTATGTAATTGATGTATCGCAAAATTATTTTTTACAGTTGCCAGTATAACAGAGTAGACGATTCTGCACCACTTGCAGGAATTGACGGTGGGGTAGCTCTCGATGACTGTTCTGCCAGACATTTCAGAAATAAAAGAACATTTCTTTCACAGAGAAGAAAACTGTTTTAAATGAACTCGATTTCCACTGACTGGAAATCGAGAACTCAGCGGATACTAGACCTATTCCCGTTTACCAATCGTTGATATATCTCGGGGAAAATCTCTGAAGAGCTACCAATCTCAGGTAACCTGACTGGCCGCTGTATATCAATACACTTTGCCTAGCTGATATCGCTATCAACTAGCCAACTTCATCCGGGACTCGAGTCCCCCAGATAAAGGCTTCATACAGTGGATAATTGCCATCGAACAATGCCGTTTTCTCCGATGGTTGTGTTAGGTTAGATGTTGTGTTTTGAATAATGGGAAAAACCTTCTTCGTATAATCAAACGGGTATAGCGATAAAACTGCAAGTAGTACCGAAAAAAGGATTATAGAGATATTGAAGGGCTTATTAATTTACAATTTTGCTTCATTATTCAATACCATCATTGTGATCGCCCAAGAAAAAATATTTTCTAACCCCCTCAAAATATTATGTTTTACTTATTTTTTTGTTTTACTCTTCCTGCGTTTCAAGGCACGTAGAATTCGAATATCCAATAAAACAATTCTGTCCGTACGCTGTCAACACTTTTCTGACAAAACTATAGGTAAAAGCAAAATTCTTGAAATTTTCACAAAAAATCAATCTTGGTCTGACAATTGCACAAAAAGTTGGAAAATACAAATTTTGACGGACAGAATTTTTTATTGCATATTCGGATTCTACTACAAGCCTTGAAACGTAAAACATCAAATTTTGAGGGGGGTAAAAATCGTAACAGTAATATTTTTTTTTCAAATTAACAAATTAAAAGCTAAATTTTTCGCATAGCGGAGCAGTTGAAGATGTTATTAACGACCATTCCAACGAGTATAGAACGACTTTTATGGCTTCAGAAATTCTCGAGTTATTTATCATCCTGCCAACTTTCTGAAAATCTAGAAAATTCAATACGGAAGTAGCGATAATTTGAGAATCAATAATGCTACCGACCACGCGATGATCTCATTCGATTTAGCGTCCAAAAATCTGTAGAATACGACGAATAGAATAGAATTCTGGAATACGTTGGAAAATACGAATTTCCATCCCTCAAAAATACCATTAAAATATTGAGGTAGCGATTTGGTTAAAGAATTGAACCATTGACTAAGATTGATTTCTGAAGTGGATTTTAAGAGCTTGTTCAGAGCAAAATTGAAATAAATGAAAGTTTCGAGAACTTTTTCAATAACAAATTTCAGCTTTTATAGTTTCGTCGGAAAAGTGTCGATGGTGCAACGTGGACGGATCAAATTTTTGTAAATTTTATATTCGGATTCCACATGCCTTGTTGAAACGTAAATCATCAAATTTTGAAGGGGGTTAGAAAATTTTGGTTTATTATTTTTCTTGAGCGATTACTACGGTTTATTATTGAATAACGAACCGAAATTGGAAAACGTGGCTGATAATACCGGTTAGCTCGCCGTGACAAACCTGGGTGAAAACGATCCAGTCGATGTGTCCCATGCGCCGGCAGAGCCGCCACTGCCCGGAGACCTGACCATGGCGAAAACGGCGCTTCGGTTTTCGTCGCGAGGAAAACTCGCGTGGGACGTCGAGAGGTCGCACGTGGGCAAACGACGTTTGATCTTCCACGGTAAGGATGAGGAGGGGTGTGGGTGTTTGCGTGGGCGGGCTTCTGTGTAGTTGCGGATACGGGGGCGACTATGGGAGGCGGTGCGGTGAGGTCAGGCGTACGCTCGCAACCCCGCCCCACCAAGCTCGACGGTTGAACTTCGACTGGGCCTACGAAACCGCGCCTAGGCCTCTCGCCTAAGTTTGCTTACTTTTTTGACCGTGATAGCTTTATTAATTAATTAATTTTTGGATGTCAAAGTCGTTACAAAAATAATAAAATAAACAAATTTCAAAATTTTTCAAAAATACGCTGCAAATGATTGCTCAGTGGTTTATTATCCCTTTGCTTCAATAATGATTTATGAAGCCCATCCATCTGCAATATTAGCTAGTCCAAACATTTTTCAACGTTTCCACTCGATGACAGATTGGTAACTTCAAAGAAAAACTCCGTAGCAACTATTGCGATTTTAATCATTATTATTTCTATTAATTTTCAAATTCAAAACTAAATTTTTCTACTAACTGTACAAATGAAAAGCATGTTTGACGACCATTCCAACGAGATTAGAATGATTCTCATGGCTCCAAAAATTCTTGAATGATGCCCAATTTCTGAAAATCTCCCATACTCAATACAAAAGCTGCGATAATTCGAGAACCAGTTGAGCTATCGACCGCGCGATGGTGTCATTCGATTAAGCGTCCAAAATCTATAGGAATTTATTCCAAACACACCTTTTTCTGAAAAACGATGGAAAATACTAATTTTCTCTCCCTTAAAACCCCCAAAATTATCATTGAAATTGAGGTAGCGATTTGGTTCAAGAAATGAGCAATTGTCAGGCCAATAGTTTCGCCAGAAGTGTTGACGGCGTTGATTACAATGGTTTATTATTGAATAATAAACCAAAAATTGGCAATTCGTCTTTCAATCTTGGAAGAATATTTCTTCCATGGATTGATTCTCGTTTGGAAACAACCGGTATTACCCAAACTTGGTTAAATTCCCTTTTTAGGGAGCTCTCTGTTTTTCAAACCACAACTTTAAAGGAATCTATCCAATAGGCAATTTTAATTCTCTTTCCAACTTCATCCGCAAATTTAGAACAACTCATAAAATTGATTTAAAAAAAAAAAAAAAAAAAAAACAAGCGGGCCGGAAAATTTTTAATGCTAATTTGCGGTAATGGTAAGATACATAGTATTTTCCAATAAAATTCTATCGCTGCTCCAGCCGAGAAAAAACTTAGCAGGGCTAAATTGATAATTGACTGCGGAGACCTCACGTGGGAGTTAGTGCCGTAGGAGGGAAATTACGAATAAACCGATGTCACGGAGGCGGTATATCGTGAATTGAATGGAAATTGTCACGATAGTGGGCGGTGAACTTTTCGTCGACCGTGTAAATGAAATCTAAAGCCGCCTCGCTAAATTGCCCTGTCTTCATATTGAAAACCTGTTGCTTCTAAGATTGAGGGCAGATAGTAGTAAATTAGCAAATAAAATTTATTCAGATGGCAGCAGAATGTAGATTTTTTTTTATGGTATCATTAGTGTTCATCGTTCACATGGAGGGAAAATTGGTTTTCCAATATTTTTGCAGACTAGTGACATTAATTGATCGAGGAATATGCTGTGGACTTCATTATTGAGAAATGAACCTTGACAATTTCAAGCTAACTTTCAATAAAAACGCTGCAAATATTGTACAGTGGTTTATTATTCCATCGCTTCAATAATGATTTCAATAGACTATCCATTTGTGATAGTAATTATTCGGAACATTGGTGAACGTTCCTACCAAATAACAGATTGGTAACTATGTGGGAAAAATCCGTAGCAACTATTGTAATTGTAATCATTTTTATTTTTCTTAATTTTCAAATTCAAAGCTAAATATTTTGGCAAACGGTGCAGTTGAAGAGAGTTGACCATTCCAACGAGCAAAGAACGATTTTTATAGCTCTAAAAATTCTTGAATAATGGCGAATTTCTGAAAAGCTCCCAAATTCAACACAAAAGCTGCGATAACTCGAGAACCAATAAACCTATCGCCCCCGCGATGGCCTCATTCGATTCAGCGTCCAAACGTTTATAGAAATCGATAAAAATACACCCTTTTCTGGAAAACATTGGAAAATTTTCTCCCCTCAATTCCCTCCAAAAATACCCATACAATTGAGGTAGCGATTTGGTTAAAGAATTGAGCCATTGTCAGGCCAAGAATTGATTTTTGGTGAAAATGTCAAGAATTTAGGTTTTTTAGTATCGTCAGAAAAGTGTTGACATAATTTTTTTTTATTGCATAATCGGATTCTACACGCCATGAAAAGTAAATCATCAAATTTCTGTTCGACATTTTTTTTCTTGAACGATTACAATGGTTTATATTTGAATAATAAACAAAAATTCATCGCTTCTAATTATTACACAGTTTTTCTCGCCAGGAGTTTCAAAAATAATTGAAAAACGCGCGGGAAAAATTTTTACTGAAATTTTAGAAAAAAAGAAAGAACAGCGTGTGAACACAACGCATAAATCCGTCGTCGTCTATACGCTAGCAAATATTTCAACACCAATTGAGTTCGAATACGATTTTCGAGGCCAGTAAAAATGCGGGAAAAATTTCCTGCCGAAATTCGATGGTCATATTTTGAACACAACTAAATTAAAAATTCTGACAGAATTGGACTGATTCTCACTAGGTAGGTATGCTTCACTGGGGGTCTAATTCTTTGATTACTTCTTCAATACATAAGCTTTGGAAAATTCGTCACTTTTTGTAAATATGAAGAAGAATAAATTTAATTTCTATTTCCAGAGGGAAAACTGTCGAAAAAAAAACTTTCAAATGCATCCGAAATATGACACATTTGAGAAGGCAAATACCGCCGAATTTCTCCAATATTCTTGTGAGACGATATCGAGGTATTGTTGAAGAATCATCCATCAGTAGATACAAAAGCGACTTGATCGAGTTTGACAGGTCTTCGAGAAAGCTAGTCTTATCGGCAGCCAACTTTATCGTCGAATCGGTTTGCACAAATCAGAACTACCTCAGGTAGCGGTTTAGCGAAAAACATTCAAGCCATTCGAAGACTTCTCCCTAGCCATTTATTGATAAATGATGAACAATTTTTAAGCCCCTCTAGGACTTTTCTGTGTACGTCGTGATTGATTTCAAACTGAAATTGGACTGTGTTGAGAAATATTTTCCATGATGCCAGAACAATGAAAAGTGCTCTCGACGATTTTTTAAAATCAAAATTTATTTCGGGGAAGAAAAACGTAATCGAATGATAGAAACTTCAGCTTTTTGAGTAGTAGTAGAATTTATTATCAATAATAAACCATTGCGATACCCCAAGAAAATTGTTAAACCTCTTCTCTGAATTTGTTGTTTCACGTTTCAAGACGAATATAATCCGAATTAAAATTATACAAAAATCTGCTCCGTAAGTCGTCAACGCTTTTCAGCGGAGACTATCATGGATGAATTCTTGAAATGTTCACCAAATATTCTTGGGCTAATTCTTCTAAATTCTTCAGCCAAATCGCTACCTCAACTATAAGGATACTTTTGGGGGTTAAATTTAGTTTTTAGAAAGATGGTTGTATTTTATATAAATATCTAGGTATCGATTTTGGAACGTAAAATCGAACGAAACCATGACGCACGATAGCTCTAACGATTCTCAAGTTATCGTAGTTGTTGTGTAAATTTCGTCAAGATAGTATAACTTGAGAATTAATGGAGCTACTATAAAACCGTTCTATACTCGTCGAACACTCTTTTCTGTAGTATTTTTCGGCCAATATTTTGATCTTAAAATAGGCAATTGAAAGAAAATTTAGTTTATTATGTTGTATTTGCTCAGGAGCCTTCCATTACCAACATGTCATTGGGTAGAAACGTACGCAAGATGCAAAAATAATTAATAATAAACCACAGCACATTCATTCGCAGCGTTTTGAATACTTGTTTAGAAACTCTATACTCGATGGAATGCTTTAAGACAACTTACAATAATTATCATTGATGGTACTTGTGAATAATAAACCACTGTAAATTGATCAGCAGCATTTAAAAACCCTCATCCGCCTCTGACAGCGAAGGAATGCTCGAGCTAGACAAAGTTAGTTTTATTTTGAGAAAATTTTTAAATAAAAAATCTGCAGTAGAAAATAAATGTGGAAAAATACAACTAAAAAAAAGAACTTTAAAAAACTAAATGTAGCATGTATGAAAAAATTAATATGTTGCTAACGACGACCTGCTCGACTCCCTAACACGGGCTTAGCCCTCTGGGGCTAATTCTCAGGATATTTTAATCGCCCAAGAAAAAATTTTTCTAACCCCTCAAAATGTGATGTTTTACGTTTCAAGGCATGTAGAATCCAATAAAAAATCCACCGTCAACACTTTCTCGACCAAACTATAATAGCTACATTGTTGAAATTTTCGCCAAAAATCACTCTCGGTCTCACAACGGCCCAATTCTTGAACCACATTGCTAGCTCAATTTTGAGGGCATTTTTAGGGGGAGTAAATGCATATTTTCCGATGTTTTCTAGAAAAACGTGGATTTGGTATCAAGTTCTATAGATTTTTGGTTGTTGAGTCAAATAAGACCATAACGCTTTTCGAGTTTGTATGCCATAGCAAAGACATAAAAATTTCAAAAAACTTTAAAAACACCTAATGTAGCATGTATGAAAAAAATCATATCTTGCTTACGAAGACCGTCTCTCTAACGTGGGCTTAGCCCTCGGGGGCTATTTCTAAGGATATTCTTTTTCTTTTTATGTATGTAATGCATAGCAGGAAGCCTAGGAAAATTTGTTACTTTTTGTAAGTACGAAGAAGAATAAAGTAAATTTCACTTCATTACTCAATAGATCACTCATTACCCTATGGATCAAATGCACCTTTATAACAATCGAGCAACGAGTAACTCATTTGTAACCGATTTAGCTGATGTATAGTGCTTTTTCCGTCAAGGATTTTGGCGATACGCCGATACGAAAACACCGCTTCGAGTTCAACTAATAAGGCAGGAACCGAGTAGGAAACCCGCCCTGTTTATCAGGTCACCGAAGAAGGAGGTTTTACTCGATCCTCGCAGGTTTCTTTCGTAAGTGTTTCTTTCGAGGAAAAATTAAATACAAGACAACAACGATTTTTATCTCCGTGCATATTTAACGGTTTATTACGGATTTGTGTTTGTAGGTGGGCCCCGTTGTCGCACGCCCACAGCTGCAGCCTTCATTGATGGTTTGAGGGGGTCCGTTTGCCCAGCCTCCCCCCGTGTGACCCAGTTTCGCTCACTCCAATAGCTTCGCTCTCTTGCTCTCGTTCCGCTCAAGGACTCCTTGGAATAGTGGAAAAATAAGAAACCCGCGGGAGGAAGGGGGAATCCGAGTGTCGGGACGGAAATGTTTAAAACCGAAGGAGGAAATCGCATTATTCGAATGGATTAAAACGAGGCGATCGAAGGATTCGAGTCGATTGAAAATAACTACCGCATTTGATCGCGCGAGCTTGAAAATAATATTTTAAAACGTCCGTTCGACTGAAAACCCCGATAAAAAATATAGGCGAAAAAATGTTTTTGTTTTCATCATTTTTATTTATTTTTATTTTCATAAATTATCGATCGTTCCAAGGTGATAAGTGAGTATTATCGATAAGACGTGACTTACCTCTCTTGCCATTACATATCCTCTAAGGCGGAGGCATCAGAAGGTGCGGAGGCGGGGCGGCTCCCTCCAGGATGGGACTTTCGGAGCGCTTAGCGGGGCAGCGGTTGGAACGAAATAAAAACGCACAATATCGCGACCGCCTCGTCGCAAATCGGCGGCCGATTCGAGGCGCGTCCTAGGGAAACGGTGGACCGGAGGGAGGGAATCACTTCGCGAACCAGCGACGGAATCGGAGACTCGGAAATTGTCCACCTTTCGGCCGCCCCGGAACAAAAGAAACTAGCGACGGGGGAAAATGTTCACACCAAACCCAGCCCGAATCCTTGTTGGTTGCCTGGTCTGGTCGTCGGACCCGACGCTGGGCGACCTCCCATCATAGTCCTGCTGCTGCTCACTACTGCCCTCTACAATCGATTTCATTGCACCCACGCGCGCGCCTCGCTCGCCACCCATGAGCCGCCCCACGGCCATCACCCGACCGCCCCCACCACCCGAAGCGCACAAGGGCGGCCCAAATCTTATCGCATCTCCCAGTGACGGATTCGCCTTTCCTCTCACATCCTTCCATCTCGCTCGCGCACTTACCGCCAACTTATGATAGAGTTTTAATTATCAACTATACCTCTCGATGAAAAAATTGATTTTCCCCCGATTTATTTTTCAAATATGGATCTTTGAAATCGCAAGAGAAAATTGTCGATAGATCGAGGATATATCGAAAACGATGAGGAAATAGCGGAATTTTAATTATTTCATTTTATTATTTAATTAATTTACAGTCTTGCTTCGAGGGTAATGCAGAAAAGATTACCTGCCTAGCATTCTAACGAGTACAGAACTATTTTTACAGCTTTGAAATCGCCCTCTCTCTCTAATATCCCTAATCATTTTTGTTCAAAAGCATAAAATATAATAGTTCACTCGAAAACATCTAAGAATGCAGAACTTACATCATCTTTAGGAAAAATTTAAAACATAATTTACTATCACAATATTAAACACTTTTATTTAAAGATCCAGTGTTATATTATTTTTTTAAACCTTTTTTTTTCTTCACTCTATATTAAGCACATTTTTGTCAATCTATTTTTACTTCCATGTCTATGCAGTAAATGGAAATACTGTGATCGCCCGAAAAGTCGAATAAGAGTCAATATTTTTCTACGTTTGAGGTCTTGTACATTGCGCTTTTCACTTTGTATTTTTTCCTCTGGTTGAAGGTGTAAGTGGTCGAATGAACGACCAAATAATTCTGCCAGTATAAATAAAGCTATATTTAAATTGAGTTGGTTGATGGTTCTACTGAACTAAATAATTAATTGATTGTGATAGAAAAGAAGAAAGAATTCCATCGAATAATTTAAAAAAAACCTAAATCGCAAAACGATTGTAGAATATAAATTCTGGCTTTTTTGAAGCTTAACAAATTTTATAATAATAAGTTTTAGAATCTGATTAACAAATTGAGCGATCCCAAAGTCTGGAAATAATTATTTTGAGACATTCTCATAAAAAGCTCGTCGGATAATTTCTTCAGAAAAATGTTGACGGCGGACGGACGGAATTTTCGACAATAGAAATTATTTTCAGTTACTATATTTTGTTCACAAAGAAAAATAAGCTTCACTCATTAATTGAAGGACCTTAAAAAAAAATGTACAGCGTTTCGCCATTTGCTAAACTATTATGCAAAATTAGTCTAGTTTTGTCACTGCAGTATCCCACGAGTCGATCTTTATTGGAGAAAAATTCCAATATCTCGTATAATTTAACCTGCGACTCTCAAAGCCTTGCAAACTTTCGTAACCGCAGTTTTCCCTCGCCGAAAATGCCAAGAAATGATACCACACGATCGCCGTGTTTGATGGCAAGTTCGTGATTGAGGTCAACTCCGTCGAGAGAACTCCCCCGCACTCTATCGCAGAGTGGCAGTCGAGAAGAAAACGGGGAGGCAAAATTTTCCGCTTTCCTACAATCGTGAAGCGCTTTTGAAATTTTCGAACGGACGTTTCGTCAATCGGCTTTTCAGAAATGCCGAATTTTTAAATTAACAATCGAGTAAACTCTGTTGTAGAATTTGAGAATAAACCGGAATCTATTTCTGGAATTATTTCGAAAGAAGTTTTTTATTCTTTCACTCCTGATGATGGAATGTGTGATAAGTGATTTCACAAGGACTAATCATACTTTTTCAAAAAAAAAAAAAGAAAAAAAAAAAAAAAAAAAAAAAGTTAGGTTTATTATTGTTATTAAAGTTGATAAAAATACATCCAGAATTGAGCACTCGAATTATCGACAATTTTCCAACTTATTTACCCAATCTCTGTACCGTTTTTCCGTCGAGAGATCAATTCTATAGCTCGCGTTTCACTTATTTCCTGTATTCACCGCAAGGCTTCGCTCTGCTTTGTAATTGTAACTGTGTAGTGAAATATTCAGCTAATTACGCAAGGGTGTAAAGCTCCTCGTGGTGAGAAAAAACGACGTCCCGAATCTCATCAGTTGAATTATTGATATTGTCACAGCACAGCTTTTCGCAATTTGCGTGCAACCTAACGCAATTCGGTTTTTACGGTATCTTTTAATATTATAACGAGAAAGTGGCGTCGATTATAGTAGAACTGGCTTGCCGGAGTTTGATTTGTGCTTTTCGCCACCAAAAACGCCCAAAATTATTTTTAAATAACGACGATAATAAATCAAAAAACGTAAAAAAAAAATAAAACCGACTTAAAATTATATGCCTATAAAATAGACTTTGAAAAGGAAAAATAAAACAAAAATGTACCGCAGTCACAGCAACTCAATTACCGACTACACATTTTAAGGACTACTTTACAACTCGACCTAAATAATATCAGCTTTTAAAAAAAACCAACCTACAAGTTACCTAACTATAGAACCTCCTTTTGAAGTCGGTTAAAAATAAATATTTTTCCTAAAATTAAAAAACCACATTTTTTTAGGGCTTTCAATTTGAGAATAAGACAGTTCATTTACCACGGATACACAGGAATACGATAAATAACACTGAAGAAACCAGAAGCATAGTTTAACGCTTTTATCACATTCATAATCTCATTTACAACAGTAACAAATAAACATTGTTCATGGTATTGGAAAAAATGCGTCACAAGACGAGTAACTTATCCCATCGTCGTTTTCTTCATAACAGGAAGACAAGAAAATGATTCAGTACTTGACACTATAACTCAAACTTAAAACTACGGAGAGCATTGCAATATTTCCTGATTCTTCGAGAGAGCTAATGGTGCACTATTACGGCAACAAATGCGACTACATAGCTCAAAGTTTTATAATTTTTCAACAACGACAAAAATGTAAATCGAATCGGTTTTGACCAATTTAGAATTTCATAACTTCACATCGACCACTCATTCGAGTTGGAAGCCTTTTAATATGGCACGACAATTTTGATTAAAACGTTCGAGAAAAGCGAGCTCGATAAGTCGACTTTTGACTACAGCAGTTTCCAGTCATCTGACAATGGACGTGTGTTTTCCACTGTGACTAAAACTAGCAATGCGGGTGCTAACCTGTCCAAGAAAACAATGGTCCAGGGAAAAACCAGGTAAAACGGTAATTTGTCCAAATTACTATGAAAATAGTGCCATAAAACTGAGCTATTTATAACAGTAAGAAAAAAAAAACGCGGGTAATGTAAAATGGAAGAAGAGAGAAAACACTGGAAATATTCATCGATAATAATTCAATACTGTTATATTGTGATAGCAAATATTGCAAAAACATTTCCCATTTTCAGCAAATATTTCCCATCTTTGGGCGTTTCAAATGAAACAGTAGAGCACTAAAAAAATCGGACAATACCAGGCTGCTGGAACATTATTTAAAACTCATATTCGACTGAGACTGGAATATTTCAAAATGCGTTAAATCTTCAACGGTGCCAAATTGAAGAACAAGAATTGGAAGGAACACACTTTCCCACAAAAATAGACATATTTCCAATAGACAAGATTGTCAGAAAAAAATGCAACATTAACACATATTCCGTTTTTCTAATTTCCTTCAATTTGTTTAGAGTTTTTGGATGACTTAATTTAAAAAAAATGAAATTCGATGAAGAGAGTTGAAATACAGCCGATGCTCCAACACAAAGTAGAAAAATCGCACTGTAAACGAAAATGCCTATAATTGGAGCTAGAGAGCAACTTTTTGTTGAAACTCATTCTTTCCTACGTACTAATAATTTTGTTCAATTTCAAACTTAAGATTAGCTGACAAATAATTACAAGACAAGATGATTCTTCATTCGCGAGTATGGAACACGATAGTAAATGAAACATGACTGCAAGTGGTTTAATTATAATTACCGGGCGGTTTCAATACTGTGAAATTTTTCGTTCTCAGGCCGCTAAGAAAAAATAGCTCGACTTTCAAACTAGGCTGCAATGATATTCTAGGAACAACAACTACTGCTACCAAACAATTTGTTTATATCATTAAGGCAAAGCATATCGAAGATCTGGATTTGTGAAAAATAAATCCATTTACTTAATATGCGTGTTGATTCAAATGTACGGCATTTGACAATAATCAGCTTTTTCCGGGATAATTGCACCTATAAAATAAACAATAAATTTTAAAATAAGGTGTCATCATAGTTGGTCACAACGGTTTTGCGAAAATTCATTAGAAGGCTTCATCATTTGTTGCAAGTGAGTGAGGGTGAGAGGATGAAACGACTTTCTCTCGATTTCTTCCAATTCCTCGCGCTTTCACTGTTGCGGGCCTCGCAGAAATTCAGACTTCATTCGTTGAAGAGTTCTGTGTAGAGGCTAGCAGCGGCCAAAGCGCTAGGAATACAAAGATGAAACCGAGAGAAGGTCTTTCTTTTCCTGCGCTCACCCACTAGCGCCGAAACAGTGACGAAAGGCTTTATATTATGTGACCCACCAGGTATAATCATTTGTAAAATCCAAATATTAAATTGGAAAAAAAAACTGTGCCCTTATGCTGTCAATACTTTTCTGAGGAAACTACTTGACATTTTCACCAAAAATATTATTCTTGGGCACCTCTTTAGCCAAAGTGGTACCTCAATTTCAAGAGTATTTTGAGGGGTTTCTGGGGGAGGGAATTCGTATTTTCCTAGATTTTTACGACATAAGTGTGTTAAATATAAATTTCTATTGATTCTTGACAATTAAAAAAATTAACTACAAATTATTTGTACAGGAAATTTAACTATAGTTACCAATATGTCGGAGGATAGAAACGTTCACTAGCATTTGGGGAAGTTAGTATAAGGACCGGAAGGTGTTGTAAAATAATAAATGAAGGAAGGGGATAATAAACGACTGTAGGATTACCTGCAGCGTTTATTTTTTTTTTTTTTCCAAATTAGTTAGGTACTCGAGACTATTGATCAATTTCAAGGCTAATTACTTACCAAATACGGCAGAATGCGGCCCGAGCTATCATGAGTTATCTAGAAGCGTAGATGCTGCGACGACTACGTCCCATCGGCAAAGTTCAAGAATCCTCTCACATTCATGTCTCGGGGCTACACCTAACCTGTTGTACATTAAATAATGATCAGTTTTTAATGAGAAATTTCATCCGCTTTGATACTCTGGTGAAAGTACAAAGCAAAAAAAAAAAAAATAAGAAGAACAAGTTACTTTAGCTCCTGTTCGCGAAAGGGCGAGTAAACCTCAACCGCCGCATTATACGAGTACTTGAGCAAAATATTTCTTACCTGAATATTCTATCAATTTTGAGGTACTTGAGCGCTGCAGTGACGTCCCAGGAACAAGTGACTAGAGCTTGGGTGCACTCGTCGACTGAGCTTCCCTCGATAAGACTCATGAGCTGGCGAACTTTTTCATTCCCCTGAACGACAAACGAGGTAAGGAACACGGTTAAGGGGAAAATGGCTTCATCAGGAGTGGTAGTACCATCAATAGTGCCAGGACTGTCAGTGACGCATAATTTTACAATTTTGATCAATAGACAGGTTGAATGAATGATGAGATTTATTAAAAGTATACTGGATTATCTGTTAATGTTTAGCTAACCTGAGCTGGAACGGCAGGTCCATAAACGACTCTTTGGTAATTAGCTTCAGCCGCGTCATACAAATTTCGGCCGTGGCCTTTCTTCTTACTCTCAGCGACCATTTGGTTGTGAAGGGCTACCTTATTATCTTGTGTAAGACCTTTGGAAGAAAGCCAGATTTGCGACAGTTTTTCTGACAGTTCGCTATCAGAAGTGTTCATATAGATGGGAGGCGGTTCAGCGTAATCGCCGAGCGGAGATTGAGCTTGAAGCTCGGAATAGTTGGCCTTTGGTGGTAAGGAAGGCGCCTGCGGAGCAAATATATTCGAATTTAAACAGAAGTTATATAGTGAAATAATATTATGCGTTTTAGTTACACTTACAGTTAATTGGTTTGCTTGTTGCTGGAATTGTTCCGCAGGAGGAATTGATGGCAGGGGTTGATCAGCCAACGATAACTCAAACAATTGCCTCAAGTCCTTATATTTATCCCGGTTCGACGACAAGTTGACTGACGCTTGCGACGATGAATACACATCGTAGGAAGAGGCATTCGGCGCATCTGTTATCGCTGACTGATTGGAAAACGTTCGGTTGTATTCGGGCCGCGGAATGGCATCAGTATTTCCATACATTGATTTGCACCTCTCAGTACGAAGATTGCTGTCTTTTGTCTCCCATCTGGAAATCCAAATCAACAGGGGTAAAAATGCTAACCTTGATAGGAGTTAAAAAATCATTTTTTTCAGAAAAAAGTATGAATAATTTTTTACAAAACATTTTGATTTCATTTTAATAACTAGGGACTTTTTCAAAAAAAAAAAAAATTATTTTTATTTCAAACATTTTTTTTGAAAAAAATTGTTAGTAAAAAATTTCAATTGTGATGACAATTATTTCCTAAAAAGTTGTTCAATTGTATTCAAAAATTACTTTTATAAAGATTTTTAATTATTATTTTAAAACATTTTCTAAAAAATTTTATTATTTTTTTTTTATAAATAGTTTTAATAATTTTTTATAAATAATTATATAAAAAAAATTTCTAAATAATTTTACAAAAAAAAGCCCACCGATTCCGAACAGTCATTGGTGGAGGATCTAATCGTGGGGGGACCGATGAATTCTTCTCGAGCGTTTTCTTCAGCTCGTCGAGGAAATTGTCACTCGAGGAAGGAACAGCTGCTGTCGAACGGTTTTGGTTGGGAGAGGTGTTACTTTTCACAGGCAATCGTTGTTCCGTTGAAACATTATTGGATTGCGAAGACGAATTGAAATTGTAATACTGCTGACGTCCACCATTAAATGTATCGGGACACACCTGGGATAAAAATACCGAATTTAACAGGAATCTTACGGCTTAATCAAGTTTCATATTCAGTCAAGTATTCATAGTCGACGGAATCTATAGCTGACCAAATCTGTTTGATTGGCGTATGTTGTAGGCGAAGTGAGACCATTTGTTTCGGACACCATTGGAGGCGGATATTGAGGCGGTGATGAGAACGTTGACGTATCGAACGGATCAGGCGACTGAGGAATTTCTTGTTGGTTCGACTCCCAGGGATCTTGGTCAACTGAAAAACGGTCAGAATTATGTGAAAATTCAGTGAATGAGAAGTGCTTAAAAATTTTCAAGCATTAAGTGTAGCCAAGCTTACAGAAAGATTCAATCGGCGCGTCAAGGATGTTTTGGCCTTGAAAATTCGACGAAAGATGCTGGTTGGATTCAGGTTGACGGACGGGTGAATCCAGTTCCAAGTCGATGAGAACACCTTGCTCGTTTTGAGCGAATTTCGGCTGCGGAGGTCGAGAGGGTGCGGACCGTGTTGACTTACGTTGACTCTGCCGAACTGATCCCTGTTGGTTCTTCATTTCAAGTAGTTTCTTGTATTGAAATTGCTTACCAGGGTTCATCCGTCGGTCAACTCTCTCAGTTACCATAGTGACCCCTTGAAAATCGAGAATCAATTGCAGATTGAAGAAAATATTAGGGAGCTCATAGTGCTCAAACGTCAACATCGAAATTATTACTTGATTTTTGTTTAGGTGGATAACCCATCAGATCTGGAGGTGTCATGGGGTTGTTCAGGTACACTGGATCTATAGTTGATGGCGAGCCCCAACTTTGGCCACCGCCGATTGAACCATGGCCCGTGTGGATGAAAGAATTGTCCAAAGGCATGCTAATGTCATCCCCGCCGACTTTGCCAGCTGAGAGTGCCGACCTAGATTAGTAAAGGTCGATTACAAATACGAACAAAAGTGCGGAAGTGCTCAAATTTTTGTCAGCATTTCATTGGACTGAGGTATAACTAAAAATCAATCACCGAGGGATGTAACCGACTTCGAACGTCCGAAGTGACTGCACTTTGCACCAATACATTTCAGTGTAGGCTTCGATGATGACAACCGAGTCGCCAACCAATGTGTCCACAATTTCACCAGGACATTGTCCTCCTGTAGATGGAGGCATCCAATTGGCCACGCACTTTACAACTGGAGGCGGTTCGCTGAGCATGAACTTGAGAATTTCACCGAACGTTGGACGCTTCGAAGGGTCTTTATCCCAACACTAGAAGAAATACGTGCAAGGATAAGAGATTCTCTGTACTTGGTAATAAAAACAGCAAAACGACCATGTTGAACAAAGTTCGCTATAGGTTTTTATAAATAATATGTAGGTATTGAGAATTTTCATGAACACTACGTACTATACTGGCTAAAATCGTAATTATTGATATAGTCATTGCCTCGCGGTACAGCTTGATAGAGGGCTTGACTAACATTCCAACAAGTATAGAACGAAATGTTACCGCACCAAAAATTCTCGTGTAAAAGAAAAACCAGAAAAAAACGAATTTTCCTTAAAACCCCTCAAAAATACGCTTAAAACTTATCCTGCGATTTGGCTAAGGAACTGAGTCATAGTCAGGCCAAGATTGGCGAAAATCTTAAGTATTTGTCAGAAAAGTGCTGACGGCGGATGGATAGAATTTTTTTATTTTGTAAAATATACAATGTAAAATAACACAAAAAATATAGCCGAAACAAAATTATCATTATTTATAATATTTCTACCTGCAGCATAATAGTGTAGAGTTTCGGGGGGCAGATATCAGGTCGAGCAAGGCGCTCGCCTTCGCGGTCGATCTTGATCAGGATCTGCGTTCCGTTAAGCCCGATCCACGGCTCTTCGCCAAATGTGAACATTTCCCAAACAGAAACAGCCCACATCCAAGCATCAGATTTGTGAGAAAAATGTCGCCTGAAATATTACAGAAATCGAGGATAAAATGACAAATACTAGCACGAATTAACTCAGCATCGGTGTAAAGACTGAAGAGATTAACATGGGTTTTGTTTAGTGATAGTACAAAGTATTTTTCAACTATAGAATTAAATTTCAGTGCAAAAAGAAAACTAGTTGACTTAAGGGCACCCACAGGTTCCCCCGGTTTAACTTTCACCTTTTTAGTGACTCAGGCGCACACCAGGGAAATGGCACTCTTGCGTGTTCGGTCATAACGTAACAGTCAGCTTCCTCAGGAATTATTCGGACCAACCCAAAGTCGCCAATTTTTACCTGTAAGGGAATTTGCAATTTAAAAATATCAGATGAGCAGTATTAGAAAGGTGAAACATTTTCCACTGGATATTCAATACCGTTTGAGCAAAAATACATCAGAATCCTCCTTGCAATGCAAAATTGGTGGAGCTCTTTATTTTCATTAGCACTTAAGACCTAAATTTCGGAGCGAACTATTTTTAGGGAAATTCTTACTTGATCAACCGAAGCCATCAATATATTTCTACACGCCAAATCCCGATGAAGGTATCGCTTGGATTCAAGGTAGGCCATCCCTTTGGAGACTTGAGTGGCGTATTCCCACAAAATTGCGACGGAAATTTGATTCAGATGTTTTCTCAGGTAATCTAATAGAGCGCCTAGTGGCGCCAATTCGGTGATCATCATTAGCGGTTTTCCAAGAGTGATACCAAATAGCCTGTTGATACAGAAAATTCATTATGAAACTATTTCAAACAATATGCACTAACTTTCTTTTTTTTTTAAAGTAGGACAAACCTGATAATTTGAGGATGGTCTAGAAGATGCATCGCCTGAACTTCGCGAATAAAATCCTCGAACATTCCCGGTTGTGTCATGGCGTCTTGTTTTAAAACTTTCACAGCCACGGATTTCGTACGGCCGGAAGGTGTAGTCCATTCGCCCCGGCGTACAACCCCGAACGATCCATCTCCAAGCTTGGAGCCGAGCCTGTATCAATAACTCATTTATAATATGCCAACAAATAATTAATTAACGTAAATAGGATTTGTTTCAATGAAAGTAGATATCCCCCCCCCAAGTAGATAGTGGGGGGGATTAATCCCTTATAGTACCTATAAAAAAAAAAATTAAAAAGTAATAATATTAACAAATAAGAATTAAATAACTATCATTATACTGGTTTTCCAGGCCTTGTAAATGAGAAACGTCCTATAAACCCACTTTTTTCTTTGTTCCTAAAGAATGGGAGCTATACTTAGGTAATAAGAGGAGAAAAAAAACCAGAGCGAGATAAGGGCTGTTTCGATAAGGATCAATAGAGAGAAAGATTGTGCTTTCAATGAGCGTGTCTTATCAATATAGGCGCTTAAAACACCTGACAGGTAATACCTTCAATTTGGTCTACACCGAGATGAAGAAAAACTGAATTACCATAACAGAATTGAATCGATTTCACATAATATTTAAATCTAAAAATCAATTTAAAAAAATTAACAATACGATAATGAGTTAATATTTCTATTCCTAATACAACTTACTCGATGTCTTTTTCTTGGATGAGGCATGTTAATCCAAGAGGGACGACACTATCACTGCTTCTTTTATTCCCTTTGCCGCTTGTGCCGGCGGTTCCTGTGAAATAAGAACCAGCTGGCCAATAATACTCAACAACTCTCGGGGAAGAAAAATATTTAATTCTATCCTAACTCTTCAATCTCACATTTAATCGTGAGACAATGTAAATGAACAAGAACTGTAGATGTTTATAAATTTATTATAATCACCGGTAGGTATCAGCTTGTCTAATTTTTTCCTCCATTTACTGCCTCTTCGCTTTTTAGCCGCTTCAAGAAGCCTCCTCGCTCCAGGTTTGGACAATCCGATTTTCTCAAGATCCTCCGGTTGAACGTAGTCGAAATGAGAAAGCCGTGAAATCTAAAAATGGCCAAGATCAACGCGATGTTTAACATATAAAAGAAATTAGGGCGTCACGTTCTCAAAAAGCTGAATTCTATAAAAGCCTCACAGGTAAGTTTAGTTTTGGATATATACAAACGTAAATCACAGTTTAAGGATATCACAAGCGAACCTGCAGGTCATCGCGGATTCTGGTTAGAAACTGCTCGAGCTGAGTGTCCCGAAGGAGATCATGCAACCATTCAATGCCACCATCGTCATCTGCCATTCCAGGTTTACCCTTGTAACCTAAAATTTGAACAAAAAAAAAAAAATTAAATTAAATCAAGGTACACTATAATGTTCAAAAATTATATTATAGCAGGAATAAGGGACAGAAAATAATATAAATAGAATCTATCAAAAATGAAAGCACGTTTTGGTGTTTGAATATTTTTCATTAAGTTTCGGCGCTTAAGAGAAGAGCAACGAATTTAATAGCACTTTGCATCGAGGTGAAAAACGATAATCCATTGAATTTGGTAACTTCCTCAAATTTTAACTTTTTGAACGAACTTCAAAGCAGAAAATTGAAACGGCATTTTTTGCAATGATAGCAATTATCTTCGAATATGAGAAAAATTTAAAAATCTCCCACATTGGATGAAAAAGTACAACGCATTTTTTACAAGAGGATACTATGCCAAAGAATATATCAAGCTACACTGCACAACTACCTAACCTCGGGCTATTCAGGTCAAATTGGACCGGAGTGCTGTCTTCCTTTACCAATTGCCATCCTCTTTGAAATGGACACTATTTGCAAGGCGACAGGGAACCCGATTGTATGATCAAATCTGTGGAGTATCATCTGCGCGATAAGGAAAGCGCGACCTTCATGAGAAATAAAACTTTAAAGCTAATAACTTAACTTTAATAAAACTTTAAAGGTTTTCATTTATGATAAGCTACGATAATTTCACTATATTATTAAAGGAAACGAATGTTTTCGGGCAAAATAAAAAACCTCGTCATCGGAAAGACAATGGCACACCTAATTGTAAATTCTGATAGATTTAAAGGCAGATAAGATAAACTCAACGACTGTCATTAACTTGGTCAAGTGCCCGAACAGAGATATTGTAGGAAAACCATTAGACAACTAAAGGGGAAAAAGAGAAGAAATCAATCAGTAACTGTGTATGTATTTGAGTTTACCAATGGTTAGTAGTGGAATAATCGAAGGATTAGGAATAATTTTGGTTTATTACAATAATAAACTATAGTAATCGCCCAAGAAAAAATTGTCTAACCCCTTCAACATTGAAGTTTAAAAAAAAAAGCCGTCAAATATTTTCTGAAGAAACTATAAAAGCCAGTCTTGTAATTTTAACCAAATATCGATCTTGATCTGACATTTTCCTTCAACCAATCCGCTACCACTCTTTTATGGGAATTTTCGTGGGGTTTTAAGGGGAAGAAAATTCGCATTATCCTACGCTTTTAAGACAAAGTTTTTTTTTCAAGTTCCCTAGATTTTTGCCCATCAAAGCTCCCAATTACGCGATAGTTCAATAGTTCTCGAGTTATCGCTGCTTTCGTGTAGAATTTGCGAGATTTTCAGAAATTCGGCATGATTCGAGAACTTTCGGAGCTATAAAAATCGTTCTACACTCGAAGGAATGGAAATTATAAGGAATAGTAAACCACTGTACAATCATTGTGGCGTATTTACGATTTCCAGTTTTCATATTACATTAAGTATACCACTAGACCTACTTATCACTAGTTAGATAGATCGAAACCCCAACGCAACTAACACAGCAATTAGATTTTTTTCATTTAGGTAACAAGAGTGCCTTCAAGCTTGACAATTCGCCTTTTAAAAATTGTTCTTCAAAAAATCAAAATATTAAAAAATTCGAAATCCAAAACCGAACCGACCAAAACCTTCAAATTATCCATTGTAAGGCAACGGAACGAAATTCATCTCGAAAATTAATAAACCGACAAAAGACGGCCCTTTTTAGCTATACAGCGAGCAGCGATCGTGACCGAGAGATTAAAAAAATTCTAACTCTCCTAAGAGACGGTTTTGTTGCGAACTTAACGTTGACGTAAGGAAAACCAGTTTGCGCAATTGATCATTACACAGGTATTGCAGATATTTCAAGGTCAAAGCAGGCGCCAGGCCTGTCAGTCGTAAAGACAGGTAGACTTCAGTATAATTGACAGGAGAATTATCGAAGCCATTTTATTTTCTACGGCCGACAGATGTGCGGATCCATGCCAGTGAATCCGAGTGAAATTGAAATTCACGGTAAATGAAAAATAAATAATTGACAACTTACTTTTTGTTTTATCCAAGCATCAACGCGAAGATGCTCAACGGAGAAATGACTGTCATCCAGTGCATAAACTTTCCCTTATTTCTGTTCGCTGAAGGATAAACAGCGATGATCGATGGACGAAAGGGAAATCGAAACCGGGAGCGGCGGAGTGAATCAAATAACATACGAGACAAGCGAAATAAAATTCACGAACTGGGTAAATAAAAATGAGCGAATTTACTCGAATCGATAAAATTTGACGCGAACGTTTCAAGCTGAAACAAACGCAAACACTACAGGATGTAGGATACAGTGTAAACTTCTCGCTTGACCTGCCTAACCTAACTTGGCCATCGAGCACGGGAGAGATAACAGGTGGAGGCGGATAGCGCTGTTTGTAAAAGAAAGTGCAGCTTTTAGTTTCGCCTACGGGCGGACAGAATGCGCTAGTGCCGCCTCGCATTCTCCGTTAAGCCGCGCCCAGACTTGAAAGAGTCTCACCGGAGACCACTACAGCGTTCTTTGTAACGCTTTCTAGTGTGTATATTTTGAACTAACTTCGTGGAGTTGAATGATCTGTTCGCTGAGATGTCGCCCTCTTGGCGGAGTGGAACGATTTTGGTCGCCCACTCGTGAAGGGTTTGAATTTATTGCTAGAAATATTCTGAAGAAAAATAAATTCATGCTGTTCGACGTTTGTGTCGCATTGTGTATTTCGTATGAGATTGACGTAGAGAAACTCGAGGCGATTCACTCTCCAATCTTTATTTCTGTTCCGCCTAGATATTTCGCCAGTTCGGGCATCTCGAGCGTTGTAGAATTTCTTTCTACTGAATTAGAGAATGAGTCGCCCCTAGTGTTCCTCTCAACCACACACTTTTTTAATTTTAATTTAATTTATTTATTTATTTTTTTTTTTTTTTAATTCGACATCTATTGCTGGTCGCTTCTATGCTACTCTTATTCTGATTTAGTTAATTTAGATAAGCGTCCGCAGCGCTCTCTCCGCAATAGCTCTCCAATAATTACTTTTCAAATTATTTACTCACTTATTTAATTACTCTTATTAATCAATTAATTGCTCCTCAATAATCGACAATTGTATTTGAGAGATTGAGCATGAATGAGTGATTGTACATCTAGAATCTTTATTCCACTTTGCTTCAATTGTAATTAATACAATTATAATATTTATGGTAATGGAATGATAATATATTACGATATGAAGTGACGTGACGTGTCAAGACGCGAGGTGACGTGCCAAGACGTGACATGACATGACATCATCCGTTAGAATCTCTGCTTGGGCTTTTTCAAACGGGCCAGCATTGCTGTTTTTGCGATACTACTATTCGTCACACATCTTCACAGCGTGACGGTGTGAAGTGGCGAAAGGCAGCCGTCACGAATTTGCTCATTGAGTTTACGTGCAACCCAAAGAAGCGGGTGGGGCCCCTCGCGGGTGGGGCCCCTCGCGGGAGCCCATGAGTAGAATCGCTGGGCCCCTCTCCCCATGAAGTCCACGCTCTCTGGCTGTCGCAGAGACTGTAGATGTATGACGTGAAGTACGATATTTTGGAACCCTCGTCAATGTCCGTTATTGCATTCATCCTATCGATCAGCTCTTTATAATAATCGTCGTTTTTCGATTTTCATATGCACATATTATAAAAACTCCTTTTTGTATTGAGATTGAAAGGCTTGATAACTATTGCTCCGCATTGCCCACAACGAATTGAGTAAATGCTGGGCCATACCGATGTCGACTAATGTCTTCCTGTTTTCCCCCTCAGCGCATAAATTTGAAAATATTTTAAGCATATAAGAAATAATTATATCACAACAACGAACCCCCGTTTTTTCGATTTAAATTGCCATTTGTTCATTTTTTATCATTAACTAGTTTTTTTTAGTAGTTTATTAGAGCTGATCTTTCAATTTAAAATTATGCCCGCCTGTTGTGTATAATATTTATTTATGTTAGTATTTATTTTATTTATGACAATTTACATTCATTATCTATCGTTATTATTTATTCAAAGAATTTATTCATCTACTCATATTTTAATATTTTTATTGAATGTTTATATTATTTATTTAATATAATATTTTTTTACAGAATAATTATTTTATATTTTCTTGAATTGTTTTTTCATCGTTTAAATACTTTATATTGAATTATTTTAAGAAAAAATTTTTTTTTATATTATTTTCACCATTACTCTGAAGATATTTGTCAATTGAAAAACTAATTGAAAAACCTAAAAACGAAATCGCCCTTCAAACGGATTGATTCTCACGGAGTTGCCTAGCTCATTCATCTTCGAGCCTTTTTCGATTGGGGAACGAACAGAAACTTGCGTTCCCCACCTGAGCCAATGCGGAGCGATACGACTACGCAGAATTTGAACGTGCTTGTTTAGCCGTTGAGATGGAAGGATGCCCAGTTGATGAGGGTCGTCAATTTCTTCAGGAATTCCCTCTACGAGATGGATTTCGGAGGCTGATGGATTCATCTGAGTAGACGTGGGCCTCGCAGGCGAATATGGGCCAATTCATTTTTAGAACGGCCTCGAGTAGACAGCAATAAGAAAGGCCTTGCCTCACGCAATAGCATGCTCAACAATCAGTATTTAATCACAAAATGCGTCAAGTATATTTTACAATAGACTGGAGACTTTCCAATACGTCACAAATGGATTTAAATAAAAACATTATTTACTCTAGTACTGGCACATGAACTCAAGCTCTGCTCTATCGCAGATGAGCTGACCTTGACTAAACATTTTTTGTAGAGTCCTTGAAAATTTCATCATTTTCAATTTTATCAGAATCGGACGATGAACGTGGATCGACGAGTCAACTCTTTGTTTACCCTAATTAACCACGTGATTTTTTTTACGTCGTCGACTATTCTCGAAGCAGATGGGATACCTAATTTTAAAACTTCGGCAAAGAGCGGAACGTAAAGAAAATGATACCGGCTGTGAAACTTTATCTTGAAAACATTCTTTGAGCTCTTACGCGGAAGGAAAATTAATTCGAAAAACTTCGCCGAGGGTAAGCTGAAATTAAAATCCACCGGATAAAAGCGAGCCTTTGCCGAGTTTCGGAAACTGTTGAAAAATTTCGCGTGTGTCGCTTTTCACTCGAAAAGCTGAATATACTTTGTCAGACGCAGACACTTCCTTGGAAAGCGTTTATGATTATGAAAATGTTTTCGAACTCGTCTTTTAAGACTTTGCTGTACTTCCATTTACTATGTACAAGTAAAATTAGTCCGCTCGCCTTGATATATTTCACGGAAAGAATTTTACCTTTGGCTAAAAAATAATTTTTGGACCAACGATCGCTCAATACTTTAGCCAGATCACTACGATGCTCAATTTTGTGGTATTTTTGAGAAATCGATATTTTCTCAATAAATTCGAAGCATTAATTGCTTTTGAGCTAATTGCATCGTTTAGTGAACAAATTTAGAGAAATAGAGTCGAGAATAAAATAAAATTATAAGTAATAGAGAATATATGATATATGATTGGACGACAATTTAAGGGTTTATAAATCTATGTGAATTCAATCAGCGGGTGTTATTGTTTAATACAGTATTTGACTCCGTAAAAAATAATAATCAAAATATCAACGGTGATCGAATTATAGAACGATGAATAGCTGGAGTTGAGCAAGAAGGATTGTGTAAGCACAAAAACGTATAAAGAAAAACAATAAAGAGGAAACGAAGATCGAATTTAGTAGGCAAGGGATCCCAAAGCAACAATACAGCTGGAGCGTCAAGCTTCCGCTACTCGAGGCGGCTCTTCCGCACAAAAGTATTGGTAAGTTCAGGGTAGAGGAAAGCTCGAACGTCCTCATTCTGTCTCTACAAAATGGAAAATGTATCTGTCCGTGTCCTGTCACCAGTGGAGGCCGTTTATTCAAAGCAGGCAGTTTGATAGTGACGACGCAGTGGAGGATGAAGAAGAGGTCCTGAATAGACATTGATACGTCGTATACCCTTAGGCAAAACAGAATATCGCGTGTTTGCTCAGTCGAAAGAGCTTCCGCTGCTATTCCAACAACAAGTAGAGTCCTCGCAGTTGGTATCAGTACTGCGAGCGAAACGGTCGCTTGTTTTCCTCGACGCTGGCGCAAGGGTGGAGGAAAATAATGGCACTCTTAGGCTGAATGCTGCTATTAATTGAAGTAAAAGACGAATTAGGGCGTTTTAATTATAACACTACAACGCATTTGAGAGTCCTATCGTTTATACTAATTGGAGTTCATAGTTACTCAAGTATTCTTAACAAAAAATGGAGAAAAAAGTTTGACTAGAAACTACAGCCGTATTTGAACATTTCAGGAGATCGTTCGACTCAAAATTTAATGCGCTTCAATTTGTCTAATAGTGAGGTTTTTGATAGGAAGTGTTGTTTTGAAGTTATACGTGAAAAACGTAAAGAAGTCTGAAAATGCCGAGAAAATGTTTTAAGCTCCCGAAAACACGTTCATTTGGTTGGCGCTTTTTTAGATTACGCGTATTCAGCATTAATAAAAGGTATTAGGATTATTTCCTTGTAAGCAACTTTCTTAATCATTTTTGTCGAATCGAACTTGCATCTCAACTACTATTTTCAACATGATTCTCTCGAATGCGTTGTTACACTGAACTTTACCGGCTATAAATCTCGAAGAAGGAAAAAATAGCGGGATATTATTATTTATTGGATAGCAAACCGAAAACATCCTCCCTCAGATATTTGCAACAGAAGATTCTCACTGAAGCTCTGAAACATCGCGAGATCGTGATCTATCGAGTGGTCTGAGGAAGTGACTAAGGAAATCGACAAACAAGGAGTTGGTCGAGCTTTCGCCTGGCAGACAATTAGCCCTTCGCGCCCTAGACCTTGTCCCTCGGTCTCTATCTGCAGTCGCATGCTCAGTCTCCGAGGAAGCGAAGGAAAAGCTTCGCGCTCATCAATCATCGGGACTCATCAATCACCCCACCCATCCTCGGAGCAAACCTTCGTAAGCCTCTAGCTCGAGGCGGAATCAATCTTTGAGCCTTCACCTTTTACTCAGGATCTTTCGAACAGAACGCGGAGCAAGGCGACAGTAACGCTACGAAGGTGAATCTTTCTTGGTGATAAAATTCGCCCTCGTATTTGTAAGGTCGGATCAATCGGTTATTGATTGACTGCGTCCTGTGGATTTAGTGCAAGATTGTAGAAAAAGGCGAAAGGGAGACGGAATAGCCCTTTTATTCTGTTCCAATTCATTCATCCTCTCCTAGAGTGTTTCCCGATTGCAAAATTGAAGATTGTGAAATCCAGAGTGACGTTAACCTTGAAAAACCGTCCACTACTTGGACAACTCTCAGCTTCATAAGAACAATGTGGACGATTGTGTTTACATAATGTACAAAAACGCTAATGCATGAAAATACAATTCCCTTCTGGAAAATAAAAAAGCACTACTCGTCTTCCTCAAAGCAAGGTCTTTGAGACTGAGATAGAACCTGCTTCAAAAGGCGCTATCATAGTCCACGGGAGTGATAAGGTAATGCAATTCGGACTCGAATGAAATTCCTCTCTTGGGTGAGCACGGGCAACTTGCGCTCTAGAGCCGTCAAAAGATAAGTCTTGGAGAAGTAGCGACGCCGCCGCATTCTGTATAATACAAAAGACCGTCCATTTGTTCAAGGTCTGTGATGGAGGGATTTGTTTGTACGACGGTTGTGGATTTGCATCTTGAGAAAATGATAGGTTTGTTCTGGGAAGAGAATATCGCGAGCTTTCTATTGAAACTCATCTAGAATGGCGTTTTAAAAGTAAGCTCTGTCTTTTGGTTTATTATTCAATAATAAACCATTGTAATCGCCCAAGAAAAAAAATTTTATAACCCCCCCTCAAAATTTGATGTTTTACGTTTCAAGGCATGTAGAATCCGAATATCCAATAAAAAAAATTCTGTCCGTCCGCCGTACGCCGTCCGCCGTACGCCGTTAGCAGTTTTCCGGCCAAACTGTAAGAGCTAAAAATTTGAAATTTTCACCAAAAATCAATCTCGGTCCTACGACGGCTCAGTTCTTGAACCAACTTGCTAGCTCAATTTTAAGGGTATTTTTGGGGGGTTTTGAGGGGGAGAAAATTCATATTTTCCAAGGTTTTTCAGAAAAATGTGTACGTGGTATCACATTATATAGATTTTTGGACGCTGAATCGAATGAGACCATCGCGGGGTCGATAGCTTTATTGGTTCTCGAGTTATCGCAGCTTTTGTGTCGAATTTGGGAGATTTTCGGAAATTTGACATTAGGGTTTAACTCGAGAGTTATTCAAGCTATAAAAATCGTTCTATACTCATTGGAATGGTCGTCAAACACTCTCTCCAGCTGTAGGGTAAGGCAAAAAATTTAGCTTTTAATTAGGAAATTAAGAAAAATAAAAATGATTAAAATTACAATAGTTGCTACGGAGTTTTCCCCTATAGTTACCATCTGTTTTTCGGTGGGAACGTTCACAAATGTTCGGAATATTAAAAATGACAAATGGACAGTCTTCTTAAATCAATATTGAAGCGAAATAATAATAAACCACTGTACAATCATTTGCAGCGTTTTTTTATTCGGGGGATAACGTTTTTGGCAACTGTAACCAATGGTGGTATTTCGTCATGAATCTCAGAGCAACATCGATTTTTTCTTGGCGCTTCAAAGTGATCGCGATTGTGATAATATTTTGAACATGGAGCTCCCTCCAACTTGCAGGTCGTTCTATCATTACGGTTATTTGATTTCTCGTCGCATGGAGGAGGAGTCGAGAGAAAAAAAGAAAAAAAAAAACACGACAGCGCAAAAGTGGACGAAAGTGCGTACGATGAAGGGCGAATCTGTGGATACTGATTTCGTGTATTGGAACACGCTGGCCGAAGTAGCCATTTGTCGCTATTCACAAGAAGCGGCCGTAAAAAAATGTTGAAAGTTGGCCGAGTCAAAAACGGCGAACCAATGGAAAGAGACTGATTCGGAGCGAGAAAGAGTGAAAGGATAGTTATAATGGAAGTTGGCGAAGAGGGTGAAACCTAGCAGAAAAGTGAGCCCGACAGATTTTGAAAGTTTCGGAGTTCTCAGAGCTCCCAGACACAGCAGGGCCCTCACCAGTTCCGAACACCAATCTGCAGCGCAAAGGCCGGAATTTCAGCCCTCAACACCATTGTGTTTTTTTCTCAGACTTTTTCTTACCCGGTTCTAGAAAAGGGGAAAAAGCTAATGGGAAAGAGACGGAGGGAGTTTTTCCCGAAACAACGAAGTTGAGAAACGAGAAACTTCCGAGCAATTACGACCTATTTGTAATCTCCGCTGCTGCGGTAGAGAAAAGGCGGCTTATTTTTACCTCGATGAAAATAACAGCTTCTTCAAGGTGAACAAAAGGTTCCGTATTTCTCATCGATTCTAAATACAGCGCGTTGGATTTTGATTTTACTCGAATTTTCGGAATTTCACCTTTCTCAGATCGATTGTTACGCTTCAAGTTGGTGCATTTCACGATGATATCGATTCCGGGGTAATTAATGTTCGAGGGAGACTGTGGAGCTTACTCTAACGATAAACTCAATTGCAGTTTTCTTCTTCTTGTCGCATAACAAGCCATAATAGCCATAGTAGAAGAGCTAAGCACCTAATGATTTATTTATACCAACAGAATCTAGATGAACAACAACCAGCCCTAACCAGCGCTAACCAGCCCTAACCAGTTCTAACCAGCCCTAACCAGTTCTAATGATGGTAAAAACAACCGTAACGTTCCTCCAATCTGAAAAGAAAAAAAAACACTCTGAACAAAATGGATTGTGTCCAAAGAAACAAAAGTTGAGCCGCATTATTTATTGATCAAATAATATTACATTTCGGAAAATCTTTTGATTCACAAATCGATAGAGACATCTATATAGAGAACGTAGTCAATCAACACGTTCAACTCCACTCGAAGAAATCTCGGTCCAATAATCTAGATTCAACCTCTGAAAAATACGTACTCAGTTTCGGTTCATGTGCGAAATTTTCTCACCCTCAATACCCGTCGTTAATGAAAATAGCTTCATTTGGATGCGCGAGGACGCGAGACCCGTGCATTATCATTGGCCTTGGACATTATAGTTGACGGAAGGAAAGTTGGGCAACAAGCCCTCAATACTACTTAACCATTTTTTTCTTGCGCTTTTTTTTCTTCTATCGATGAACTCTGGGCCACATGCAAGTTCTTCCCTCCGGAAAATCACTGCGTGTGGAAACGTGAGAGGAAACCGTCAGGGTGAAGACAGCGAGAAAAATCGCGGTGAAACTTTTTTCCTTCGGAGAATCGTGGTGAACCGTTTTCGGGAGGAGAAAATGGGAGAGGATTTGCCAAGGGATGAAGGGAAGGGGAAATTTAATTTTCGATTAGGCTGATCAACCACGCTCGTTCTTTCCTTTATTGACGGCGCGTTAGAGGAAACCGCCACATGAAAAAGCGGGAGAGAAAGTGCGGTGAAATTTTTTTTATTCCCTCGGTAAACCAAGGAATACCACGCGGTACGGAAAACGGGAGAGGATTCTCCATGGGATGATATGCGAAGGGAAAACTTTCCCTTGGAAAATCAGGGCTTCAGGAAACATGAGAGGAAAAAGCCAAAGGGAAAACGGAAGGGAAAAATAAACAATCTTGTTTTCCTCCAGTAAATCGTGGCGTGCTGTAGCAAAAGGGAAAACAGGAGAGGATCCGTCAAGGGATGAAATGCGAAGGGAAAACTTTGTTTATCCTCGCGTGAGGAGGTGATTTAGCAAGGGATTGCGCGTCGCGTTATCATTTGGAACTAGAAAATCGCCTTTTTTGGGAAAAACGTTCAATAAAAATGTCATTCGGTTTGGCGCGTTGTCACGCTCGAAATTTCAAGACAATAGGAGGAAAATCTTGAGAATATAAAAAGTTAAACAATCCCCTGGCGAACCTCATCCTCTTTCCTCGCGTGTGACTTGGTTTTAAACATTAGTTTGAATCAGTTTTCAGCAAACTCTTTTCCGAATCATTCGCCGATTTTCATGGTAAAAAAGTCCATTAACGAGAATGATTTTTAAATGGTAAAAGGAAAGACGATCCCACGGAGCGATTTTCAAAGGGAAAGAACCTGCTCTTTCGGCTAGACTGTCTTTGACATGGCAAATAAGCTATTAGCTCCTATGATCAGTCGTAATGCCTCTGCATGACTGATTTGGTTAACATATTTTACGCACGGGTCTCGTACGAACTAAATGACTCGCGTTGTGGAAACCCATTTCAATAGAGTATAATAAACAAATAATCGCCAAGGGTATTCATGGACTATAAAGCAACTGCTACACAACATCCGTCGAGAGTAACCACGTTTACGCAACGAACAATCACGTCTGCAATTTCGTGAGCAGGCTGGAATCTGATGTACGTACCCGTATAATTTTCAACTTTCATTCATTTTCAACTTTCATTTTTCAGCTCTGGTAACTACTGCGGTAACGTGATGCGTGAAAACCCGCAATGAATGTTCGAAAGACGTCGAAGGTCGAACCGGACCGTGAATACCCTTAATATTTTGAAAAGCAATTTGATATCACTGGATCTTCAAATCTCGTACTTGTACTCTTGAAATAAGTTTTACCATGAGTATTTTTAACCGATCTTACAACCAAATCCGATCTTCTGACTCAGCTTCTTCAAGAAATAGTGACCACATCTCGTCACCCTTTTTTTTGACACGAAATTCGGAATACCTGTAGGAACTAAGTTCCACAAAAGTAGCGAAGACGATTCTCTTCTCTTTGGTAGATATTATTTGTAAGGAAATAGAACTTTTATAGATACATTACTACATCTTTCGAATCGCCAAATGACGAGACGTTATCTTTTTAACTTTATCACAAGTGACATCGAAGTAATATGTACATCACAGGACTTAAACGAGGATTGCAACTGAAAAAGGTAACCTAAGTACACTGGTTATTTACAAACGAACGTATTTACACTCCTTTTAACATTGACTGAATAATACGAAGGTAGTATTGCTTGAGTACCATTGAAACGCTGTCGACTAGCGGCCTGGGAAAATTCTCGAATGATTTTTGGGCAATTCGCTCATTGTTACTCGTCTTTCGGTCACTCTAGCGTAGATATAAATTTTGCTGTTATTCTTTAATTGACTGAACGCTTGATGAAATGAATGTTGGTGTCATTTTCTTTAAAAAGTTCCTTTCATCCTGTATGCGAAAAACTGGTTTATGGGGATCGATGGTTCATGATCAGGTATCTAATGTTTATGTAGAACGTGTTTTCATTTCGGTGACGGAAAGAGCAGCCAACAGTTGAACCTTCGAAATGATTTCCATCCGCAATCCAACGACGTATTTTTATTGATCTACTTCCGCTGAAGGTTAAGGGTTAAAATATTTTGTACAGTACACGATAATAAATTATTACAAGCTTCATTTGGTAACTACGGTTATCTATTTAGATTTAGGACCCTGGTAGAAATTTTACAAAGATGTCTATACAATATCAGCGCATTCTTCCCTCCGATAATGTTGAAACGTAAGGAAGCCCCTAGTCAGTTAGTCGTAAATACTGGCGGATGACTAGATGAACAATATACTACACAAAAAATCTAACAAGGACATCGTTTCAATTCGAATCGGCCGTCTTGGAAAATCAACAACCGAAAAAGACGTCTGGCAGAAACGGTCGATAGCACTCAGTGAAGAAATCGTTCAGATTTGTGCGGGAAAAGCGGGGAAAGATCAAGTTGACCTGTAACAGATGAACAGTTATTAGATGCGATACATATAACACAACGAACAAACCTCATAATCCAATTATGCATTTCGACTCTTTCAGTCGAAACACATTTACTCTTTCCCATGAGCTGCATTATACTTCAAAAAATTTCCACAAGTTTCGTCGGATTTTGAATTTTCGACGCGCAAATTGGTTTGCACGAGTTGGGCAAGTTGGATTTCGTGCCCGGCGTAGAATCCTATGGTTAATATACGCGGGTCGCTTTGAAATAATTCCTGTCCGCCGTCGCAAACTTTTCAACGAAAGTGGAAAAACGCTGTACCTGAATTTCGTTCCATCGCAGTAAAACCAATTTCGGGGGCAGAGCCGGAGGAAAAAATGGAAGGACGTGAAATCTCATAAAACTTTGTAATCCTCGTGGGCCACAATGAACAGAAGGTGTGGGACGTTGGTCGGGATGAAATAGAATGGGGAAAAGGTTAAAACAAAAGAAAAATTGAGACGCCTAAACTCATCGGCACTTTTAGAGCAAGCTTCTCTGATTAGTTAGTAAGGGAAAGATGTTGAAGCAGGAAACATTGAAATTCAATATCGGCTTCAGTACAAAATCGATTTATCGGATAGGTATGGCACCGGGTATTTTGCACAGATATTATTAGATATTTGATATTTTATGATATGATTATGTGATATCAGCTATTAGGGAAGGCTGAGCATGAGCTCTATCTCTGTTATTTTGTACGCGCCTTACAGGAGTTATGTGCTTCTCTTCAATTCGAATAACGAATTAAGTCATTCAGTTTACCCAATTGAATTTTCAATAGTAGGCAAAAAACAAAAAAACAAAACAGACATTTTGAGCATTGGAAATGTTTGAACGACAGATATAGATGTTTTCCAAATAATATCGATATTTCCGATTTATCGAAATTTACCGAAACGGCGAGCCATCAGTTTGAGAGATCGCCAGCCGTGAACTTAGCGTTCGACGAGCCCAGACTTCGTCGACCCTTCCTAACACATCCCCCGCGTTCTGTCTCGTTCGATAGATCTTATTCGTTCGGGTGCTTGGAATTTCATTTCACCGACGAACTTGAAAAGGTACGAACGTGAGATTATATAGATGATACGTATGAGGGCGAAGCTCTTTTTCAATCGTGACTTCCCTTCATCCTCTCGTTCAGTGCCCACGATACGTCATTTTTATTCGAAAGGAGCACCGCCGGCACAAAAGACCGAACGATGGCGATGGAAAGAAAAGCTGCCGTTTAATCTTTGAACCGCGGTGGGCGAGTGATTTTTATTGAACGGAGTTGTGAGTGAATAACACAAAAGCGAGCGCTTCGAGGAGAAAATCAAGCGCTAAATTTTTTTCACCCCCTCAGGAATCCGTAGATATCCTTTTAAACGATGTTTGTTTTACAACGAACAGAAACAGTAGAGTAGACAGAAGAGTAGTTTGCAATGCTTTGAGGTCATTATATAGATTATTAAACTAAAAAATGAATTATCTGAGAGTACAGAAATGTTGAAGTTTTTCTCTATTGAATTGCAATTTAGGCATAATAAGTACAAGGGTAATAACTTTCAAGAGAACGAAACTTGGGGGAAAGTTAACTTTCGGGAGAAAGTCTGACTTTTGGAAAAATGCTGACTTTTGGGGGAAAGTTTGACTTTTGGGATAAAAACCTGAATTTTGAGGAAAAGTTTGAATTTCGGGGGAAGGTCTGAATTTTAGGGGAAAGTCTGACTTTTGCGAGAAAGACTGACTTTTGGGAGAAAGGCGGACTTTCCAAGGACAGTCTGACTTTTGGGGGAAGTCTGAATTTCAATATAAAGTCGGAATTTCGGGGGAAAGTCGGAATTTTGGGGGGGAAGTCGGACTTTTGGGGGGAAAGTTGGACTTTCGAGGGAAAGTCAGATTTTTGGAAGAAAGTGAGATTTTTTAGGGGAAAGTCTGACTTTCGGGGAAAAACGGACTTTTGGGGGAAAATAGGACTTTTGGGGGAACGTCCGATTTTCGGACGAAAGTGTGATTTTTAGGAGAAAGTCTGAGTTTCGGGGAAAGTCTGACTTCCGGGGAAAATCGGACTTTTGGGGGAAAGTCGGACTTCTGGGGAAAAGTCGGACTTTTTGGGTAAATTTTGACTTTCAGGGGCAAAGTGTGATTGTCAGTAGGACGAGTGACTTGGGGGAAAGTCTGCCTTTGGAAGGGATGTCTGAATTTTTGGGGACGTCTGACTGTTCGGAGGAAAGCCTGACTTGCAAGGGAAAATCTGTCACTCGGGGGAAGTCTTACTTCTGGGAGGACCAGTGACCTTTAGAAGGAAATTACGGATAATCTTTCAGGGGAAAGTCTGACTTTTTGGCAAGTGTCCGTCGGCGGTAAGTCTGATTTTTTGCAGATATGCTGTCAGTCGGCAGAAAGTTGGACCTTCGTGGGAAAGTCGGATTTTCCTATCAAAGACTGAATGTAGGAGGAAAATGAGATTGTCGGGATCTTCTTGACGTATCTTCATTGTACTCACAGGAAGTATTCCACTTTTGAGGTGGGATGGATACGTGTGTTTCCTTCAAAATGACGTATCATTGACGGCATTTTCCTCCAACTTTCTTCGCAGTTGGGACGGGCTGTATCACAGAAACGACTCGTTTCCAGCTTGTTTGACCTCGGAAACGGGCATCAGGTCGCACGTTGGCTCGTCATCGTTTAGAGGAGGACGGTCTGGATCACCGTACTGAGACTGGTAAAATTCTTCCCTCATCATATGATTCAGAGAACCGCATCTGCAATTGAAAATTCGTTCATGATTTCAATACAAGTTCATTCGAAGCGACTTTTGAAAATCGATAGGCAACGAAGGACTTCGGTGAAAGATGAGTGGTTACCTGAAATAAAGGATTTGTTGGAACGGCCGCCTGAAGTCGCGGTTAAGAGTAGCGTAAATTACTGGATTCAGAAGGGAATTAGCGTAGCCCAGCCAGAGGAAGAGGGAAGACAGGGAACTAGGGATTGCATCCTCGGTGCTCAGAAACGGCCTCACGATGGCCAACACGAAAAACGGAAGCCAGCAGACTGTGAAAGCCGACATGATAATGCCCAGCGTCGTCGAGGCTTTGCGCTCTTTTGCCAACTGAAACCTGCAAAAATGAAAATATGCGAACAAAAGAGATTAATTTCTAGATTCACGTTAGCTAATTTGAATGAATAATAATCGTAGTAAAAGTAGAATTTGGATTTTTTTCATAGAATGGAAACTTTTTGTATGAGTTAGGATTCTTCCTTCATTATGGAAATAAGTAGCGGCTTCAAAGCCTAAACACAATGCTGTGAAATAACAGATTCACGACTAACAAGAGCGGTGAAACACAATCGAAACGATCTCATGGGACGACTTTGTTTTGAAATTTCGCGTGGAGTAATTTCTAAAATGAGACAAACCGAAAGTTCCCAAGCGCGGAAAGTGAGTTCGTCGCGAGTTACGAAAAGCGATGAGCTAAGGGGGTCCGGGCAGCTCTAATGAAGACGAATGTAGACGAAGGCGAAGCCCAAATGCCGACTATACTGACCTACACTGACGGGAATCTAACTCACACAACGATCAACCGACGTTATTAAATTTTCACCTTTTTGGCTACTTTCAATATTACCATTTTCTACGTAAGATTTTAAAAATAAATTAATCTGGGAGCAACGATCCGAATCGAAAACGGCCGAGCGCTCTCTAATTAGCTTCAGTCATAATAAATTCGCTCGGATTCTTCATCCAATTTCATCCGCCTCCGATTCAACTTCATTTTTACAAGACGTTCATTTTTTCCTCGTTTTACACTTCCCTTGGTTAGCGAGGAAATTGAATTTATCATGCTCTGCAAACCGCCCAACATCGAGGTTTCATAAATATTTAATTTCCCCAGCTTATAACTCTCGTTTGAAATATTTTCAAAAATAACAACGGTATTCAATTGGCTCGAACATCTATTTATTCATTTACAGTGGGAGCTCGAATGAACGTAATTTGCGGCAATTTTTGGGCTGCGAGAAAAGATCTCCGAAAGGACGGAACATTTTTACTGGTTCTATAGGGGAAGCTCCATGTTCAAACTATTATCACACTCACTGGAGTTATTACGAGCCACACAGACAAGTTCTATTCAAAAATACCAAAACTTACTACCGGAACGCCGCTCTTTGAATGAAGAAATAAAAATAAAGAAAATTTGTAATGAATATATCTAAATTAATTTTTTTCATTCATTGAACTATCTGGTTTTGGTTAAATTAAATTTTTTCATTCATTGTCGGTTGAATAATGCTGCATAAATATTTCACCTCAACTTCCTCGACGGAGCTGTCGCTTGAACTGGTGGTCTTCGCCTGGTTCGGCCAGTTAGAATCGGACAAGTGGACTCACTGCTTACCCGAGTCGCTCCCACGACGCTTCCGCTGCACTGTAAAATAAAAAGATACCATGGTTCAATATTCGTACAGCTGGTAAACGTGTTACAATTGGCTGCTTCGGATATTTATCGGTCATTCAGGTTCATGTAGACCTAAATGCCGTTTATTATTCCTACTCGACGATAAAATACAAAAAGTACCCATAAGCAGGAACGATGGAGACATATCTGGTTTTGGCTCAGTTAGCAAGATGTCTACATTGGATATTGAACCGTCACGTTGAGTATCGAATTTTCTTCACGTTTATGATTTATCCGGTGCTATCATCTTTCTACAGCGCCCTAGTGATGAGGTTTATTTCTCGTCAAACATTACGTTTCCTCTGAGGGCTTTTCTGTTCATTAATGTAGTTTGAAACAATACTTAGGCCGCTCTGGAAAGCGGCTTTGCTGACGCCACGTTCAATTATGTGATGTTAGCTTAGGTCAGCAGCTGGAGGTGAAAGGTAGAAAAGTGCCTACTTCAGAAATTTCATCAGCCTCGCGACCGTCGCGAAGCAATAATGTAGCCTTGGGCTACCGGTCAGTAATCACCAGCCTCGAGAGCTTAACGTCGTTCAGCTCACAAACTCATTAAGCGATGTGTTTGGTCCGTGTCAAGTTCGCGCATCGCTCCAATAAAGGCGCGAAGGGGATGGAACCCCCTGTTCCTCCAATATTGGCTCAGTAATTCTCTTTAATACCATTGTTACGAAGTAAATAGAAGTATTGTTGATATGAACTATAATGAAGCCTGGTCCATGGGCAGCTCACGTTTGGAAAATCTTGTTTGTAGTTTGAACGTGAGAATGCCAAGGAAATTTAAAGGAACGCTAGTTTAAGGATGTTTGCTGCATTGTTGGGATGCATTTTTTCCCTCTCGAAACCCTTGAAAAATACCCACAAACGAGCTATGAAAAAATAAAATTCAAGTGATTCTATGAATGAATGAAAAGTAATTTATTTCCTTGAAAAATACAATAATAATGACAATACATAAACCGGTATTCATACTAATGATAGGTTACTTTGCGTTTGTGGAAACTCCCACACTTAAGAGCAAAGATGCTCTGAGCTGAGTGGAAAGCCTGCGGTATCTCAACAGAGAGTTTTATGAGAGGCGGTTGATAGAGACGTCTACATACTTATGAAGAAAAAAAATCAGAATCGTCCCAACAAAAAAACTTGAGTCAACTAGCTAAACTCAATCACTCTTGCTACAAGCCAAAAACTAATAAATTTGGGCAGGTCCTGAGCCAAGAGAAAACACATTTTTCCATATATCAAGAGTTAAGGGTTGGGCAAAGGAGCTGTCACGTTTGCAGGTATGAAAGCCGGTGATATAGATGGATCGACGTATGCTGAATTATTGGTAATGGAACAAGATCGACTGCTGGGTGGTGGGCTTAATTTGCACGCTCTGCTGCCATAATCAAACCATGCAGTATGCTTATTGTAAACATTAAGTTAGATCTTTCTCCAGAATGTTGGAGAGAATATACCGGAATTTCCCTGAAGAAATCCATTATGGTACATCAATCTCTGAATCCCTTCGAGGGGTCATAAAAGTCAGCCGAAAGAAGCGTGAAAAGCAATGGTGACAGAATATCACCCAGGAGCATTCCATGCGAAAGCTTTGCTATCATTATTTACACTGAAACTACTGTTGCTTGAGGAAATATCAGTATTATGGCCTTCTACTGCCCTTTAGCTTAGCGGTTTCTGAGCCAGCTGCAAACTTATGGAAATGCATTCCCAATTCGCAATAAAACACAGGAAGAAATACAGGAAGTTCGCAATAAAATCACACTTTTCATAGACACCTGGCTATATGGACAACCGCTTCCACTCTCTCAATCTCGGTTAAATAATCGACACATAGTCCAATCTTTTTAATTGGATGTCTACAGCAATATTCCGAACTGTTGACGATTCTGTACGTTTTCCAATGATCCGAATCATTCTTGTTTGTACAATTGCTGAAGGGATTCATCCCATTCTAATAATGCGGCTAGTATCTCCACGCATTCATCACTATCTCCGTACATAACAGCATCGCGGTTGCCGCCTTCCAACCAAACCCGACTATTAGGGAAATTGTATCGTTCGCCCATGCAGGGCATTAATTCGGGAACTTGTTCACCTAGAGGTGATTTGTTGATGAAGAGCCGAAGAGTTTGCGGTCCTACCGAAGCAACTAGAGACGCTATAGGATGAACTACTAGAGATGTACCAATGACAATTAGCAAATCGCAGTTTGCCGCGTCCTCAGCTATTCCAGAGAGCAAACATTCCGGAAGGTATTCACCGAATAGGATGATATCAGGGCGGACGACTTTTGTACATTTGTCGCACTTCGGAACCAGACTTCGCTCCAATTGAGACACGATCCACGACAATGTGTAAGTTTCCTGGCAGCCTGAGCAGTGAGCCGATCTCAGCGTCCCGTGAGCCTCGACGATTTTCTCTGGAGGAATTCCTACGGAAATTTCAAGACATGCAGCAAGGCTTTAAGGTCGAATTTTCAACCCAAACATCTGCACATATTATTACGTTTCCGTGCTTTAATAAGTGACCCTGAAATCAGGGAGGTGGAACTAGGTCATACTGGTCAAAACGAACCAATAGTGAAGAAGAATTTTTCTTCTTTCAGAAATATTTGCCAAATACTTTTCTTGAGCCATCACAATTTTTTCAAAAATTCCTTCTGCAGAAAATTTGGCTACTGCAGGTATATCATTCTCTTTATGACATCGTATAGTGGTCTAATGAAATACAAACCTGAAAGCCTATCTAGTCCATCAATGTTTTGCGTGTAATGCCGTCTTAAAACCCTTTTGTCATCAAGGAGCTTGATAAAATAGTGCGCTTTGGTCGGTTTCGGTTGTTTGCTAAAGAAGATCTCTTTCAATACTTTGAATAACGGTTCAGGATGCTCTTCAAAATAATATGCGTCGAATACTGCCGTTTTGAAAGGGAGATTGTAGTTTTTCATTTGGTCGTAGATACCTGATGACGGCGATCTGAAATCCGGTATCCCTGCGGCCGTGCTGATTCCTGCTCCGACCAAAGTCACCACATTAGTTAAAGTTCCTTCTTTAATTTTATTCAGAATCTTGCTGAAGGAAACGGGCATCCGTGCGTCGGATGTTTTTTGCCCCATCTCAAGGCCATCAGCTTTAATTTTATCCATCGTTCCGGTTAAAAAATTCCTCAGTTCCAGTTGTATGAAGTTGTAAGCTCGGCAAGCAACGCGATGCTGGGAAACAGCTTCGCTACTGGTGGCATGAATATTCCTTCAGGTGTTTGAATATGAATTCAGCGGAAGGTCGAAGTTTCAAGTAGTAAGTTCACCTGAAGCCAGCAGGTGCTGGTCGTCCGTTAGATGAAGAGAACTTCAAGTCTACTGTGAAATATTAAGTCTTTTATTCCGCGTTTTAGCGGAGGTACAAAAGAGTACAGGTAAATTAGGATGCTTTGTAGCATAAATGATCACTCCAATAGTGCGAAAAAATTTTCTTTAGGATAGTAAAATTACCGGAGAACTGTATGACTATTCATGGAACAGTTCTTGGTGCTGAATTGGACCTACTGTTAAGTTTTTTACCACAAACACCCACAATTCTTCTCCTACCATAGAACTTACCCCCGTGCGCTTCGTCTGGCCTCCCAGGCTGTGATCCCGGCCCCCCAAACTAGACTTTGGAGCACCTCAAGGCATATATATATTTCTGCCTGCCCCACCTACTTGGAGCTTTACCGGAGGAAATGCGAACTCCGGCTAATTCTTCCAGGAATGTATATAAAAAAAAATATTCACATGGCTGATAAAGCAAGGTCCCAGCGCTGTGTCAGGCATGCTGAGAAGCTGTTATGTTTATTAGTTTATGTTTATTAGTTTATGTTTATTAGTTTATTTTCCTCGTCTTAATTTCAATTACCCAGATTTACCTTATTTTTTTTCTCAATATTAGTTAGAGTTTATTTTTGATATAATTTATTTTGAATCGAGCAACCCCCCTGACCGCACAGTAATTGTATTACTATGGTCAGGGGTAATTCCATTGTATTGAGAAGTGTTCAATTTTTTGTTTGTATATTTATGGAATAAATAAAAAAAAAAAAATGAGGTCATTCATGAGGTACTTAGGAGATTAGTGTGGTTAGCATTTGACACGTGGTATTTATACTCCTCTTCATAATTATACTCCTATCCTTTTTTCAATCTGCCGAAAATTTGATCATTTCAAATGGTAACAGGTATGATTTTTTATCCCACTCTGTGTCCACTGTGTTTCTTATTGGAAATTGGTGCCAAAATTTTCATCCACGATCGAACCATTGTACTGCGAAAGATTTCTCCGCTCGTTGAGAATTCGTGATTCCACTTATTCTGCATATTGGAGTCCGCTGTAACACGTGCTGGCACCGCAGTCACGAGAGACATAATAGCATCGGCGTCAGCTAGTGTCGTAAAACCTCTCTCGTTCTTGAGAAGTCTCATTATTTTCCGGAACAACCTACCACCGGTGGAAGAAAGAAGCGGAACGTTTTGAGGGAGAGAGGCATAGAACAACGAATGCGGGGAGTGGATTCCGTGTCGGAAGACGGGACGGGATCAACTCCCTTAGCTCAGCTCTCACAGCTTATGAGGAGTGAATATATGGCCGTCGGGAGCGCAGCGAGTCGAGATAGTTTAGAGGTTTCCCACTGCTACATCCAGGGCCATCCCACTTTACTTGCTTCGGCTTCAGTAACGCGAGCGTATTATGGCCTTTTTATGAGCAACTAAAAACGTGTTTGTCATGCGAGCGAAGATCGAGTGGAGCTTTCGGATTGGACGTCATGTAACGGACGAGATAAAAATTCGACCTTCGGCGGAAACAACGGTTTTGGAAAGTTGGTCAACCATTCGTAGTATTCCTCGATCCCGGAAAAGCTTGAAACCTGTATTCCCAATTGTTTTATTTCGACAACTGTTCATGAATGTTCGATGGTGACACCGATGAGATTGTTGACACCGATAAAGTTCCATGTTTTACTAGGTTCTTCCCAGGTTTTTGCATAAGTAGTTTGAACATTTATAAACTGCTTGCTGCGCTGAAGTTGTTCCATACAATCTAACTGTCACTCAGTGTACAAGATGAGGTGCGCAGTTGTTCAACCACGTATTTCACTACTGATTTGCAACAAAATGATCAGATAATGTTCTTTCCATAATCCACAATTTTCCTCAGTTTTTCACTATAAAATTATTTTCGCATTTTTGACCTTACCTCAATAATATTGCTCTTCTGAACGATATTCTCAGATTTGAACGGGCGAGTGAAATAAGGAAGTTATCGCGGAATTAGTGAAGTAAGGTCAAAAACACAAAAAAGTTAAAAGTGAAATAACAGAGGAAAATCGAGGGTTAGGGAAAAACGTTACAGGTACTTTTTGGTTCGAATCAGTTGTAGTATACGTGGTTGAACTACTGCGCTCCTTATTACGTACGATCTGTATAAGGATACTTGAAAAATTCTCTATTCTTTAGGACGATTGAAATTGAATTAAAAGTTCTCACTATATTAAAAATAATTTGAGTTAACGCGCGCATTTTTCTTCAGGTAATTAGCTATTAAACATAATTTTGTGTTAACGCACGCATTTTTCTTCGGGTAATTAGCCAATGGGCAGATACAATTTCTTCGTTTCATCGAAAACAAAGGCTCGAAAATGGAAAATGAGTTTTTTTCATTTTCACGTTCATTTTTCCCAGGGTTTGACGAAGATGAAAATGAAATAACAGGTTTCAGTAAAACGAAACGTTGTTGCGACGCTAAACTCAACGAATTCGTGTTTGAAATTGGGTGCGCGTTCAATCCAAGCGTAGCCGAATACGCGGTGTTTGACACGGCGTAAAATCCACAGGGATGTTCGGCAAGTTGATAGAGGGAGAATTTATATATTTTCCTCTTGCCATCCGGCCTTTTTACCTGTTCCTAAACCGACCAGTTTTTTCCATCTCACCCAGTTCGTTTTTGTACATCTTTCAAGCTGAGCTCTTTCCGAAGAATAATCCTGCGCTTCATGGTTCTCCCTGGCAGGTATAATACCTCTCATGTTTCTCTTTCCCACTTCAAAACCTTGTATGTACAGTGAAGCCTGAGAGCGGTTCTCCATTTTACCTTTCCGAATGCCCAAGTATTGTAGCTCATGCTTTTCACATCGATGACCATGAGTAAGACTTTTCCGTTTGACAAAAAATATAGATGAGTATTCCTTCCAAGGAGGAATGCCTTTTGTATTTGAAAAGCATCTTTGCCGTATTTCACAAGGGCGAAACGGTTTTCGATAAATTGAATCTTCGTCGTTATTTGAGAGGAAAATCGGACAGGTATTCGTACAATTATACGAATTCGTAAATATTATGTTCATGGTTGTATTAACTTCGTGGCATGAAATTTGTCATACGTCGGAGAGCTTCTTCTCGATTGGAGATTTCTCGTGGGATTTCTTTTCCCGGAAAGCTCAAGAAGACAGGAAATTGGCAGTTGCGACATAGCGGAAATCGGTTTCTCGAAAGTTACTACCAATAAGACAGTAGCGCTTCGTTATTCCAATAACCCATCAGAGTTGCCTTCAAAGCATAAAAATCTCCCGGTAACAACCTGGCTTTGCGTACGACGATTTCAGCTACTATGCTCGTATAAAAATATGAGTCTCGTACGTTAGAGTTCCAGGGATGAATGTTAGAGCTGGTTTATTACACAATACATTTCCAAGAAGCGTTTATTTCTTTTCGAGTTGCTTACATTGACTAGGATGAGTAATCAACATGGATTGCAATAGGCCATAATAGTCCCTAGGACCTTTTCAGTGCTACAAGGCCTATTCAGGAAACCATAAAGGACCTTTTCAGGGCCCCAAGGGCTTTTTTCTTTTTTTTTCTAAACAAATTGCGCTGTGGAACCCCATTTAACCATGATAGAAGACAGAGATTGTCACGAATTCCGCTAATTTTTAACCGACTTCAAAAGGAGGAGGTTGCTGTGGTTGACCCTCGGGTTTTTTTTTCTAAAATGAGTAATATTGGTATTTATATTGATTTCGGTGATTAGGCCATCATCAATCCTACAACTCAATTAATTCTTTTAAAGTAAAGGAATTCGTTCGTTGGTTGATCTTAATTGGCCAGTCGGAAACTCGGTTTACGGAAAATAATTTCTGTGGCGCTGTTTAAATTTGTTTTACCAAATGTTTTGCAATGCACGTGTGTAAGGCGTTCAAATGAAGACTCTTGCATGGTAGAACACTTATTCACATGAATTTTGACACAGAAAATCACGGTTAAAGTCCAATTTTCGAACTTTCAAAAACTGATTTTCCGAACCATTTTGCGGATTTTTCCTAAAATTGGAAAAAATCACAAAAATACATGTTGGTGAGATACAACTTTCCTGAAAAGTTCAGATTTTTATCGGCATTGAAAGACGAGTAAAAAATCGTTGACTGATCGTGTAAAAAATCGCTGGGGTACCCCTTGATTTTTTTGTGAAACACTTTTTTATTTCGATTTTGACCAAATTTGGAATAATGATAGTTGATGATGTGCATTTATTTAAAAGAGTAAACTCTTTGATTTATCGCTCGTAGCGAGAGAATAAGCCATCGTGAGTTTTAAGTTATAAAAGACATTATAATAGCGGCTCATCGAGCGGCCGTCAACGTAAGACGTCGACCGCTAACTTTGGCTAAACGTCGACAATAAACTTTCGTATTGTTGCTTTCTCGCTAAGTGAACAATATACTTGGGTTTTATCAAAGAAGCTCGAGAAAGGAAAGGGTGCACAAGCTGAGCTATGACGTGGAAAGAGCTTTCTCGCCTCGCCCACGTCTTTAAAGATATTAACAGCATATTTTCATCCAGGACTGCCGGCATTATATTGTTCGCGGTGTCGGGGTTAATAGATTCAATATTTCTTTGTCTCCCGGGGAGTCAGCGGTATCCGAGGCGCGGAATACATTAAAACTTCCCTTCCGTTTCTTCGCCGTTCTCACCCTTCACCGACCAAAACTCAACAAAAGGACTTGACGACGGGAGCTCTCTTCTTCTCGTCTGTAATTCAAATAACAATGAAATTCGGCGACTGGCAGACAGCTGCAACCCATGACAGGCGGATAGAATAGGAACAAGGTGGAAAAATAAGGCTCGATAAAAACCGACGTTATATATCCAGTTTGTGATATATTGGATAGGAATAAACTACATGTTCGGATGTGTAGATCAATATTCAAGCAAGAGAGGTTTTTCGCTGTTTGACCTTTCAATTTATCCCTAGGTTTTTACACTCGAACATATCAGCGTTCAATTACCAATGATCAATTGCAGTTCAACATTCTTTCGATGAGAAAGTAAATACGCAACGCGGTGAATCGTATATCGTTTCCAGTGATTGATAAAAATTTCTACCGGGCGTTACACATTTCAGAACTACGATAGAAAATAATTGTCGCATTGAAAGAAGCAATATATTTCTATATACGCTGAGATCGTCCTCGAAATGCGGTTCACTGGAAAATCGCAATGGTTTCGACCGATAGTTTTCCAGATCAAAACTGTCTCCGTTTTTTGGGTTAAAACGGCTTCTGTGATAAGTCAGGGCCTATCGTTGACTATTCCCCTCGTTTTTTTTTTTTTTTTTTTTTTTTTTTTTTGTAGCAGAGCGTGATAGCCAACACTCAAGGTCTCAAAATATTTACCTCATTCGCTAACCATTTATTAACCGCCACGAAAATTTCCCAACGTCTCACGTTCCACCAAAATGTCTCAGAGATGTCGCCCTTAAAATATCTCTGAGATGTCTCACTTTTGATGTCTCTAAGATTTCTCACTTTTGATGTCTCAGTGACGTCTCACTTGACAATTCTTAGTGACGTCTCTCAAGAGAGGTCTCAAAAATGTCTCACTGAAGGTGTCTCAGGGACGTCTTGCTTGAGATGTCCCTGAGAAATTTCACTGGAGAAGTCTCAAAGAGGTCTCGCTGAAGTTGTCTCAGAGCCTTCTCACTGAAAATGGTCTGACATCTCAGAGACGTTTCGCCGGAAGTGTCAGAAAGACGTCTCTATTGAGTTATCTAAAGGACGTCCCACATCAAATTTGTAACGACTCTGATACGTGCCAAATATCTTTGAGACGTTTCAGAGACGTGTTTCTGCTCTATGGGTAAAACTCTTGTGAACACAATAGCTTGTCATTAGACCTCTGTTTAGACTTGAAACCTTTCCTCAGATGTGGCCAACTCGACATGCCGCTAGTCGTGGAAAACTTCTAGAGAGGATTAGATGAAAAGGGAAGTGCGAGTTTCCCGTCCTTGAAGCCAATGAAGAGGATTCTCGTGTTATCAATTAAAGGGAGAAGCAAGAATGTAAAGGGTCTGGCAACTGGATTCGCCGTAGGACTGTTTGAGTGGAATACCGCTCTCAGTTTACGAACCGTAAGCCGACAAGAGCAGACGCCGGTGGCAGGTATTTAGTTATCGACGAAGTGGTAGGATCTTTGTGCGATGTTGGAGAAGGCGACAGTTGGGTCGAACATTGATTAAAGCGTCAATTCTCACTGGCGATGCAGCTGTGCAGATCAGGTGAGTGTTGGTGGATGCGGTCGGTGAAAGAGCTACGAATACGGCGAAGGAAACGGAAGGCGGCTGGTGGGGACTGCGACGACCATTTTGGAAGCTAATTATCGGTAACTCGGGCTCTCCGGCGCGAAATGAATCACGTCTGACGTCGTGATGACGGGCCATTAGTTAGCGAATGAAGTTGCCCCTTGAGTCGAGGGAATTCGTGCGAATAGGTCACTCAGTTTCCATGTTTGTGTCGGTGAGCAGGTTCAACTAAAATCCGGATATTCATAAATAGGTCAAATTATATTGGGTAGATTTGTGTTGCTGGAAAATGAACAGGAAAAAGCCCCAAAGCTAGCATAGCTATTAATACGATATAATAGCTGTATAAATGCGGTATGCCATGATTGTCAAACTGATATCACACTTTTCAACGCTTTATTGTCCGATGTATCGAGGAATTATTCGAAAGGTGAGCCGAGGCTGTATGTCTACGTTACCTGCTTCAATGCTAATCCTTTGAAGCCGACCTCGTGATTAGATGGAAGTTCAATTGATGTCAATTTCAGGGCAGCTATGAATGCAACGGTTGGAACCAACTCTATAATAAAGAAAACGCTGCTGTGAATAGCACAGCGGGATCTTAGCCGCAGCAATGAAATCCGAACGAGAGCCGCAAAGGTTGATAGAATTGGGCCGAGTTGAACGCTGAAGGAAACGTAGACCAGCGTCGACAACTTTAGCTCTGTTAAGCTGGCAAAGTTGTCGAAAGCTGTTTCGCTCTTCTTCCTCAATGTCGTAATAAACTGGGAGGAAAGTTTATCGTGACGACTCCATCAGCCCAGTGATTTTTACCGTTGTTTTTTGCCAACCGTTAATAGTTTTCTCTGTTAACGGCAGTTTGCTCTGGCCAAAGATAGTTCTGTCGAATTAAAAATTTACAAATTACTTTCCCACTTATAATTTCGTTTATCGAGGTTTGTTTAGTTTATTATTTTTATTTTTTATTTTTTTTCTCAAAGTTAACTTTATTGTACAAAATTAGTACATTACAGTTTCGGGTGTTTAGTTTATGTTATAAAATCATGGTGATGAATCGTTCGAATAGGAACGATGCGCTTCCCGGTACGGATTGTCGGATCAAATCCTCTGCATCGACCTCACCTTCAATACCTAGCGAGGACGCAATATTGTATACTCACCAGCACGTCAAGTGCACACTATGCTGACTCACAAAGGAGATTATTATGCTGCGTTTGGCCACCGCAGACTTCGGTTTGTTTGTGAACGTATGACAGCTCTAATTTCACCTCTGTATAACATAGAGCGTGTGAATAATCAATTATTTCACAATAATACCTGATTGTTTGGAAGTTACAAGAATATTACGAAAATTCCTTTTAATTGTTGTCATTGATTAGGATAGAGGACAAACCAAAGCCAGATATTTAATTAAAAGATAAAAATTTATTTCCTTCCTCAGGGCCCTACAAAAAATACAAACAATGTGCTAGGACTCAACAGGCAATTTTGAAAGATTTTTACTAACCTACATCATAATGCTTAAACCTAATATAGTAATTTATTATTTTTATTATTATTATTCTTATTATTTCTACTACTATTATTATAATATTAGGTTTAAGCATTATGTCGTAGGTTAGTAAGAATCTTCCAAAATTGCCTGTTGAGTCCTAGCACATTGCTTGTACTTTTTGTAGGCCCTGAGAAGGAAATAAATTTTTCCGAAAGCTTAGCGAAGGAGAGTTTGACCACTATCCTAATCAATGACAACAATTAATTGCCGAGGGTCGATCTTCTTTTTCAAAAATTACTTTTAGTAGGAATATTCTTGCGATTCGCAAAATTATTTAAAAAATAAATAATAATGATTATGTACATTTGTACATGGCACTTCAACTCTACAAATTCAACGCATCCGGCGGAATTAGAATTTTCACGCTAATTACAGCGTTCGAGCCGCATCGGAACATGTCAGATTCAACTAAATCTCACGTCGTTCGTTTAAGCCGGTTATAATATAGTAGCTATGATTGATTCGATGTTGCAAGCGAACTTCTCCGCGTTCTTGAAACAGTTTCGGTCGGTTAACTTGAATAGGCAAAGTTGTGTTGAGTTCGGTGTGTTGGATGTCTCGGGTCACAACCGAGTTGAGAAACTGACTTACTTGGGGGAGTTGTACTAACTTGGTTAACGTGAGCGTAAATGGGAGCTATGCCGAAGAGCTACGGAAATGGGTGTCTAGGACGGCGCCGCTCCAGCGCCGATTCAAACCAAATTCCTTCCACCTGTCAAACCCATGCGGAAGTGTTTGATAAATCTAGTATTTCCCTGTCGAACTTGGTGTTGCCTGTCGTTGAATAGTATTCGTACCGATAAATTTAATAGTATCTACAGAATGATTTGATTCGTTCGAATCTGAAATGTCTCCGGCAAATTATTCGCTAACTATTCGGTCGACGGGGAAATTTCGACAGTTTTGGTATCGTTTTTGAGAAAAAAAAGCGAGGAATCTATTTTTTAAAGGCTAAATAAGGCAAGGGATGTCTGTATACCCTTTTTTACAATAAGTCAAGGTAGAATTTCAAATAACCGCTTACTCTTCTGATATGTAAATAGTTTTTCCTTCGAAGGGAAGATAGTTTCTTTGGCACGAATACATATTTAATGCCTTCCAAACATCAACAGGTACCCCGCTCTTTCTCTCGAGCAACAGTTCCCTTCTAGGCAAGTTAGTTTGTAATTAAAACGTGAATTTAATCAATCTAGCCCTTACTCTAAAAGGTATCGCTGCTTGCGGTTTATATAAGAACAGCAGTTCATCCAGAGCTAATGGGGAAATCGATTCCATACAAAGAAGCGGGTCGATCTATTGTCTGGACACTTCACGGTTTTATTCCGTCTCAAGGTCAAATCTAGTAAGAAAGGTCAAGGTGAACTCTTCGCTCGGAATCTTTTCAGTTCCAAGCGACTCGAAACAAACAACTTCTGAAATGCAAACGGCAAAAACGTCGAATTTTCGACACCGTATATTTTTCGACTCTAGATGAAAAAAAGCTTCCTCTCAGCACAGGAATATTCGCCGTTGGAAATAGCGTAAAATTATTCCATCGATCCGCGTACAAATATGTGGCACGAACTTGCAATAAATTGCATCCTTTGCCCAACGTTTACCAACTGACCCCGTTGCGCTCAAAGCGCTGAACAACAGTGGAAATAACCAATTTCAATACTGCGCCGGTCGTTGAGTTTGCAGGGGAATTTGATCTCGCTCAATCGCTGAAAATTGCGCTCGCTTCTATGCGAAAAGATTCGGTCCCCGCATTTACTCGCGTAGCTGCGCAACAGTTTGAAAACCCTCATCCGCTGTTATCCGGTGGTAAATGGCTCGAATGGATGTACGAGTGTTTTCAATTATGGAAACGCGCGACGCTGAAGTTGGCGCCTTGTGCCGCCTCAGGTAATTATCATTTGAATTGCCAATCCGTCCTCCATCCTCTCCAAAATCGAATAGTTTCACTCCCTTTGATCGCGAGGTTGTAATGAAATTAAATGGCAGATTTATGCAGAATGTCGGGAGCTAAGGCTCAATTAGTTGGTAAATTAGATAGGTGAAGCTCAAGGCGAATTGAGGAAGATTATATTGTTTTTGGTTCGGAAGTTTGATATGTAGCTATTTATTATCAAATGGCCTAACATTTTTATAGAATTGTATTTAGTCTTTTAGCGGAGCTGTGAAAACTGTGGTCATTTTTGATTTTTTTGTTTGTGAATATTATTTCTCGAAACTCTCTCACGTTTCGGATTCGACTTTGCAAATTCAGTTGACATAGAAATTATACTTATTAGGTCCGAACCGCTTGCACCGTTTCTCATTCCCTCGCCTCTTTGTTCTCTAGTTGTTTTTCGATGAAAATTCGCCGAAACTCCCGGAAGCGTCAACTTTTAAAACGAGTCGATTCGAGAAAGCGGAAGCCCGTTAATAAACATCGCGTTCCGTACAAAAGTTGTCCGCGAAACGATCCACCCTTTCCTGCGTTTCCCGCATCGTGTTCCTCTGTTTGGTACAGAATAAAAGCAGAAGCTTCTTCAAGAAATTATGAGCCGATTTACATGCAAGCGCCCCCGCACCGAACTCTGCACTCGAGTACAGCTCGGTAGGGTTAGCAAGTCTTGGAGTGGCTCTGACCGACGCGAGCATCGGGTGAGAACGAATCAAGTATTCAAAACCACTTAGAGGTTGGGCATTAATGGAGACCCCGTTCGCGGAAAACTCGGTCCCACCCTGAAATGCAAGGGAAGACTTTTCTATGGGACGAGCGGTTCTACAATTTGTGCGGACTGTTGAACTGGCGACGAACTTTGAAAAACCCTCTCGGAACAGAGAAAGTTTGAAGGAGATTGAGGGCCGATCATTTTCAGTCTTGACCGCCAACTTGACAATTTCCGAGTTGGATTGATCTGAGAACGATTGAGGAAAATAGGTCGGCCGTTTTTTCGCACTCGCGTTTTTCAAAATTTAGGCTTTTCTCTCCTTTGTATTAGTACTAGCACTCGAAAATGTACTTATTCGAGCGATTTTCTTCCAAACGATGCGAACGAAATCGAATGAAAATAATTCTATGAAAATATTCTTTCAAACTTCGGGATTATTATTTATTTGACGAGAGCCAAACTCGATAAAAGGGAAGAGGTTATTTTTGTGTACAAGAATTTCAGCGCGATACCTGTCTTGTGGTTTTTGCCATTTACTCGAGAAAACCTCCCGGCCGAGTTCTAACTCCTGTATTTATTTTGGCGTGGAGAATATCCGCTCTCCGTCAGCTGTTTCTCTCCTGGGAATCGAAAGAGTTTGATCTGGCCCTACATATTATCAACGTAGGGCGAAAGGAGAGACGGAAGGAAAATACGAAGCAAGGCACTGCGATCCCATGAGTTCTAGTTCGAGCCGAATCCTTTTCACGTATCTATAAACGTAATCCACGTAGCTCTTTCCGGTAATCACCAATAGGTAGAAATGATGACCGTCCATTTTGCCTACGCTCTATCATTTGTTCCAGTCTCTTAGGCTGGCAGAGATATTTCCGACCCGCCTGATTTCGTGTCTGTATGGAATTATAAATTGAGATTATTATTATTATATTATAATTTAGCATATATTATAATTTATATTATAGCAGCATATTGTAATTTAATTTATAAAGTTATCTCGCTAGGTGAAAGTGAGGAAGACAATTTATTTATCAATTTCGGGAAACAAAATACCACCAACAGAATTTCTTTGAAAATTTTCACACTGATAAGAACCCCGTGAGTTACCATCCGTCTGTCCGATGAAAGCCCACGCTTCAGCAGAATGGGTCAAGCATCGAGCATAAAATAGAAAAAATTTATGTGGTTTGAAGCCAATCATTAGCACTCATGTTTTCGAAATACGATTATTAGAAATGGGAAGAACCGGTTGCCTAAATTGTTTCCCAATACCGCGACAATTTTCATGATACGATTATTTCTGAATAGGCTCCTTCTAAGCTGTGTAAACGAACCTCTGCAAGATAATTATAGACTTGATCCGCTGATCATTTACAAATCCTTCACACTAAACGCTGTTTCGAAAAACAATATTCACATATTGAATTGGTTAATTATTTTCTATACGTGGATCGGACACGAAAACAATTAATATCGAATTTCACCTCCAACATCGAACTATATTTGGCACTGGTAGTGTTTTAAAATGATTTCCTCTTTTCGACCATTGCCGTTGACGCGTGAAATGATTAATGAAAGAGTTCTGACGTCTATTTTAAGAGTTATGTTCGAGAGGGAGGAATACATCGATACACATGAGAAGGTGGAACGAATAAAAACGAGGACAATGTAGGTGGGCTGATTAGGTCGCCGAATCCACGAACTGACAGCCGTTCGACGCTTCTTTCGCTCGAACCTTTCGAAAAAAAAAAATAATAAAACCCGTGAACCGGCTCGGCCCTTCGAAAATAACCCTTATTTGTGTTCAGGGTTCGGTCGGGAATGTTTCCTTTAATACAGAGGAAAAAATACTTTGTTGTACACGGTTTTTTCAACAGCGTGAAGAAATATAATCTGGTACGCCGATATTTCGGCAGGGAATATTTCCGATTAAAACGCTGTTTACAGGAGAAGATAATATCGAAACCTGGTATTGATTTTAATTCCACGTACGTAAGAAGTGACGTGAAGAAAAATAAGTATCGTATATAAAACAATAATGTTTCATTACATGGCCTACACCTCACATTGTTGCCACTTAGTCCTCATTATCTTTGTCCGAATCATCTCTGTGAGTGACGACCCAAAGAAGTTGATTAATTTATATCTACAGTTATCAAGAAAAATTAATTTGATACCGGCATAAAAGGCTGTTTGTTTTGATTCATTTACAGGTAATACCTGTTGAATCGTATTGTCAACTTTAAAGGTGAAATGAAAAACCGCTTTTTATTCACAAAAATTCAAGGAAAAATACTCCTTTTCGTTTTGCTTATTTGTTATTTTAAATTTGGAAAAATTTATGGTTATTATGAAACCTTTGGCAACAACGATATGTTAATAACTTTTGAAGATAAAAACTTCAATAATACCTAATGATTTAATGTATTCATATTACACAATTGAATCAATGGTGAGTTTTAGTGAATTTCGCGTTTTTTATAAACTCAAACTTAGGAGTTTGGTTATTTTTATAAAATCATTTATGTCTCTAATGTTCAACACAATCCATAGTCCGCTAGTAACCAGAAGAAACGTATGTTAACAGAGTAACCATAACTTCCTCTTCCCTTTTTAAAAACCGCAAAATGCAGCCTTCATTGCTCGTTCTCTACAAATTTCTGCAATCTCGGAATATGCTTGCGGTCGATTTATAGATTTACACTCGTGAAGAATTCACTGTTATCCTCAGCGCTAATGAACCAGGCTGTCTTCTAACCGCTGGTTTCAACATCGACCAACTTATAGACTCGCACATCACGTTCGTATAAGATGAAAAAGATTGACCCTGAGAGAGCCTGTATCGGACGGCCGTAATATGGCAAAACCCTCCTTGTAACGAATGAGGGTACGATTGGACCACTTCTTGGAAATCATATCGACGCACTGCTTCTGTCGACCGCCTGGTAAATGATACAGCGTTCGAGTTCTGACGAGGGCGCAGGCGAATAATGGCGTACTTGGTAATTTATCGAGTGGCGTCGTTGGCAGTTCCTATTAAGGCAAGCATAACTTGCAAAGGGAGCGTATTTCGGAAAATTAATATCAGCATTTTCTTCATTATGCTCATCGAATGTTTTATAGCAACGAAAACCAATATCCCGGTTCCTTAAAAAGTTTTGAGCTTGAACTAATCTTGGTACTGAATTATTTTGGTCAACTATTGGCAAATATTTGAGGTAATATTTGAGAGAATTATTATTGTGCAACCAGGTTTTAGTAATATGGAGGTTCGGGGGTGTTTTGAGTTCATTTTCAAATTTTTTTTGTTCTATAAGAAAGTGAAGCGATATTTTTAAGTTAAATAAATAATACGTAAAAAAAGGAGTTATAAGTATTACGACTAATAGTGGTCGTTCAAAGCAGTTGTAATATTAGTATTATTATTTTTTGCTATTTTTTATTTTTTTGTATCGGGGTTTTCCAGTTTTGCCCAACGCCTATCGCTGCCGTGCAAAACTGCCATCAGGAGTACGAAACACCTTCGTGGCAAGTTTCCTCCAGAAGCTGTGCTTCACTTCATTCCAAGGTCAGTATCGCGTTATCGCGAATTAGGCCGTCCGCGACGCGAAAAAAGACATCATTTTCGACCGTTATGTTTTCTTCTCTCATGTTGTACGATTTTTCCAAGTCGGAGACTACAAGTTTTATTTTAAATTTTATTAAGTTTGGATTTCAAGGAAGCTTATCAACTCAATTAATAAATTATTTTATTTTCTGATCGCCAAGTCGGGTGTAATTTATTGACCTACAATTAGAACAGGAGATTTGTTATACACTCTTCAAGAAAATATATGTTCTCTGGCGAAATGAAAAATAGGACCTTAGCCTGGTCGATCCATTGAAAATTCGTTATTTAGCCACGCTATATAACCGGTAATTTTTCCAACTAGGTTCCTACAATTACGTTGGAAACGCTCCAGGCGGTAATTATGCCTTAACGATTCGCGACGTCATTCCGAACACGGATTTCTTTGCGGCTTGGAACTCGCTCGGCCGAATAAAGCAAGGCAATGAAGAAGATGGTTTTTTCAGATGAGAAACAGTAGTTATCATGCACCTCATCACGGGGGAAACAAAAGGAAAGGAAAGAGATAGAACAAAGGGTACGCGGAGGGTTAATTTTCCATTAAAAGAGCTCTCCGCTCGCCGTCTCTGTCGCTCCTATTCGAGCTCGGAGTTTGCGAAAATGGGAAAAGCCTTTCCTTTTTCGCTTTTAAGTGAAAACGGATAAATTATGCATGCGATGGTCTTTGCAGCCGATAGTTATCCCTTGTGATGCTGCAGTTGCATAAGAAGTTTTTCTTCAGGCGAAAGGAAAAGCTGTATCGCAGCGAACGTAAATAATGGAAACGCGGGCGAATAATTTAGGTAACGGGACCGGAGAGAAGTTGATATAACTGAACACACTAGATGAACGTGAAATCGCCTGGTTAATACTTCCGTATTCACATACTAAATAAAAGGGATCCGAAAATCGATTTACGACCGTTTTTCGCTTTTGGAGATAATTATATTTTCGTGGAGTAGACTCATTAGGTTGAGTTACGAGCTATATTTTTATTGTACGTGTCCCGATTTTCGGTTTGCTATTCAATAATAAACCATTGTAATCGCCCAAGAAAAAATATTTTCTAACCCCCCCCCTCAAAATTTGATGTTTTACGTTTCAAGGCATGTCGAATCCGAATATCCAATAACAAAAATTCTGTCTGTCCGCCGTAGGCCGTCAACACTTTTCTGGCTAAACTATTATAGCTACATGCTTAAAATGTTTACCAAAAATCCATCTATGTCCCACAACGGACCAGTTCTTGAACCACATTGCTAGCTCCATTTTAAGGGTATTTACAAGGAGTTTTGACGGGTGAAATTCGTATTTTTTAACGTTTTTCAGAAAAAGGTGTATTTTTGGTATCAATTTTTTGATACTAAATTGATCTGATTTTTGGAGGCTGAATCGAATGGGACCATTGGTTCTCAAGTTATCGCAGCTTTTGTGATGAACTTGGGTGATTATTTGAAATTTGGCATAGGGTATAACTAGAGTTCTTGGAGCTATAATAATCATTCTATACTCGTCGAACACTCTCTTCACTATACCGTAAGGCGAAAAATTCAGATTTTAATTAGGAAATTAAGAAAAATAAAAATTATTAGAATTACAATAGTTGCTAAGGAGTTTTCCCCTATAGTTACCAATCTGTTTTTCGGTGGGAACATTTACGAATGTTCGGAATAATTACTATCACAAATGGATAATCTTCTTAAATCATTATTAAAGCGAAGGAATAATAAACGGCTGTACGATCATTTGCAGCGTTTTTTATTGGATATTCGGATTCTACATGCCTTGAAACGGTAAACATCAAATTTTGAGGGGGAGTTAGATTTTTTTCTTAAGCGATTACAATGGTCTATTATTGAATAAAAAACCATAATCCGCACTGTGGAATCAGATTGGAATTGAGTTCAGGCGTTATCTACTTGCCATTGAACATAGTCCTCTATGAACCGAGTTCATGATTTTCGCCTGAATGCCGTTCGTATTCACTTACCCAAGAATCCCAACTGCGGTTCGGTTGCCATTGTTACTTTAACCTCTGTCCACCGTCGAGTTCCGGCAGGATGGGATAAGGCCGATAGCGCTGTGAGTTTCCGCGTTGTTCAACGGCAGGGAAGGCAAACTCTTCTAAGGGGCATAGCTCGGCCGCAATCAACCTCTTAAAGGCGAAATAGAAGACGATTCTCCCCTCGGTTCCAATAGAGGTTCCCTAATCTTTGAGATAACACACATTCGAGGAAGCAGGGCCAAGTTCCGTCCTGAAAAGCTCCTTTTCTTCGAAACCCACTTAACTGGTAGCTTCAACCTGTGAAAGAGCGCGATCGATCTTTCGCCTGCGGGAGGATTTACACTCGTGTTCTAGTCACCAAGCCGTCGAATGAAAGCATCACTTTAGGGTCTTTAGTATTCGAAGCGTGTGTTTCTGAAAACGGTTGCTTTTGAGCAAGATTTCTCAATATCGCTCGTTCGGTGGTGTTTTTTTTCAACTAACCGAACAAAAGATGGAGGGAATTATTTCAATTGCAGGCCGCCGCGAGTTGACTGCGAATTTCAAGCACGTTTCAGGTGAGGAGAAATTAAATCGCCGAACTGAGAGAACTTTTTGACATTGCGTCGGGGAGCTCCATGTTCTAGGTAAAATCCAAGTGCTCACATTCAAGCCCCTGGAAAAATTCGCCTGAGATCCAAGTCAAAATATTTCTTTTGGATCTAATTTCTTACTTGGTTTCCCACCGGATCAAAAAATCCTGGAAGTCTTGGAACACTCTCCGTACATTAAATCGATAAAATCGATTTAGTCTATGGGTTGTGAGGAGGAGAAAACCCAGGCCACTCATTCTGCGATTCTTCATTGGCTGGCCGAGCACTTTCTCCCCTTTCGGGCATCTTCAGGGCGACGTGGAGCCATAGGGTCCACAGCCCCCTCACAACCCATGGACATCAAAAATTGCGACGACAAGGAAAAGAAGATTTAATATCTAGTTATCTAGTTTTGCCGCTCATTTAACAAACCCTCTCAGTGTTGTCGAGTCAAGGGTCTCCTGGATCTAGGGGATTTTTTCGAACACGGAAATTTTGTGGGACGTGATATGCAGGAGATTTTTTTGAAGGATTTACTTTTTACGACTGGTGTTTTTAAGAGGTTTTTTTGTAAAAAGAAATGTCTCCATCTTTGTGGGCATTTCAGTTATTACTAATATTTTAGATATCAACTGCTGTCTGGAATAGAATCAACTGTGGTGTTTTGAATGGAAGTGGAAATACAATAATGGACATTCAAAATCGTGTCGACCGCGGATGATATGGAAGAATGGAAGAATGGATATGCCATGGAAGAAATTCACGAGAAATTTAGAGAAGAGCAACTTCAACCAAGATGGATCACAAACCTCAAAGCAGTTCTTAAGTTATGCCTACCAGGATCGTTCGATTCCTGATCATAGTTCTGGATTTCAACGTTCAACATTCCCCTCCGTTAATCACATTCCAGGATGATTTTTTCTTTTTCTCTTTTTCCCAGAGCCAATTTACATTTCTTATGAATATCATGAACAATTAATTATTCTTTTTACCGAATATTGTTTGGGGTTTTTCGGGTTGGGGACTTTTTTGGGGATTTTTTGTCAATTTATGGCATTTTATGGGTTTTGGGTACTCGTTTAAGGGGATTTCCAGGAAGGCCTTGGCAACGCAACTAACTATGACATCATTCGCAGCAGTTTTGATCTAAAAAGTACAAGACAGTCGATTCGATCTCGAATGCCATATTGCGTTTCCACTCCCATTCGACAATCACTCTTCATTGTTCACTTTAAAAGCGTAACCAGAGCTTAACGTCGCTCCCATTTTCGCAAACTCGGATGAAACTTCCGTACTTTTCGGTCAGCTATTAATCGATCATCGAATGGAAATCGATCGGCGCGGAAATTTATTCGACGATCAGTAGCCGCGAGGAAATATCGGAGCGACCGAGCGTCACTAACGGATTGATGGACAAAACCTTTTACCATCGGCTATCCGAGACGGGCCCGAGTTCAGCACGTGTGAGAAAAACTTTTGTACCTGAATTACAAGCGATACGAACGGTCTCTACACCTACGAAGGTGAAAAGAATTGTTCGCTGCCTTATACGATTCGCAACTGCAAGCCATTGCTGGCGCTCCGATGTAACGGCTTCCCTTTTTTCTGCGAGCTCGGCCCTTCTCTAGGGCGGAAATGAGAAATGATCTTGTACAATGTTCCGCGTTTTTTTCTTCGTCAAGTAGAACGAGACAGAGGGGGAAAATTCCTACTAACTGCGTCGCGATGTTCTCTTTGTTGAAGGCTAACGAATAAAAATGGTTACAAAATAACGGCGGCACTTTTCCCCGTTCGCACGATTCGCTCGCGTTCATTCTTCCCGGCCGAGGACTCAATTTCGGAGATCGAGGGTGGAAAAATTTCTTTCGCGAGAGAGATAAAAAAAAATTCCACGCGAACCATGGCACTTCTCGCTAACGAAAGCAAACTCCCCGCTTTTCACTTAAATATTTGTTTGGATTTAGACCTGTCAGAATTGGACCATTTTTCTATCCGAGGGATCAGAAAAAAGCGAACAATATTTATCGCTATACTCCTTTCGAGCTGAATCAAGTACAATTCCAAGCTTAACGAACGTTCTGGTTTACATCATGATCAACTTACCGGTTGAAAAGTTTTTCTAAATTCCATCCCCGGTAACTGGAGCGATTCTAAGGAAAACCTTTAGTTGAACCGCAGCAAACTCAATCTATTTCCATCTTATTTCGATTCTCGTTCTGAATCACGAGTTCCCAATGGGAAACTCCCATTATTCTTTCGCTCCCTCTGATTAAATCCGCGCCGTTCAACTTGAATTCATTCTTGGATGCGGTGACTTTTTGCCGCAAATCGTTTTCTTTTTGTTTCGACGCCTCGATTCGGTTTACGCTGAAGTTAAGACCAACACCGAAGCTTGTAGTTTAGAACCGTTATTCACCAGTTATTTTTCTAAATCGTCGAGTGTTTTTATTCGGCGAAACCGATCGAATTTGAGGAAATTAGGAAAAGTGTTCATACAGTGAAGGTTCAAAATCAACTTTGATATTGATGATATTAATTTTCAACCTACTTAAAAAACAAAAAAAAAAAAAAAAAAACAAGCTAATCAAGTTGACATTTGATTTTTTGTTGATTTATTAAAAGTATTTTTACTTTTATGTATAAATATTAAGTATAGGAATCGTTCGAAAAGTTGAATGAAATTTGAATCGGAACATAGATGAATAAGAGATTTTCATAGAACTCTGCTACACACATTCTAAGCAAATGTCGGCCTGTCAGTCTCACCGTGTGCTAATCGTCAAAACGCGACAAACGCGATCCATGAAAAATGAATTGAATTCATTGAGTTTTTCAGAAATTGATCTCCCAGTAAATGTGCAAAATTTGATTTTATTTGATTTTGTTAAAATTAATATATTCAAACGCTCGAGGTCTTAAAATGTTTCGGAGGGCAAGTGAATGAGGTCTGATTTTCATCATTTGGAGGACACCGTAATTCGACGCGATTCGCATTTACTGTCATCCGTGTTTTTTTTTTGGGACTCATTGCTATAAAAATTATTCCATCACCCAAAACATGTATCGTTAGGCTCATGCACAGTATTTCAGCTTTATTAACTTGTTTCGTGCGCTTCGGTTTTTGAGTCTTCTGGCTAGTTATTCAGTAACAATATTTTATTGTATCAAGTTGAGGCCATTGAAGATTTTCTTTATTGCATAAGGTTATACCTATTTACCGACTCAAACATGGAAGCCCTTGTGTGATCTATGCTCTCTTTTGGTTTTTATATTACAAAACCTCTGAGATGTAAGCGTAAAACGACGACAGATTTCATATATTGGAAAGCTTGGGGTCTTGAAATTTTCTTATGGTGGGTAAATTACGTTCAATTTCGGTCGTCAGGGCCACACATTTTCCTTCTGAGTTATTCGCATATTTCGTGACTCGTAGATAGGAAAAAGCGCTGCTCACGATGGAACTCAACATATTAACATTAACTATTCATGCTTGATGACTTTTCGACTCTCCTTCCCTTGTTCGATAATTTCACCGACGAGTTTATATTATTATAAACGTTGAAAACTCCCGTAACTTCCAACGCAGCAGTAGTTGATTTTTCATCTCCGTTTATAAATATTCGATTGTCTCGCGGATATTGATGTTTCTATTTCCGTTGCAATTTTACGCAACTTCCGATCGCGCTGTGTCGTTTCAATCCCACGCCGAAAATTCTGACTTTATTTCCTCGTCGACTTTTTCATCTCGCTCTTTCAAGTTTTCATCGTCGTTTCGCGTTCTCTCGCTTAGTTTTTCCCGACTTCAAGAGCCATAGTTGAATTCTACCTACTTTATCCAGTTCTCTCTCTCGTCTCTCAAACGGCACTTGAAACATTAAAACCTTTTGCTACCTCGCAAACTTAGAGACTGAGCTCCAAGCAGGTGGTAATTATCGCGTTCCTTCAGTTAATGACGCTTTGTTGTCTTCACTCGCTTCCCTGTACGTAAAAGAGAATACTTAATATCGTTGACATTTTCCACCACGTGCTTCCGCTTGACTCCGGGAAAAAAGAAAACAGTTCGTCGAACGTGACGCTCGCAAATTATCAAATTATGAGCATAGAATACTATACTTATTTACTGAATTTTCCTGCGTTGAATTTTTCTCTCAAAATACCGATTATAATAGAAGAATGCCTGTCGAGCATTTAAACGAGACGAGAAGTGTTTCTGTAGCATAATGCATTCGCGAGTTATAATATCATGCTGAATTGATAATTCCTCGAAAATTAGCGAATGAAACCGACATAAAAGGTAATACCGGTGATCGGAGAAGAGGCTTTTCAGATAGAAATCTTCTGCTACAAATAGGCTGACCATACTCACTCAGAGGCATTCCATTTAATTCAAATGCGTATCCTAAAAATAAATTTAAAAAATGCTGCAAATGATCGTACAGTAGTTTATAATTCCTTCGCTTCAATAATGATTTCAGAAAACACAAAAGCTGCGATAACTCAATAACCAATAAAACTATCGACCCCACGATGGTCTCATTCGATTCATCGTCCAAAAATTTATAGAAATTGATACCAAATACACATTTTTCAGAAAAAATTTGGAAAATTTGAATTTTCTCCCCCTCAAAACCCCCTTAAAATACCTTTAAAATTGAGCTAGCAATGTGGTTCAAGAGTTGGGCCGTCGTAGGACCGAGATTGATTTTTTATCAAAATTTCAAGAATGTTGCTATAATACGTTGGCCGGGAAAGTGTTGACGGCGTACGGCGTACAGACAGAATTTTTCATTTTTTTTCTAAAATTACAATGTTTTATTATTGAATAATAATCCAAAAAATAAAAAAGTTACCCTCAAAGTACCGAATTGAACAAACTCGTTTTTGAATTGCAGCATTTTTATTCTGTGATGAGGTCGTATTAATCAACCTTCAAACTTACTTCGCGTGACGTACGCGAAAGTCAAGAGCGAAATTATTGCTCTTTTTCGGACGGTTTCCCATCCTTAACGCGAGATAGCAAACTCTATTCCGCGGGAAAGTTTGTTCCAACCTGAGAAACCGCGACATCTACAGCCTGACAGAAGCAACTTCGGAAACCGCGTATCTTTCATCCAATATTTACAAAGTAATTTTGAGTAGTGGTTTTATTTTTGGTACAGACGCTCTAGCTGATGAAGTTAAAAGCACGTTTCTAACTTGTTATGAACGCTAAGGATCTTGAAATGTTCGTGATAGCGTGTAGACTTGACCTTCGCGCACTATACTTCTGCGTTATTAGTTTTTCTCCATTTTTTCTGTTTATTTTTCTACTTTTGAGTCTACTAGCGGTTAAAATGGTCAAATTTCAACCGGTATTGACTTCAAAATGACCATAGTAATCGAGTATAATACTTGGAAATTTTGGTAGAATTTTTACTCGGTGAAAAATAGAAATTTCTAGGTTCATTACATTAAATATGAATACAATTGAACGAATCAGTAATTTCTAAAGAAAGAATAATAATTTTATTAAGATTATTAATAAATTTAATCACTCTCTTTTACTATATCTGGATAACATCATCCTTATATATATCTATTAGTGAATATGTACTTCACAAAAATGAATAATCCCCTTAAAATCATATAAAACTTTCAATTATATAAGTAATCAACCTTTTAGGGCCGTTATTAATTCTAATTATCAACTTTGATTAGAGCCTCAAGTTAAAAAACTATTAACCTTCAAAGATAAAATTATAAATAATTATAGGCTTTAGCAGAAAACTGCAACTGTGATTTTGCAAATTAAAATCATCATTTGAATATAAAGCCATAAATGAAAAGAGGGTATTACCCATATCTCATCTCTCTATTATAGGTATATTGCATTTATAAATTACAAATATAACTTTAGTATATCTATCTCTCTATAGGTATATTGCATTTATAAATTACAAATTATTTATTAAAAATGAGGAGGAGTAAGATTATTGTTCCCCCACTTATATCAATATAAAAGTAAGGTGCCTGATAAAAGGGATGTCTTGTTAGGGCATATCATGTGTGATACACCCCTAATAATTATATCTATAGAATTAAACTAACCCTTAGAATTCAAAGCTCTATGTGCACCATACACCAAGATATAAAAAGATAAGCTAATAAAGCTTTTAGGTTCATACCCTATGTATAGAATTAATCTTCTTCTTTTTAATCAAAAAAAGCTCAACAAAAATGGTTTGTTTCTGTATTTTAATTTTAAGAACACTTATAGTTTCTTGTGTTGGCACTCGCTATAATCAAAACAACGATTATGAGTGTCCATCAATTGGCCGATCCCATAACGTGCTCCACTCTATTATTCTCGCTAAAATAGCTGGCAATATGATAGCGTCGAAAACAATCAAAATCGCAGTTTTGATTTTTCATCTCTGCACGCATATTTAATAGCATTTAAAATACGATGCAATAAAATAAGAAACCGATGGAGCTTCTTGGGTATTGATAAGCGGACAAATGAACCTTCCACCGAATCTCCGATGAAAATCATTTCCAGACTTGCTTTAAAATGCCAAAAAAATACTCTCAGCTGCAATAAAGTGCAAGATCAAGAAGCCTTTGGTTAATAAATGCCGGTGAAACTTCAGTTGTAAAAAGATCTTTATTGCTTTTGCCTTGGGTCTTAGCAAGATATCCCGCCTTGGAGAGGGAGAAAGAAGACAGGATGGTCGGGCTAGGAGAATCCCTTCGGAGAAGGTACAGAGCACCCAAGAGCGCAAGAATAAAAGATCCTTCTTGTGTAAGTAAGTAGAAAATGAAACGTTCAACTTCGATGTTAAACTAAATCCAAAAGTGGAGTCCTTCGTCCGTCTCTTTTGCGTCCCTTTTTCTCCTTATGAAACGTCGGATCTGTTCGGAATTATTAACCAAACTTTTCTCGTCTCTGCATCGGCTCAGACGAGAAAAGGGGCGATTATGAGCAGGCTTTTAGCTTTCGGAGAAATCCTACGCCCTGCAACTTCTTCATTGGCTCGAAAAATTTCACCGACTGATTGTCAGGAAGTTACAACAGGCAATCGCTCGTTACTAGAGTCGCTATAATGCTCTGCAGAGGTTCGTATGTGGGAGCGCGAAACGAAATATTTTCCCAGAAAAATTCTGAAATGGAAAAAATGAAGTTGATTTTTTTTCAAACGGTTTTATTGTGTTTATCATAAGATTTCACAATGATTGGAAATAAATGAAAATAATACAAGATACTTCATTGTAGAGTCTCATGAAAGATTACTTGGCACAACGTTCAGTCACTGAGATCAAATTGCACGGCAAATCACATTTCTGGACCCTAAGGGTATTGAACAACTCAGGAAAAAAGAACTTTGTAGAAATACAAAAACACTAAGAGGAAAATATAAAAAACAGTAAAAAAGAAATAGGAACAGAAAAGAGATTGCATGGTAAAACTAAAAAACAATTCCTTCATTCAGGATGATCGACCTTAGCCTAACCGTGGTCAGAAGATAGCGAAATAATAATGAACAGTCCTTAATATTGACATTGGTGAGATTAGTGACAAAAATTGGTCTCTTGACAAAAAATCGCAATTAAAATACTTTCAACCTGTCGCCACGAAACACTGGACATAAAGTTGAATTTTAGAAATCGAATTTTTCGAGTCGAAAAAGTCTCTTTGGTCAGGTCAATTTTTCAACTGTTTATAGGAACATCCAGTTGACCATAAATTGACATATTTATGGTAGAACCAAGCTAACTCGGGTTTGATGACGAAATACGAAATATTGTCATTCATATTTGAGACTTCTCGGAATTAAAAGTTGAGAAGAATAAAAAGTATTATTGTAAGGCTGTGACAAGTTGATCTTCTGATTAGCATAGGTCGTGAAATGTCGGGTAATTTGAAAATCAATCAATACTAATCGAAAATGATCATAAAATATCAGGGTATTATCCCCTATAACTCTCGCCGAGTTATTGTTGACAATGAATCCATCGAGGAACGCGGCGATCGAAGTGTTGAGGTATGAGCTTGAAAACCAATTTCCATCGGAGGCGTTTCGCTTCAAGTTCTCTCAAGAAGCGGACCGGGTGTTTACCAAAGAGAAACCTCGAGGGCTGGCCGAGTCACCCTCGTCAAAACTTCTGAGCCTGACCAGAGGGCCATGTTAAGAACTGAGCGAACTGTTAGCTCATCTTGGGCCGGGCGGATCTTGTAGATGGATGCTTTGCCTCATTAACCTGACCCATAGAAGTTGCATGAGAACAGAATAGAGTTACCCTCTGCGAAGGCGGAGCGGGATGAAAGCTGTTTTAGGATATCGAGAATTCATGCACCGCAACAGCGAAGCAAATGCGGTCCGAGTTTAAACAAACAGCGGAAAGCCTTGAATTTTGAAAGCGTCCATTAAATCGTAACGAACCGAAGGCTATATTGTTCGGGGTTGTATTCGACTGAACAATAACAAACCAACTTCGGTCGCTTTGTCGTATTCAATTGCACAGAAATGGCGTAATGAATCGATTTGGAAAAAAACAGTTGGCTCTCATTTCTTAGAAAGAAAGTAAAGTACCGTCGATAATTTTTATATTATTGTAAATGTTTTACGCTCTTTCTATGGCATGAAATAAATAAGTTACAAATCATCGATCGCCGTAACAGTTATGACTGCGATATAGCTAGGACGAAACGAGCGTGATTCCTAAGTCTGTCAGTGTTTAACCTCTCATATTTCCACTCGTATGGACCGCAGGCACGAAGGTCGTTTCAATTTACGGGGTATCGTAAAGTAAAAAGTGTTTTATGCTTGATATCATGACTGCCCTGAGTGTAATGCAAACGCTGGAAGAAAGCCAAGTCGGCCATTCGGGATCGGATGCGAACGGTTTCTATTTTTCTGCGGTTCATTTGAGCCATAAAATCAAAACTCGGCCAGGATAATTTACAGCGGACTATAAATAAACCGACTATGAAAATAGTAGTTTCATTCTCCGATCTCATAGAAATCAACTTCACTGACCAATTTTTCGGCATCGTTAAACCATTTTGCTTTCAAAGTGATCATCAACTTCATTCGTTTCTTCAGCAATAAAATAAAAAAATCTAGATAATTATGATGTGCGTATTTTCGACCGTTCAAGCATCTATGTAATTCGAGATAATATCTGGCCTGAAAGTATATAAAAAAACCCGTTCCAATAATAATTGAGTAGGTGCAGATAATATAATTCAAATCATTGGTGAATTCTGACAATGAGTCAAAGATTCAGGAAGCTCTTCATCGAAATTCGTTGGCAAAAGATCAGGGATTATTCTTTTAGCCCTTTTCCGCTAGAAATATGAAATGAAAAATATTATTTTCATTTTTTAAACCATTGAAGACTAGCAGCGTTTGTCTGTTTTTTATTAGTTTTTATATATATTTTTAACAACAACCAATTTGTCACTATTCGCGCCGAAAAAAAAACTCTTAACTACTTTGTGAACATTTTTTTCAGTCTTCAACTTTTCTGTTCAAGAGTGAAAAGTGAGGAAAGTTTTTCAGTTTTTCACTAAATAGTAAGGACTGTTTTTTTAACAATGATTTTTTGAAAAGTGCACTTGTTTACTTTCAACTCGACAAAATATTTCGCAATGCCTTTCTTCCCTTTGCAGTACCACTTTTCAAATGTGAATCACGCTATTTCAAAAACGTTTCAAGGCGATTAGTACTTTTTGAGTCATGTTGCTTAGTAGTGTGGATTTAATGGATGAAGAAATGTCGAATGATGAGGAAGACGCGATTCATTGAGGTGATAATTGCGGGAGCGAGCTCACTTTGGAGGATTTGGCAACTTCAAATAAAAAATGTTTTTTCTGTTCCAAAACGAGTGGGATATTTTGTTATATAAATCATAATTCATTGAAACAAAGGTTATAAGGAATAATTAACCTTTGAACAATATTTTGCTGTTTTTTCTTCTCATAGATGTGATTATCATCTCTTCAATTTCAATCGCTAGTGTTGATAGTTAATAGCTTGAAGGCCTTATCGAAAAAGGGGTGGAAATTTGCCAATCCGAAACAAGCTTTCAATCGACTAGAAAAAAATGTTGAAAACGAAAAGCTGGAATGAAAAGGTTTTAAAAAAAAACAGGAAAGATCGCTTTCTCTATTTTTTATTTAGCAATCATTCGTCTTTAAAACGCACGAGGGAGCGGTAAAAGTGCTAAATGCTGTGTGAAGAGTGAAAAATACTATAAATAAAAAGCCCTTGCACTTTTCGACTCCCAATTCCGATATCTCGCCGGAAGGAAGATAAGCTAACGAGAGCTCCCGGTTAATCTGCATCCTCTTCCTATCGTATTTCACGAACCATGATTAGTGTTGAGCATACAGCTGAAAGATGCAGATGAAATTCACCAGTGGATTTCCATCGGACGCGGGCTCCGCCGTTCTCTTTTATTTCCGGTGATGGTATGTCAACCGGGAACGTGACTAAGAAAATTGCGGCTTGAAATATGAGCGGATTTAAATTTCGTTCTCGAAGTTGACGGATCGTCCGCGAAGCCGCCCGAGGAATATTTATGACCATCGACGGAAGGAAGGCCTACGCTACGTGACCACATTTCATCGAGGTTTTTTCGTAAACTGAGTACGTTCTTTGCATTTCCAAACTTCTCAGATACGACACCTCTCATATTTTCCCACCAAAATGACGACAGGTATATGGAAGTTTCAGAAAGACCATTATCTCGTTTCATACTGGGGAAGTGCGTTGCAATTCGGCTTTTGATAGTTGAATCAAGGCGAAAGTGCAGAAATTCGCGAGGGTATTTCAAAATGGCTGCAGTTTTGTTTACGTCGTTCGTTACTCCAGCGGCCGCTAGACAGCATTCGTGAAGTTTACGTGACATAACAGGCACCAGACTCTGCTAAGGATACAAGAGCCGTATCATAATTAGCGTCGAGTGATAATAAGGCCTTCTATATGTTAAGCAACGTTAGCAGACAGCACGTCACCCCAATAAATCGAATTTCTCGTTCCTTTATACGAGCCACTTATCCGCTTTTAAAAGTAAAGAATAAATCATTTTAATACACTACTACTTGCTGGATCTCATAATCATCGTTGCAACTCCGCTGAGACAGAAACGCGTACGATGAGAATGTCGAGCACGTTTTACTACGGTAAGTAAAAGTGGACTCTTCAAATATGGGGTTAGGGCTCCTTCGGGACGTTCAGTGGCCTACTGTTAGAGAAGAAGGAAGGGCATTATATGTAATGGAACCTAGAGGAAAACTTTATCCTCTCACGCCTTACAATGACACATCTCGTGTATTCGTCCGAGGCGTCGGTCCCTTAACAGTCGGTACTCACTGGAAGGGACGAAGCTTTTCCATGGAACACGAGCTCCGATTATTCCTCGATAAAATCCAACGGCGAATTCGCCGAAGTGGAACGGAATGATCAATTATCCCATTATAGAACAGTATTGGTTTTGAAAATGAGCGACACTTGTAGAATGCGACCCCCTAAAATTAATTTATAGGTACAGAAGCAGTCTATTTTTCAAAAGAGCCATAAAATAACTTTCCACGATTGATGAAAACGACCGAAAATTATCGCAATGGACCGTTATTTCAATAACTGCGATAATTATCTACTCCGTAAATCACCGTTCAGTCTTTATGGTGAAGAATCGGCATTAATTTATTACTTGTTCCGACCACCAGGTGCCCTTCAACCCAATTGGTCGGGACGCAACTTTCCATACGCGGAAAACTCGGCACCGAGCCAAGCTACGTGCGTTGATTCCCCTTAAAACGCCGTAAATCAATCGGTAGCGTCGGGTTAAATTCGTCGATAACATACAAGCCCCCGATTCGTCCTGACGGCTTATTACGACGTCAACATTTATCACGAGGCCCAACTTTCCTTCAATTTCCCATCGCACGTGTCAACGCCTTTACTCACAAATTACTATTCGATTCCTCGTAGCGATCCCTCCAAATCGGTTACGGTAAATGTAATTCGGAATCAAGATTCAAATTAGCCCAGAGCAAATTAATAATCGTCGAGTTATCGCAGCTCGGTGTTTAATACATGCCGCGATTCGTTGTCGGCACAAAAGCTCGAGAATTATAATACTATCATAATATTCGTGCGAATCGCGCGGAGCCAAACGGTTTCGAAATTGAATTTGTTTTTCCATTACGTTGCATTTAACTGCCGTTGAAAGCATGGCGAAAAGCGAACTGGGAAAATCATCTACATTGTTCCAAATGCTTTTAGAGCATTCGGCCGTAATTCCGTATTATCTTTAAATTAACGCGATGCAAATTAAAATCCACTCGGTAAATATTGTAATCTATTGTTTTAACCGAGCCTCATTTCCATGATGAATATTCCGTTTCGGTAAACCCGATTGTATCTTTAAAACACTTATTAAAATTAATTAAAACGCCACTAATAAAATAATAAAAAGAATTATAAAAATTATAATTATAAGATAAATAATTATCGCAAATTAATTCCAATTATCTCGCAAATTAATTCCAATTATCTCGCGATTTTTTTAAAAACAATTTGCTCAAACCTTCTATTTGATTGGACTATTTTTCGCGCTTCAAACCTGCTTTATTCAGAATAGGTTGCCCTAGACTGAATTGAAGGCCTCCTTGTTTCATTTCATTGGTTGGACATGAAAGTTTATTTATTTCTAAGGTGAGCAAAAAAACTGTTTCAAGAATTATGAGGAATGGCTTTCGACCAAGAGTATTTCCAGTGCTCGATCGTTGGTTGGAGTCTGGTCGGAAATTGGGTCAAGTTTGTTTAACCATTGTTGAACCCGCACTATATTCTTGTTTGTGTTCGCGTTTCGGTAAGACCTTTCTCCTCGTCGAGCACAATGAAAACCACACTAACCAGCAAAAATTTGAAGAACAGTCTGAAGTAAATGTGGCGAAATGCCCTATTCTTTTTTATGGCTTCGTTTATAGGCGACTGGTATGAAATTTTATTTAAACTGACACTAAAAAAAAAATTGAAATTCAGATCTGTATATATTTCTAGCTCGCCTCAAAGCATGATGTTTCAGTATCACTTCATCCTGGAACATAATTTTTACCAAGAAGAGAAATGTGTCTACTATAAAATACAATAGATGAATAAACTGTTCAAAGTTTGCCGAGTCACCGTTGGATAATAAATTAAACTATTCGAAACTCAAAAACTGATGTTCTTTCATTTGTTCAATTAACCGAGATTCGATTATCAAAAATAATTTTATTCCTTCAGAGTCCAAAACGTTTTCCATAATCGTCTGTGATATTTCGAAGCTATATCTGAAAAATCATAGATGATATATTCGAATCCGTAGCTGCTGTATTAGAAACCGATTGGCAAAACCAAAATAAATTCACCGCAGGCCATCTCTCTGCACGAAAATATCGAATCGACTTTTCGCCTCGCTAAAATGAATAATATCTTAGTCAAAGGGAAGGAAGGATGAAAGGAAGCGTTTAATTGAATCACTCGCTCCGAGTAGCAACCCGAGGGCTCAAGATAACCGTATTAATTCAATATTGAGGGTTTAAGAGCCAGTAAAAAGAATACTGACGGTTTTAATCATACCTAGTTGAACGGATAATGCCAAGCTGTAATGATAGCTACAGCCTTTTCAAAGTTGAAAAAGCACTCGACAGCGAAGGCTCACTTCTGCGCTAAGTTGGGAAAGGATTTAACTTTCAGAGTAAATCACTGAGAGGGGATCACGGGATTGGAAAATAATTCACGAGAGGCCCCGGGCAGAGGTGCACTCGCGAGATTTCCGAAGAGGTTCGTTTAAGCCTCCAGCGAGCGGAGAGGTCAGAAATACGAGAATGTAATGATCTATCATCTTTTTCAATGTGTTCCCCGGAGGAATATTTTACACCTGCAGTTACCGGCGTTAACACAACTGAAAACAGACGAGGGATTCGAACAATTTCGATATAAAAACGCTGAAAATGATTGCAGCGTTTTAAAAATTCCTTTGGTTCAATAATGATTTAAGAACTCTCCATTTATTATTTTTTATTTAACTTGAGTTAACATAAGTTTTATTCAACAACAGATTGATAAATATAATGGAAAACTCCGTAGCAATTATCGTAATCTTAATTTTTGTATTATTCTTAGTTATTAAATTAAAATTTATATTATTTGTCAAACGATACAGACGAAGAGAGTGTCAACTATTCCAGAGCATACAACTATTTTTTCTCTAAAAATTCTCGAGTTATGCCAAAATTTATGAAAATCTCGAAAGTTCCACGCAAAAGCTGTGATAACTTGGATAACTTGAACTATTAAAGCAATCTACCCCGATATGGAATCAGCGTCCAAAACTCTGTAGAAATTGATACCAAAAACACGTTTTCTGAAAAACGTTGGAAAATGCGTATCAACCCCATCCAAAGTATCCATAAAATTGAGGTAGCGATTTTGTAGAAAAGTTGAGCCGTAGTTTGAATTTTTCGGCGACAAATTCAAAAATTTAGCTGCTTTAGTTTTCTCAGAGAAGGGTTGACAGCAACGGCGGATAGACAGCATTTTCTTTTATTGTATTTTCAAATTATACTCGTAAATAAGAGGGGGAGTTAGACAATTTTTCTCTTGGGTGATTATCTTATTAACCAAAAATAAAGAACTAAAATATATCATAGCTTTCGTTTGTTATTTGAATTTAACGGATTTTACGCTCGTTACTTTAGTTGAGCAGTTTTTGAAAATTACCTCATAATCTATTGACTTTTTCTGCTGTATGAAATCATTTGTTAACTGTTTCATAGCATAGAACCATGATTTTTTCTCCAAACGCACCTCCGCTGCGAATTCAAATTTTCTGAAATGACAGCACTTTAGTTATTTGTAAAACAACTCGCCTTACTCGTATATTCAAAGGGCGTTTTGGAATTCGATGTTTGGCGTACGATTTGCCGTTGGTGAACCGTTGTGGAGATAGGAGCGTTTCCGGTTTCAACAGCGAGCGAACAAGGTACCACGTGATGAATCTGTCTTTGACAGCACCGAATGAGTATAAGGCACGCACGGGAACGACTAATGGGTTAGATTGATGCCGGCATATCCATATCAGTCAGAGTGTTCCCTCCGCTTTCGCTTGTTCCTACAACGACGATCAACTTCCCGATGAGCGATTAAACATGGCGCGGTTTCTCCGATGACGCCGTTATCTTCAGGCGGTTCGCGACTCCTTCGCACGTCAGTCAGCTTCCTTATGCTAGGGATAATCAGAGTCGACGGCGAGAAATTCGACTCAGTTCGCTTCGAAACTCCGACAATAATCGGGCAGAGCGAAGCCGCTGTACAAAGGGTTTTCTCCCGCGTACAAGATAAATCCCAGTTGATAACACGCTCTTTGCCTTTGTCTCACTAACTTAATTAAACCATTAGAAAGCAAGGGTTATTATCGGACAGAAATAGATAAAAGCTCGCGATGTTTCGGCAGCAGTTGCAGAGTCTCAAAGGCGATGGGAATTTGAACGATTGAAGCCAACAGAAAACTAAATTCGAACGAGTAAGAAACGAATTGTCTCGAATAGTCGGGTTGATCAAGAGGAAAAGAAAACAGTTTCGGTGACCGGTTCGAATAAAGATACTATTAGGTGAGCACGCGAATAATTTAGATGTAAAGTTGGTGCGAATTAAACTCCGTACGTTGCAGGACATTGAGAAGGCCGTTTCACTTCTAATGGAATGCAGACTCGTTATTCAGCGGTCGACATCGTTGAATACTAACACGGCTGTAAAAAGAAGTTCTTCCCGGTCGATAATTAGGAGAGACAAGAAGTGAAACGAAATCTTTGAAACATTGAGATGAAACTATTTTAACAATCTCTCTTTCAAAGATAACTATTTAAAATATATATAATTAATATGTATAATTTAATTATATAAATAATTATATATAATATATTATATTTAATATAAATAATTATATATAATACATATATAATTTTACCAAATTTTTGCGGAAAATGATGCTTTTTCCATCTAGAGCTCTTGGAAAATGATTTATTAGCGATAGCGCATTGATTGTATCCTCAAGCATGGAAACGGGCCTCTTCGAGCTAGTTTAGACGATTCCAAATAACCCTAGATAACCAAGGCGAAGACTCTTTCTTGCTCATTTGGGTGATGGAAGGTTTATCGATCTCCCTAGAGGTGAGGGTACCATTCAAAATCACCTTTATAGACGAGAACGAGGGAATCGTATCCGGTTATCAGTGATAGATGCGCTTCGGATGAAGCAATCAAATGGAAACGTTTCACCGGTGAAGGTTTGGAAAAAACGAAGGCAATGGACAGGTGAACAGGGAGAAGGGAAACTATAGGAAAACCGGTTGATGGTGATGGTGGGAGAGGATTCGATAGCTTATAATTAGGGTTTTCTGAATGTAGAGTGCATCTAAATTTTTAGCAACCAAGTTCAACTACCATTTTTAATTAGGCTCTGCTACCGTTTTTAATTAAGCTCTGCTACCACTTTTAAATAAGCTCTGCAAATATTTTCAACTAAGCTCTGCTACCATTTTTAATTAAGCTCTGCAAATATTTTCAATTAACTATAATTAATTTTCTATTTAATATTAACTATAGAAAAAAATCTACGGCCGTCATACTACTAACTTTTCCCCTCGTCTTGTCGGTTGAAACCCGCTCGTTACTGTCAGAACATCGCCATTTGGGGGCAGCGACTTAAAAAAAAAGTATAAAAAATAAAAACTGAACCTTCACTACGTGTTAAAACGAAAAAAAAATAGATATTTCATCTGATGTGAAAACACGACAACAGCTCACCCAGTTTAATTCCATCTTAATCGTGGATCTGCTGCTGAACATGAAAAGACGCTTTCACAACCGTTGCTCATGAAAAGCTCTCTCCAAACTAGATGAAAAGTGAATGCCAACGTTGGTTTATGAAAAGATTTAAAAGAGATAGCATTGCCGCTTTTGGAATCGAGATTTTAAAGCGAAATATACACTTACCTCGAGGAAATGTCATTCGAGAGTTCTAATTAGCCTTTAGACCGGCGAAGATGGCGTGGTTATTTCATTCAAAAGGGAGGAATAATAATTTGCAAGTTATTATAAAAACACGGTTGTTGAAGTATCAATAGAGGACGAAGAGTACACTCGAAACCAAATTGAACGTTCGCTCGGGACCCGAGGAAAGTTCTTCGCAAGGTAGGTTGAGTGAGTTAGTACGAGCTTAAGTCAATATGGAAGTTTTGCCAAGGAACGCAGGCAGCAGCTAAGAGAAGGAAGGTTGATACTGGTTGGTCGACCAGATCACAGGTGCAGTCATGGGTATGGGTGCGCTCGGTGGTTGTGAACCGAGGGGGGCAGCTTGATACTATTACAACACTGCCCTCAGGTATAGCGAGCCGAGAGATTAACAAAATGAGATTAGTTAACCCTGTTCCACCTGTGCACCGAGATCCTTCTTCTAAAGGCTACGAGCAGAACTTCGGAGAGCTGGAAATTTTCGCGACGATTCCTAGATCGAATTTGAGACGAAAAAAAAGAAATAAGAAGTTGTGTGTATTCGAAACGGTTTTCCATAAGAAATTTCCGGTTAGAAGTTAGCTGTCAAAAATTAACAAAATAGCGGACTGGAAGCTGCCGAAGAGACCTAATTACCAGGCGACAAATCACGTCCACTGCAGCACATTCAGTGACTTCCTGCGCTACACGTAAATTCATCGAAATCATTCCTCCTCTTACTAAATGAGTAGGTATTTGAATTGGATTTTATGAGGAACTAGTGGGTGAGCGCCCCTGGCTGATGTAGGTGGTGGTGTTTTCATTTTTTTATTTTTTATTTTTTTATCATAAAGTAGTGGGTTTTTCAACTAGAGCAAAATTGTAGCCTAGATAACATGTCCTTCTTTAAGTTTTCCGAGATTTGCAATTTGCGCAGTAGATAACTCTAATAAAAAGTCGTCAATTTAGATGTTTGAATATACCAAAAGTTAGGTAATTTAACTGTCCACATTTTCCTAATGTAATGTACCTATCCATTTTTCAACCGTTTTTGCGTTATTCAACAATATTAGTAGACTATACACGAAAACATGACATTTTTCAACTTTAAACGTTATTTTCATCTATTTACTGCGAAAGAAACGAAGAATGAACCATATATTATTGATATACACATCATCAACTATCATTATGCTGAATTTCAGCGAAATCCATTTCAAAAAATATTTCGCGAAAAATCCAAGGGGTACCCCTGCGATTTTTTTAAATCGATCAGTTAACGATTTTTTACTCGTCTTCCAATGCAGATAAAAATCTGAAATTTTTAGGAAAGTTGTATCTTACCAAGATGTATTTTTGTGATTTTTTTCAAATCTCGGAAAAATCTGCAAGTGCCCCAAAAAAATCAGTTTTTGAAAGCTCGAAAATTGGACTTTAACCGTGATTTTCGGGGTTAAAATCCATGTGAATCAATTGTTTTAATATGCAGGAGTCTTCCTTTGAACGCCTTACACACGTACATAGCAAAAACATTGGTGAAAAAAATTTAAATGGCGCCACAGAAATTATTTTCCGTAAATCGAGTTTCTCACCGGCCGAAACTTCGAGCTCCGCTGGCGGAAAATTAAACCAATGATTTTATGCGATTTTGAAAGCCATTCTTATAGGAAATTTAACGCTGAATCCGAATTTGACGTCAAAACAACGGAAATAAGACGACATCTATCACTTTTCCCCAGTTTTAGTACTACACGTTTTTATGTTTTTCAACTTTGAAAATTCGTTGCAAATACTTACAATTTTAAATATTTTATGATTTCTACAAGAAATTGGGCGTAGAATTCGAATTTGAAGTGAAAAAAATCAAATTCGAACAATTAATAATTTGTTCCTCAATTTGTTCAGGTTTTTATACTTTCAAAGTTTCAACTTTAACAATTATTTTTCGCCACGTTCGCGAATTTTCAAAAAATATTTTCTGTGGAAGCAAATCGAGAAAATTTAATTTAGAATCGATTAAAAATATTAAAAAAGATCAATTTTTGGTTTCGAGATATATTCTATTTTTATGTAAAAAAAAAAAAAGTGTTTTGAGTTTTCTTCGAGGGTTAATAGCCCGGCGGGGACTTAACATAAAAATATAATTAAATACACCGAACTGTAGGATTTCGATAGCTCCTTCTCGCTTAAGGGTAATTTACCTATGTAAAAGTGTTCAGTACAAAAGTTATTCGCGAAAAGTAGGCAAAAAAATGCGAAAAACAGGGTCATAAAATTTTAAAGTGCAAATAAACTTTAATAAAGGCCTAATAAAAAAAGAAGATTTTTCCAGCCGATGAAGTTGTCTCTATTTAACGGCTCTTTGATCAAAATTGGATTACATTGCCCCAGTTTCTCAATCAACCGTATACCGAAGGCTTTTTGACTTTCTCTTCAGGTCTCCCAAGCTCCGGTAAAAATCTCAAGAAAAATCAAAGTCAAAAATCGAAAAAAGGGCAAAAAATGTATTTAGGAATTTTGAGTTAATTGACGAATATATATCAAAAAATTTTTATCGTTTCACAATTTTGCTCTAGCCGTTTGAGTTTCTCCAAAACGTGATAGCTAAACTGAAAGAATTCCGCGATCCAAAAATTTGACCAAATCAACGTTTTTCAAAATATTTCGAATAGTTTTGAAAAATCAAAGAAAAAAATTAAAAATTCTGGAGGTTTTTCAGGCGGTCGCCTTAAATTTTAAATATACCATTTTTCGTCCAAATCCCTCCGCCCAGATGATTTCTTTGACAGCCGTTGTTGAGCAAAAGTGGCCACTATACGGGCAATAAATGTAAAAAACCTCGACTCAAATTACTTTGCTCCTTCCGATTAGAGGAAGGGGAAGGTGGAAAAACGCTGAAAGAGTTGGAATGACATCGAAGACCCTTCCTGTGTCAAGGAATTCATTAAAACTTCAAACTATGGGCGCTTTTCTTATAAAGGCCTTTTCTCTTTTTCTTATCTCTGTATCCTTTGCAGCATTTGTCCGTTCCTCAATTCCACTCCCGGCCGAAACATTGAAAGCCTTGAATTCTGACACTTTGACTTTTATAGCCTTAAGTACTTTCTTTCGCGTTGGTTCTACACTTTTTGAAAAAAGCGATAGCTCGGTTCGAAGTTGGAGGAATTGTGTTCCTTATATTGTTTTACTGTCGGTAAGATGAGGAGCCGCCTGTGCCATGGTTTTCCACGGCGTGCAATGTTCAGCGACATTTAATTCGGTGACTCAAATTATCCAAAAATTGTGCATTTAGAAAACAATGCTTCAATTTTTGAGCACATTTTTAATAAATATGTAACCTCGTGATTTTTACGGCCATAACGCAGGTTTCGCTCTTGTACGTCAAAATTTTGCTGTGATAAGGTCAAATCTTCGGGCCGATTGATTGAAATTGAATCACCTTTGAAACAGAAGAGATGAAACCGTGATAATTTCGATTTTCCCACCTCTCTCGACGATCGGTCGACAGTGACGATTCATTCCGCTCGAGGTGATTCGGACAGAGAGCAGAGAAGTGGAATAATTCGCAAGAGCAATACAGATACGGTGTGTATTCGGATGGAAATATAGTTAGCCTCCTAAAATACAGTCATGCACGGCGCACACGTGTTACCGGCTCGGCCGGCGGTATTTCATACTTTCGGTCACTGAAACCACCTTAGTTTATACTTTCCAGCGATGTAGTCTCGAGCTTAACCGGTAGTGTTGACAGACCGTCAGAACGAGCTCAAACCATGCAGAAGCAATCTGAAGTAAGAGTAATTTTCGTGCAGAATCGATCAAGAAATAAAATAACTTTCGGACATTTAGCAAAGGTAGAACTTTGGTTTACCAAGCCCCCGACGACGCCTAGAAGAGCGAGAGCGCTCAAATTACTATCTTACAGTCACATGTTGCTTGGATCTCACGATGATTTGTAATATTTGCCACCGATGAATTGAAACCGTGCATATCTTTACGAACCTTAGCTGGCCAAACTCTTTCCCATTGAATATCGCGGCATGGGATGTTTCCTTCCGAAATTATCCGCGCGAATGGAATTTTTTCTTTTTTTTCAACTGAACGAGAATAAATGAAGTTGAGCGTCCTCTTCTTAAGCGACTCTCCCAACCGACGATTTCCTAGTCATTCGAGGGCACTGCGACCTTCAGTGTGAATAGATTTTTCCACCTCTCGCCTGATAATAAGCCTGGATAAGCCAACTGGTCATGGTCTGTATTTTAAAATGAGAAACACCGAAGACTGCGTCCGACCAGTAAGTATGGACCAGATGATTATCACACGTAGGAAAATAAAAAGGGGTTCTCCAGGGTATCGTTTGATTTATTTGTAATTTATTAGCCGAAAATATGCTGACGTATGGCGCTTCACTTGACTGAGAACCAACTGGATTGTCCCTCGACCAGCTTGAATATCGAGCAGGAAATACGGAAACAACGACTATCCAAACGAAACTGGCAATTTTTTCTACCACAATTTCCCTTCCTCATTTTCCTTTGGTGGTTTCTTCTCACATTTCCACGCTTCTTGATTTTCTAATGGAATGAAAGAGCGTGAATCTCCAGCTATGGTCCATTTATTCGTGCTTGAAGAGCCAAACTAATGATTTCTTTTGAAGAATATTGGTGTTGGGAAAATACGTACCAACGAATTCAATCTTATCAGCACCAATGGCAATGGAACTCAGCCTGCACCATAAACTGGTATGGGACGACCGAAAATGAAAGAATGTCGAAATAAGTCTGAATTGGACTTCTTTTCAATTTCCGTCTTGGGCAGATTTTATTGGAACGACACTGACATTGAATGAATGTCACCTCGTACTCTTGAACCTCTCTAATTTGATTTGACACCCCTTCCTACTTTTTCAAACGACTCTATGCTTATTGAATCAATGAACTCTCCTTATTACTCGTTTCTATGCTTCTATTTATTGATTTTCCTCTCTCAGATTCTCCTTCGCCATTGCTATACACACTGAAAATGACTCAAGTTGCCGTAATTTCTTCAGAACTAGAAACCTGAAATGTTTAAAGTTTATCCGTTAGATCCAAGAGATTCTAGTAACTTTAGAATTCACTTGAGGGCGCAAGAGGACAGAAGAAATAGTAGAAATACTAGTACATCCTCTTGCACAGGAAGACAGAGGATAGGAAAGGACCATTCGTAGACTCAGCGCATTTGTTAAAAATATTCATGCTTTATTGCGAGGTAAGTGTGAATGACATACCGTTGTGTTCGTGCTCGACGTACTCGTCCTATGGTGAGCTCTGGCTGCTGGAGAGCTCGCGCAGCTGACGGCAAGTCTCGATTCTGGTCCCGAGCCGTTTTTATTAATTTCTAAGTAGCAATGACTTGTCTCCAAGTGAGTTTGAGCTCTGCGTTCCTCCAGGACAATTTTCCGAGCCGCCCTGCGCACGAAATATTCAGTTTATTTATTTTACATTCGGGCAAATGCCCAATTTATTATTATTTTTTATATTAATTAATTATTTTTTTTTTTTAGTTTGACAATAGAACTAGAGAATGTTGAGATGCAACATGAGAATGTTGCACTGAGAAATGACTAGCGGTGATCTTGTTTGAATATGCTGCATATTCGTGGACGAGATTTTATCCTATTTTATGCTAGATTTTCAATCAAAATCTATTATTGAAAATATCACCGATATTATGCTCACCTGAATATTTTGTAGTAGACGAACATCATAACCGATAAAGGGATGTAAAAGGAGCCAAGCGTTGCGTAGATTTGGTAACCGAAATTCTGACAAACTAGACACTGAGTTCCTGGACGGCCTGGCGTCTCTCCATGCGTGTTTCCCAGGATGAGAAGGGGAGGTAAGCTGATGCAAGCAGCCCCTAGCCAAACCATAGACACGCACAGGATCATCCGCTTGGGCGTCCTCTTGACGCCGTACTCGAGCGGCTTAGTGATGGCGTAATACCTGTAACAAAGCCGGAGCCCCATATATCGTTAACAATGGGCCAAAGGATGGAAAATTATTGGTTCTTGATGTTGGAAGACATTATCAGCTCCTAATAACATCTCCGCCTTTTTCTTTCTTATCACTTCCTTTGCAGATTGAAAACTGCTGCACTCACCTAGTGGTTCAAACGTAGAGGAAATCAACTGACATGCGGCGAGTATGGCCGAATGACGTTGAGTAGTAAAGGCTCCCCTATAATGACTTTTGGTACAAAATTTTTAGTTATTTCGGTGCCATGTGGAGTGATCCCTCGGAATGAGCGTTTTCCTACAAGAAACGACATTTATGTTCTTCTCCTTGTCGTCGCATTTTTTGATATCCAGGAGGCTGAAAGGGAGAAAAACCAGGCGACTCATTCTCCGATTTTTTATTGGCTCGCCGAGCACTTTCGCCCATTCGGGCATCCTCAGGGCGGCAGCCAGCTGTGGGTCTATGGCTCCACGTCGCCTTGAGGATGGCCGAATGAGCGAAAATGCTCGGCCAGCCAATAAAGAATTGTAGAATGAGTCGCCTTGTTTTTCTCCCCCCGGTTCCCCTCCTGGACATTTTTGTTGATAAACAATGAGCCTAAAATTTGGAAACCCCGGTGACTTGGTGTTTTTTAACCGACTTCAAAAGGAAGAGGTTACTATAGTTGACTTGCGGGTTTTTTTTTTTAAATACAGTTTAGAGTAAAATGTCGGCTTAGTATCCATGAAACGCCCAATGAGCCGAAAATAAAGCGAACTCAAATAAGGGTAAAGTTTGCTTACCTACTAAAGTTTGTTTTTGCCTCAATAGCGGATAGCCTTTGGCATTGCACAATAAACTTCGAGTTGAGAAAGTTTTAGGATCGTACGTGGCTTTTCGAGTCCGGTCTATATTCGATCGTGCGTATTTTCGGAAGATAAAACGGGCGACCCCTAGCGTAAATAAATTCGATAGTACGTACAGTGAAAATATACCAGGATCATTTCTTTACCTGTCCACGCTTATCATGCAGAGGTTGAGTATCGAAGCGGTACAGGCGAGCACGTCGAAGCTCACCCAGATATCGCACATAATGGGCCCTAAATTCCAGGTACCGAGTATTTCGTAGAGGAGGGCCATCGGCATGACGAGTATGGCAACGCAGAGGTCCGATACGGCCAACGATACCAACAGGTAGTTACAAGGCCTCCTTAGCTTTTTAACGAGGCAAACGGCAACACAGACCAGAATATTACCCACTGCGAACAGAAAATAAAATTTGGCGATTAATTGATAATGTCTTGCTCAAATGTTGAACGAGACGAGGGGAAAAACGTAAAATTACGATGGAAAATACGCTTACTTCTAAGCGAGCGAGTTTTAAAATTTTAGTGTATAGACAATCAAATAGGTAATCTACTCGTGAACTCAACCTACCGACAGTAACGATGATGACGACGAAGAGAAGAAGTCCTATGAGGAGAGCTTGAGGCTGCGTGTAAGGAGAGCTGGGCCCTGGGAACCACGGCTGTTCTTGGCTGTCGTTAGCCTCCATGGACCCAGCCCTGCACCGGAAATAATCAACCTGCTTCCATCCCTCAGTCTCCCACCATCCTCCTGTGAAAAAAAGATTTTTTGCAAAATCATAATGCGGTCCTAATGGCTTTTAACATGAAATGCAAACTTCAACCATTCTTATCAACCGTAAAACGATTCCTTTCCTCAGCACCATTTTCTAAGAATGACACGAATCGGCGTGGTACTGGAGTACGAAAATTAAAGAAACGCTACTGCCACGCATCGATGTAAAAGGTAATTATGTGAACAATAAATCAGAACGTATGGATTAAGTGTTTATTTTATTTATTTTTTTTTTTCTAGGGAAACGTACATTTTTCAGTGTTTCCAAGTACTGGAAGAAAGCCGGGAGAAGTCGGCTCTTTGAAGAAAACATTCACAGAAAATCAGTCTTTCAAAGCAAGTCGGAATAATTGGGATGGAAAAAACGGAATTTTAGGGAAAAATCGGTTATTTGAGGGAAGGTCGAAATTTAATCGATAAATTAGTATTTCGAAGGAAAGTGACACTTTTGAAGGAAAATCGGGCTTTTCAACAAAAGTTAGATTTATTGGAAGCAAGTCATATTTTCGAAGGAAAGTCGGACTTTCGAAGGAAAGTCGGAAATACGGAGGAAAGTCGGACTTTTGGAGGAAAGTCGGACTTTTGGAGGAAAGTCGGACTTTTGGAGGAAAGTCGGACTTTTGGAGGAAAGTCGGACTTTTGGAGGAAATTTGGACATTGAAAGGAAAGTTGAGTTTTAGAGGGCACGGCGTTTTTTTCGGAGGATGTCGGGCTTTCGAAGGAAAATTGGGCTTTTCAACAAAAGTCGAATTTATGGAAGGAAAGTCAGAATTTCGAAGGAAAGTCGGACTTTTGTAGGAAAGTCGGACTATCAAAGGATACTTGGGCTTATGAAGAAAAATTAGGGTTTTCTACAAAAATGCGATTCGTCAAATGAAAGTCAGATTTTCGAAGGAAAGTCGGATTTCCAATAATAGCCGGATTTTCCAAAGAAAATCAGAAATTCAAGGGAATGTTGAACTTTCAAGGGAAGCTGAGTTTTGGAGGGGATGCCGGTCTTCATGGGGAATGTAGAAACATTGAGAATTTTCCGAGTACGCCGGAACTCACATTTGGAACAAGTTCCGTTCGATAAGAAATGTAAATTCAGATCTCAAAACAACTGACCATATTAGACTCCCTTTTTCTCTCGACGAATCAAAATTAGTCCCGCTGTGCACAAAACTGTGTGACAAAAGAAAGAAAAGCTGACAAGTTGCTACACTTTATCACGTCACCTTGTTGCCACCGCGATTCACCGTCGAATAATCGAATAGCCTGAAGTGTACGAGACGAGAAATTCAAGTTGTAGGAGACCGAATACGAAATGCTTCGCCTTTGACCTTCGGGCAGAACCGGCCATTGATAAGCGAAGCGAACGAGACGAACCCAACGCCTATCACTCGAGGACCTATTTGTTCTCGGCAACTGGGCGGCGACCATCACGCGCTATTTCTGAACGGCCAATTCCGAACGAGAGGGCAATTCCTGGCAGAACGCGGGCTTTCGATCGCGCTGTTGCCACACGAGAATGTACATCAGAACATGGAGAGAGGTGTCCCGATAAAGGGAAAGCATAATACATCAACTACCAGGACATGGAAAGTCCTACGCTTTGTAGAGAACATTCCCTTATCATGAATGCGAACGTGGCGAGTTCGAATCGGATCAAATTTGGGCGCAGAATGAAGAGCCGACGGAAATTGTCAATCGGCAACGTTCATTTGGACGTAAATACAATTGGCATCATCTTTGGGCGAGCGAATAAGGGCTTCGGGAGAAAGTCGGAGTTTCGACGGAAAGTAGGACATTCTGGGGAATTGGTTTCGCGAAAGGAAAATCGGTCTTTCGTGAGAAAATCGGTTTTTCGCGGGAAGTTGGGTTTTGAGGGAAAGTCGGCTTTTAGAAGGAAACTTCCAGAAAAATCGAAATTTCAGGGAAACGTCGAAGTTTTGAGGGAATGTCGTAATTTTAGGAATAAGGCGGATTTTAGGGAAATTCGGACTTTTATGACAAGGCAGACTTGCGAGAGAATGGTGGACTTTGGAGGGAAAGTTTGGTTTCCAAATGATAGAACTATTTTCGAGAGAAAGTCGAATTTTCGAGAGAAATCGGCGCTTTGAGGGAAACCCACGGAAAATTAGTCTTTCAAGGAAAGTCGAAATATAGGGAAACATCTATGTTTTCTAGGAAAAACGGAATTTTAGGGAAAAGTCGGTTACTTGAGGGAAAGTCGAAAATTTACGGGTGTATTGGTAATTTGAAAAAGTCGGTCTTTCTCGGGAATGTCGGTTTTTCAAGGGGAAGTCGAAGCTTTAAGGAGAAATCGGTTTTTTGAGGGAAAGGCGGATTTTTGAGGAAAGTCGGTTGTTTGAAGGAAACTTTCAGGAGAATCGGTCTTTCGAATGGAAGTCGGACTTTCGGAGGAAGATCTGACTTTCAGGAGAAAACAGATTCCCTGTTAAAATACAACCTGTTTGCAAGAGTTTCTTATCTTATCCGGTCACCCTATTTTTTCAGGGTGACCGGATTTTACGGGTTGAAAGGGGAATCAGACTGTAATATTACTTCTACCTTTGGTTCTGGAATCATTTCGGAACAATATCGTTCCGGTAATACAACGTTCGGGCCTTGTCATATTTACCGAGCCCGGCGGTCTAATTTCTGTCGTGTTTACGTTGGATATTCGATTAGTTGAACAATATGTTCTCCCCGGCGGCTATCGGGCTCCTTCAATTTCGAGAGGGCAGTATTATATACGAGTATACATTGCCAATTATTGCGATAGCCTTATTCAACAGATATTGAAGCATGACGAAATTGGAAGTACGGAAACTATTAAAGCGTAGCTCGTGGATATTATTAAGATTCTTCGATTAACCGATTTTAATACCGTTGTTGTTCTGATGCGAGTTTTCATGATTTTTTAATTCATTCAGTCTGAATTATAAGGTCGCGGGAATCCATACTTGTAAGCCTCATTTCTTGAAATATCGGTTGAGACAAGCAGATAAATCGCTACAGAAGCTATTCTGAAAATCTCTCCCTCGTGATCAATTCGACATCTTCTCGCGAACCCTGTTACTCATTCTGAGGAGTGAAATCTTCCCTCCATTAATCGTGGAAATTGATGATTCATTTCCGAAATGTATGAAAAAGTCATATTTCATGCCTCAAACTCGATTTCTCCGCAATAGCTCACGTTTTTTCCCGTTAGAACGCACTTTCCTCCCTCGAATTCAGTTTTATGTTTTGAGGAAATTTTCACCGTAGAGCGTTTTACGAAAACCCAATTAAAAACGAGCTCGAAAAAGAAAATTTGTGACTTATTTCGGCATCGGCTCAACAAAATTTAGTTCGTCGTTTGGCTGTTGACCTTTTTCAACCTTTTTCTTTTTCTAACAGTATGCTCAGATTGAGTTCTAATTAAGAGAGTTATGACCGTTTTTAGTGTTATGAGGTCGTAACTGCGAAAAACTCTTAAAACTGAAATAATTTCCGAGCGGTATAAAATTTCCGTGGAGCACTTTTTTTGTTCTAAATTACCAGTAGAATCGATCCCTGGGAAGTTGCACATAAGCGTCATTACTGTGGGGATTTTTTTCGAAAAGAAAACGTAATAGACCCTACTAGTACTGTTAGTTCGACTAAACCAGCCCTTACAAAGTAGTGGACAGATGAATTACAGTCGCATCAGTTCTCCATTGAATTTCACAGTTCGAAGGCGTTCGAGGAAGGCAAATAATGAACTGAGGGAAACGGATGAATCGCTGTACTTATTTCGCTTCTTGTTAATTAGAGCTCATCAATTTAGACCTCAGTTCTCGAATTCGGAGTTTTCGCTCGCTCGAAAGTGAACTGAGAAGATTGGAGTGTTACCAGCAGTCACGGGTTGGAGAAATAAGCTCAGGTTTCCCTAGATCCGGTTCGACGTAAAATGGCTATCGCCAGCGATTGGAGGATGAGCTGGCCTAAGGGGGCGAACACGGTTTTCCACTCGGAGAATAAAACATGAAACTCTTCCGCTCACTCTTTCCATTCTACTCAGGTTCTATTTAAACCAAGACGAAACAATTTGTTCGCTAAACGGCCGACTCAATTTTCCGATTAGCCTTTCGTCGATTCGATGAACAATATTGAAACGGCGAGACCTGACGGAATTCCCGGCGTTTTTCAACCGTAGATTTTGAAACGACGAGGTTTATACGGGCGAATGAATAGTTTGTAAATTCGGTAGAGATGGTCAAATATATCAGTGGAAAAGGTATATCGAAGGTGAACCAATGGGCTACTCGTTTTTCGATGGAAGCGATGTTAGGAACGATCAGAATTCATCCCATTTATAGTATCGCAAACGTGTTCGGGCTGTTTATAGTTATATTGAATCGAGTAAAACGTTATCATGTTGTATCAAGTTCGGGTACCCGATAATCATCCGTCATAACATCCACGCAGATTCGATACATCAGAGTCAGAGGCCTCTTCGCGGGTTCAACTGACGTTCTTTCCTTATTTATGATTCAAAATCTGATAGGCAATGAAATCGTAACTGACGAGGATTTTCGTTTTGAAATCAGGATTTTTGTTTTGAAATCTGAATTTTCTTTTTCCTGTGTAAAATGCGCTATTCATCGTTTCGGTTCAATTAGCGTCGAATCAACAGGACATTTTTCTGTTCACAATTTCTAGCAATTTTGCATTAAATTTTTATTGATACTACAACAGCAAGCCGTATCAATGATAAGATCAATAAAATGTATAACCGTATAATAACCTGTAAGAAATTAAAACGCGGTCAGTCGAATAAAATTTAATTAGTCAAAACTCGTCAATTAATTATTATAAACCCGCCATCTTGAACAGCCTCGGTTGGCCAGAGTGAATGTGTAACCGTTAATGTACTCCTGAAGAGGCCCATATAGGCGAAAGCGCTCGTATGTAAGGAGTAAACAAGTCTAATAACAGCTCGTCGGAGTTTTCCGCTCGCACTCTGCCATATCCGCCAAAAGAAGAGCGACTACATCTAAGTAACTCGATATTCTAATTACTCGGGCACTTAAAACGTCAGGTATGCTCCAGCGTTAGCCAACTTAGCAGGGTTAAATTGGAAAGTAATTGAGCTTTCTGTGACTGTCACTCGTTGAACTAGAGTCGCTCGTTCTCATGTTTCTAGTGCAATACTAGGCTTTCAAACCCTTCCGTTATACCGTGCATACCTTCGAAACATTATTTATATTAAAGCGCTGCAAATGATTTTTCAGTGGTTTATTATTCCTTTGCTTCAAAAAATTATGATCCATGAAAACCATCACTTGTAATAGTAACTATCCAAAACATTTGTGAATGTTCCCACGCCTTGGAAATTATCGTAATTTAAAACAATTTCATTTTTCTTGATTACCACATTTGGAATTAAATTATTTGCCTAAAGGTACACCTTGAAAGCGTGTACGACGAGCGTTACAAAGAGTATAGAACATTTTATATAGCTCTAGAAAGTCTCGAGTTTCAGATTTCTTGAAATCTCGACTAATTTCAGAATATTTTTATTTTTATTTGTAAATTTTTATTTAGGATTTTTTAGAAATTTTTAAATATTTCTTAGAAAAAACTTTAGAAATTAAAAAAAAATCTTAAAAAAGAACATTTTATTTTGTGAGCGATTACAAAGGTATATTATTGAATAATAAATCAAATTCACGGGAAGCAGTTGAAAGCTGTTATTTCCGATCCACGGTCCATAGCAACATTATAGATTATCGTGCTTGGCGACGGAACACGAAAATGAACAAACTAGGTGAACGAGAGCAGGTTAATCTGAAAACTGTACGAGACAAGCCGCAGCGAGGATTTGCGGCTGCTATAGCAAGAGCAGGTGAGAGAATTACACGTTCCTCTTATTGAACAACAGGGGTGAAATTAGTTAGGGTCTCATTTGGGTAACTAGCTCAAACTAACAAGCAACCTACGGACGGAATAGGATCTGTATGAATAATCAATATCCGAATTCTCGTATCAATCGAAAAATTCTATCGTTGATGAGAATTTATTAGTTCCCTTAATGAACATTCGATGTTCACGTTTTACGCCATTTGAATCCAATCATCGGAAGGTAAAAAAGACCGAAAAATACACGTATGATTTTCAGTTTCAATTCGTTTCAAGATTCAAACTGACGTAATAAAACATTCCAAAAAACTCTCTGCCACTGACAATATTTGGCTCTTATAATATTTATTGAGCGTCGCTCGATTTTTATTAACAAACATCGCAAATCGATTGAGTGTACTAAACTCAACGGCCGAATGAGAACATGAAAAATCCAGGCGAAGCTTAAGCAAGCGGAAAAAGAAAGAAAAATCCACTAGTTGATTATTAGGGAGGGTTTGTTATTTATTGTCCGGGAGTAACGAGCGTAAGGTGGCAGATTACGTTGCATGAAAGGTGCTAATAAATCCTTAGGATATAAGAGGGGAAAAGAATGAGGTATATAAAGTCCTGAAATTTCCGTTTGACAGCTCTTTTTTCAAAGTAGCTGCCAGTGAAAGGCTTCATAATAACGCCGGCAACGTATTTATATTCTGGTGTTAGTAAGGCTCCTGATGAATCCGATAAGATACTTTTTACGGACCCATTACACCGGTTCTCATTTTTAAAGCAGCATGAAGGTACAGCGTTGCTGCTCGTTCGACCATTTTTCAATAATGAAGTACTTAAAAACGAGAAAGTATACATTTAAGAGAAGATTTTTAATTCATTTTAGTCGTTCATTTTTCATTGCTCCGTAGATTGGTCATATGAACACTGTGCTAATTCGTAAAATTCCAATTTCGGGTGATTTTTGTTTTTACTACCGTCATGATTTCAGAATGATAACTTTATTTCAGTAGTTCCACAATAGCGATTCTTTCAGTCACAATACGGAGGGAAAAAGTTACTCAGGTTAAGAGCTCCACGAATAACTAATGTACCTACGTTCCCTGAGGTGAGTAATGGAGAGCCTTTCACGCTACGGAAAACGCTCAATCGTCGGACGGCTATCAATTAATCAGACACCATATCACGTTTTATCCTGCTCGAATCCGAAACCTTGACCGTGGAAAGTCATGATGAAATAGCTTGAATCTTGAAGTTATAACTCAAAATAAAATTACTCTCTCGCCCTCTTTTTTTATTATTATTATATATATGTTAAATAGGAGATTGTTTTAGTTTATTAATTTATTAATAATGTTTGATAATTTTATTAAAAATGTTATTTTACCCACGTGAATGTGGTAAGAGGATTATCATGATATTATGTACTATTATTTTGTTTTTAACCCTTGGAAAATGGAAGAGAGTGTTGAGAAACGATAAAATAATTTTGATGCTACATTCGTCATTAAATCGAAATTCCTGAGACCGTTTTTTGCCCTTTTTTCGATGTTGGCCTTCGATTTATCTTGAGGAACCCACGTTTTCGCGCAGTTACACTAGATTTTCCCGAAATATTCTCACGAGGCGATTAAATTTTATGAGCACATTTTGTTCATGATAAAATTCTTTAAACGAAAAAGTACAATAATTTGTTCGTAAGTTGATTTTAGTCGGAGCTAGAGCGGCGTGAAGCGAACACCCGAGAACCCATTGGATACAATTGATTGAGAAACTGGAATAATTTAAGTCAAATTTTGATTTTACTCCAGTTAAACACAGACAAAATCATCGGCTGGAAAAGAATTTTTATGTTTTCAAAATTCGCGAACGTGGCGAAAATTCCAAAGTTGAAACTCCAAAAGTATAAAACCGAAAATATTGAGAAACAAATTATTAACCGTTAGAATTTGAATATTTTCACTTCAAATTCGAATTCTACGCCTAATTTCCTGTAGAAATCATAAAAAATTGAACAGTTGTAAGTATTTGCAACGAATTTTCAAAGTTGAAAAACATAAAAACGTGTAGTACTAAAACTGGGGAAAAGTGATAGATGTCGTCTAATTTCCGTCGTTTTGACGTCAAATTCGGATTCAGCGTTAAATTTCCTATAAGAATGGCTTTCAAAATCGCATAAAATCATTAGTTTAATTTTCCGCCAGCGGAGCTCGAAGTTTCGGCCGGTGAAAAACTCGATTTACGGAAAATAATTTCTGTGGCGCAGTTTAAATTTTTTTCACCAAATTTTTTGCTATGTACGTGTGTAAGGCGTTCAAAGGAAGACTCCTGCATATTAAAACAATTGATTCACATGATTTTTAACCCCGTAAATCACGGTTAAAGTCCAATTTTCGAGCTTTCAAAAACTGATTTTTTTGGGGCACTTGCAGATTTTTCCGAGATTTGAAAAAAATCACAAAAATACATCTTTGTAAGATACAACTTTCCTGAAAATTTCAGATTTTTATCTGCATTGGAAGACGAGTAAAAAATCGTTAACTGATCGATTTAAAAAAATCGCAGGGGTACCCCTTGGATTTTTCGCGAAATATTTTTTGAAATGGATTTCGCTGAAATTCAGCATAATGGTAATTGATGATGTGTATATCAATAATATATGGTTCATTCTTTGTTTCTTTTGCACTAAATATGTGAAAAGGACGTTTATAGTTGAAAAAATGTGATCTTTTCGTTTATACTTGACTAATATTGTTGAATAGCGCATAAACGGTTGAAAAATGGATAGGCACATTACATGGGAAAAATGTGGACAATTATATTACCTAACTTTTGGTATATTCTAACACCTGAATTGATGAATTTTTGTTACAGTTATCCGCTGTGCAAAAATACTCCTCAAGCTGCAATAGAGTGATTTATATCTTGAATTCAAGACCTTTTACCAAGAGTTTTATGCTCCTCAAACGCCATAACAATCCCATTCATGGGACTCGTATTTAGAGGCCTACCGGGGCCCTCTAAGGACTAGCCAGGTCCGTAAATGAGCCAGGCTTCGGTAATGATAGAAAGATAGATCTGATAATCCGGACGATACGGCTCTAGGTTGGCGATAGGTTTCAAGATGGTATTGGTATTTTCGAAATCGCTCTAAACATTATATAGAAATAAGAGAGATCCAGGGGGACTATGTTTCCCGTCGTAATGAGCTTGCGTTTAACGTTTCCTCACGTCCTCACGATTCCCAGCATCCTAAACAAGCTCAAACGTATTCGGGTTGGAGTCGGAACGTTCAGATGGGTATTATTACGAATTTCAAAAAAGATTTCGTGGAACTTGGCCTCACGGAAGGGAGCGAGAGCCGTAGATTTCGTCTTCAATAGAACTTGAAAAGCAATAGGCTTCCGCGCTAGAAAGGTTTTCCCGTACGGTACCGGTGACATCGCGTCGGTCGAAAATGGATAGTCCTTTTAGGGCTTAGGCTACTGGCTCTTGCATGGTGACCGCAAAAGGTGCGGTTAGAGGAAGGGCTCGCATTGAAATATTGCGAGGGCAGCAGCCCTGGACAGGAATGTGCTCTGGCTTGACAGCAGGAAGACGACGAGTGCAGAGGGTGAAGCCGCAAGAGAGAATGTCTCTGGAAAGGTAAAGAGTTGAAGATACCGACGGCGGAGAGTTTCGAACTTGAAAAGGCTGAGTACGCGTATAAAAACGACTGCACCGGCCAAGTAAATTCCGGACTGTAATAAAGTACACTCAGAATGACTGTCGCTTGATAACTCGAACGGCGAAGTTTCCTCGAAGGGATATTTTACTATTTTTCATCGTCAAAGTCAACCAAATAGAATCTCAGTAGGACTTCATTGGTTAATTCGCATCATTTGTAAATTTATATGATCGAAGAAGAAAGAAATCGTCATTGCAATGCTAGAAAAGCGAGATTTTTTGACGAAATTTTAAAATTCGTGTTCTTTATTCCGCTCCCATAATTAGTACGTTTCTGTGCTATATGTACTTATTCTATACTATGTACTTATAAAACACAAAATAAATCGTTTAATATCCTGGATCGGTTTTTTCCCTATATAATCCAAGTCGAACGTTAAAAAATATGTACCATAAATATATAGAATTTGCCATATTTTTAACTCAGAAAAAACCGTTAATAAATGTGCTTTTAGTGGTCAATGCAGAAAAAATCGATTGTATTTAGCTCGAGAGTCTCCTTATGATCCAGAACTATTTTCCGAAACTCAAGTTCAGAGATTTTCACCCGTCAGACTTGGAAAAAATGGAATGTTGTTTTAAAGCGAGTCTGGAACTGTTTCTTATTCGAAACTCATCACAGAAATCGAATTTTCAGTCAAAATAATTTATTTTACCGATAGCTACCGGTTTCCCCCCATTTTTGGGACTTCCCGTCATTTGTGTTGAAAGTTTGAAAATTAGCGATGTAGCAGATACCTGAATAATTTCTATATAAAATCTGCAGCGGATATGGTCTACAAAACTACGTAAATACGGACGTATTCTAATTTTTCTCTAAAGCATTTCTATTTTTCCGAAATTTTTTTGTCCCGAAACCATTTTTGAATGTTTTTGAGATTTTTAGATTTTTTTCAAAGTTTCACGGTGATAGCATCAACGGTTTAGAAATTTGACGCTAACCTACATACGTTCTGCTTCATATTGAGTGTTCACACTTGAGATTATCCTTCTCAAAAGGGTCTTTACAATTAAAAAAAAAAAAAAAAAAAAAAAAAAAAAAAAAAACTTTTTTGCATGGTTTCAACTTTATTTCTTCATTTTAGTAACAAATAAAGAGAAAAAAAAAATAAAAAATAAAGAAATAAGCCCGTGAATTCCGGAGCAATCGAAAAATGATGATACCGCGTATAATATATATAAATTATATCAACTATTGCTAATAAGCGCAGGTTACTTACGCTGTGCGGTTCACTCCAGGTAGTTTCCGAATACACAGCTGGAATCCGACAATAGCTCTGTATCTGAAAAGAAACGAATAAAAGAGCGTAATATTTATTAAAAAATTTAATAGACGAAGTTGAGCCGAAAATGTTCCGCCTTTTAATCTCAATTACATACATTCGCATTTTTATCGCTCGGTTAACGTTCGTCGGCAGTTTTTCCCGAGTGCAATCAATTTATTTATGGCCGACTTGCATGTCACTAATGGCACGAGAGCGCACGCTATAATACAGAGTGGCTTTTACGTGACCGTGGTATTAGGCTGAGCGTAGATGAAAGTGTAAATGAGCCGGAATAAGCCTTCAGGAAGGTTAGTGAGAATTAATATAAAATAAAAAATATCGAGCAAAATATATCGGCGTGGAACTGAAAAATTGTTGACTCGATTTCCGAGTTTCCGGGCTTGACTATGATGAAACGAACGGCGTAAGATTAAAGAAAAATAAACTAGGACAAGTATCTTCATCAATGTCGAACGCTGGAAAACCAGATAATCCTCGACTACTTGCGCTACGGTCTTATGCAAAAAGGTGAACCTCTCCTGTCACCGTCCGACAATCCTTTCGCCGATCGCGCTAACTTTTCACGACTTCCGTAATTTAACCCGGCCCGTACTTAAGAAGCTTCGAAGAAAAGTGAGATACCGGGCACCTGTTGTGATTTATTAAAAAGTTTGCCAACAGCCGGCGGCTCGATCTTCTTTCTTCGTTTCTCGATTGGCGGGATCTTCTTTTCCCATCCGCTTCGAAGCGAGAGAGCGGGAATCAGGAAAAAAATCAGCGAAATATTGAGACGGCTGAGAGAACTTAAAGGCAGATTTCTCCAAGTAATAGCGTGTTTTCATTCTCGAGGAATTTAACGCCGCTTTTCTCCATCGAGCGATATAAATGTCGTCCGTGTTTTTCTAAAAGGTTTTTTTTCAAAAGGATAACAATTTTATTCGCTGTCGGTTCGAAAAGAAATTTTTTCTCGGTAATAATCAGGACAAGACTTTTTATATGTAATATAATTTACATTATACTGCAATTTCTAATACGTTAATGACTAATTACTTCATCCTTGCACGACGAATCTAAATATAGGCGTTACTAAAATCGGTGAACGTTAACTCGAATTTTCCCCAACCTCTTGCCGAAGAATTTCGCTTCTATAGAACGCATTACGCTGCGGTGTACAGGAGACGGAACGGCAGAAACAACGGCGCCACAGCGAAATCGTGAAGCGCTCGCTCATTAGCAAAATGTTTAAACAGCTAATGGGCTGCGCTCAGCCCGACTCGACCGTGCCACTCGAAAGCCAAGTTTCTTCAACTGGAGAAATGGAAGAGGACGGTCGACGCCTCGGAAAGGAGCCGTTTCCAGAACGAGGCGAATAAGAATATTTTATCGAGCTAAGTGATTCATTTGTCGGGTTTACTTATTGAGAATGTCGGTGAAATGACGTGAACGAAAAGCATCTCTTTGCATTTTTCGGCTTCGTTAAAACGTTTTTCTTTATTTATCAAAAAACTTTCTTTAAAAGTTTTCTTATCGAGCAAAGAGGTCCACTTTTTGCAGCTCTTGTCGCAAAACCATTTGGCGATTCGGGGGAAAAAATCGTCGAAAAACGCAGCGTAACTCGATTTTTCACTTTTTCTAGGAGAGAAGAAAAATTGATTATTTATTTATGATAGGTGTATTTTTCTCAAACAACGATTGATGATTGTCTAATAACGATCTATTGACCCACGGACAAAACTTACGTGACAATGACTGATTTATCGAAAATCGAGCGCTGATTCATCGAAGAAATACTAATTAATTTTCCTTCAGATGAATTTGGACTAATAAGGACATTAGTATTTTCCATGTATCGCACGCTAATTTTTCCTCAAACCCCTCCACTTCTGAAATTTCTATCGAATCTCATACCCTCGGGTTGAAAATTTCACTTCAAACCGTCTAAAGTTGCGCGTTCACCGTTTTAATTATTTTTTAACGCTCTACCAGACCTTGCCAAGAGGAACTTGGACGTCAAAAATTGCACCGAGCGCGATTGATTAATCATTCACAAGACTCTTACGAGCGAAGGGAATGGGAGCATAAAACACTTGCTTCAACGCGAATAGCTCTGCAAACGACTTCTTTACGTCTTTACGGCTTGTAGTCAAGCAAATATATGCGTGTCGACACAGTTCTTTCGTCCGTATTTGCCGGAGGTTCTCAGGAGGAGTTGGATGACTTAAAAAATCCGTTTCTTTGGGAAGTAATTGCATTTTTCATGCCCGTAGTGATCCTTGTTTGGAACAAGTAAAGACGAAAGTGCTGCCAAGCCAGAAATGGGAGAATCGTCACCGATTATATCTCATGCCCAACCTTGAACCAAAATTTAATTAAAAAACTGCTGTAAAAAAAAATTTAAAAAATACGATATTTAACACACTAACGTAAATTGATGGTAAACTGTCGTATTGGTTAATATTTGTAAAATAATATACTTATTGCAGCAAAATACTTGCTATTTTTATCATCATTTATCATTTTTTCCCTTTAAGAATTTTTAAAATTTAGATACGATTTCCACAACATCATGCTTATTATGCGGTAGATTATCCCTTATAAATTTCAATTGTCATCGACTGTCTCAGAGGACAACGTCAAAAACAATGATATTCCTCGGAAGATTTTTCCCATCGTGATTCTCGCTATCATAAATATTTAAAAATTCCCCGGACCAAATTTGAAATGTAAAGTTGAAGAATGGGGATTTTTCGCCACGACTTGTAAATCCTAAGATTTATTGTTGAGCTCACTGAGTTGCGAGTGATTTGAAAAATAAAGCTCAGTCAGCTGAGGAGCTTGACGTTCGCTACAACCCACTTCCCCACCGTATCTTCCCCGCTTTCCCCCACTCCTCGACTACTCAGCATCGAACGGATTCTTCGGCCCGTGCCGATACGACCTCGCTCAACGTTTGGCTTCCCCTCCACGGACCATGCTCATCTGCACGGACACTCCACAGTTCGCTTGCCAGTTTACACACAATCACGTGCGCACTATAACGTTCTCAGCTGCTCGCCTTGGATAAGATGATCCGCTATCGTTATCACGCCGCTTATCAACATTGACCACTAATTTTTCCGCTAATCGCAGTCTGTGTTGTGACACTAGTCGTCGTGCGCGGAATTTGTCGACCATCGATTAACGAATTGCCAACGACCGGCGGCGACGACGGCAGAACAATAAAATTATGAGCGACACAAGTAAGTCAAGTGATTCAGTCGCGTGTCAAGGACGCGTTCGACCGTTTATTTCTTCCCTTTGCTCTTAAATTGACGTGAGATGATCGATGTGTACAATAAATTCCAATAAACGATTATGCGTTCTTTAAATTACGAGCTTTCCGATTTTTTCCTATTTGTCTCAGAAATTGACAATGTACGAGTTGGTAATGTTTTAATTATCGCTCGTTCTTGGAGAATATAATTATAATAACTATATTTGATAATTCAAGGACTATTTTATTTCTTTTTATATTTCATATATTTACGATGCGTATTTATTTATTTGCCCTCATTGTAAAAATTATATCCACATTTTTTACGCACTACTATGAAACTTTTCTGAGAGAGTGTAATAGGTAGAATATCGAAGACACAGAAAATTCATTAATCTAATCTACCTACTGCAACATTCTGAATCCAATTAGTTAATTTCATTAAAATTGGAATACCTACTCCTAATTGCAACGCTAATTACCGCTGGACAAAAATACTCTTATTCAATGTCCAGTCTTACATACTATATTTACCTAGACGTGACGTCAACTTTGACTACAGCGAAGGAGGGAGAGTGACTGATGTTTTTTGTGTGCTCAAGCAATTAGATATTCGTACGTTTCTGTGTGATCTTCTCATCAGTTGTGGAAGGCTCATTTTCGCGAGGCGGATTCGATTTTTTCCCCCTATTAATTGTTTCAAATATAAACTAATCCGTCCATATTACAGTCGAACCTTGTTGCTATGCGATGGAAGAAAAAATAAACCACCCTTCAATAATTTGCATCCGTTTTGGTTTATTATAAAATAAACCATTGTAATCGCCCAAGTAAACAATTTTTCTAACCCTCTCAAAATTTGATGTTTCAAGTTCAATTTGCGAATTGGCGAAAAATTTTGCCTTTGGAAATCAAGAAAAATGAAATTTATCAAAATTTCAATTTGTTGCTACGGAGTTTTCCTTTTTAGTTACCAATCTATTGTTAGGCGGAAACGTTCACAAATGCTTGGACAAGTTAATATCGCAAATGGATGGTCTTCTTACATTATTATTGAAGCAAAAGAATAATAAACCATTGTAAAATAATTAGCAGCTTTTTTATATTTTTATTGCGATATGATCGTAATTCTAAAAGACTCTCCTCGCAAACATCTTACCAGGGGAAAAATGTTTACTCATTCCAAGGACGACTCTCATATTAGGAAATGCCAAAATACGTTTCGATTGCGATAATATGGCGCTTGCATGATCAGGCGCCAGACGCCTATCAAGCGGCGCTATCGCACCTTTGAGTATTACACTGATATCTTTTCGCCTGTCAAGCAAAATCAAGTGGGTCATCATTCGCTTTGTTCCAATAACATAAATTATCTTCACTCTTATTGTTAGCTACGTTGCTATTACCCAACATTCTGCGACAATTCAGTCCCTATATGAAATAAACCTGGATCATTTTTATGCTGCTGTCCGTTCTAGGAAATTTTGCGTTTGCGTTCAAAAAAGTCCTCAAGTTTAGCAAGAGAAAAAGTTGATTTACAATAACTTTGATTTTAATATCAGATGATTTTCTCCCTATTAAGTACCTAATAAATTTCATAGAAAGAAAATCAAAATTCATCCGATATCAAAATAAAATTAAAATTTAAAAGCAGTGTTTTTTTTTTCTGTACCTATGGATTTTGACTTCCATGTTTACGTAGTAAGTGGAACCATTGTGATTGAAAAGCAGAATTCGTAATGGAGAAAAATTGGAAGAAATTTCACAGTATACTCAGAAACACTTTCTGAACAACATGATGCTTGATTTTTTATATTGGGTCACATACTGTGCCTCCACGATTTCGCTTGTGCGTATTTTGTATTTTGATTTTTACAGGCCGCAAAAATCAATATATTTGAACGCTCAAGGTCTTGAAATGTTTGGGACGGCGGTTGAATGAAGTCTTATTTTAATCACGAGGGTCACATTCAGTACTTCCGCGTTCTACGCATGTTGACTATATTTTTTTTGTTTCAGACTGCTTTAAAAATTACTATTTCACGAAAACTGTTTTGTATCGATTTGATCACACACCGTACTTCCGCCTTATGTATAAAAATGATCCCACTTAACAAAACATGGCTTGTATCGTTATGTTAGGCTCAAATACTACGTCCGCATTATTAACCTAATTCGTGTGTTTTTTTCTGTTTTTGGGTTCTCCTAGCTACTTTTTACAAGAACAATCTATTGCAGAGTAATAACGTTATGCCCTTGGTGCGAGCTTCTTGATTTTATAATTGGTTATTCCTGTTCCCGACTCCGAATCATGGAAGTAATGTGTGATCTATGTGCACCACTGCTTTTGTGTGTATACGTCAAATTTCCTCGAATAAACTGCTGCATAAACATGGCACAGGTTTTAGGTCTAGGTTTCATTCATCGATTGAAACTAGTAATGTATTGTAGCTTCGTTTATATGAATGTCGGTCATTTCCGATCGTTCAACAACAATGATAGGTCATTTCCGTTCGTTCTAACTACATAGGTACAATATTGATAGGTCAATGTCATGGTTGTTAGTTCAACGCCGGCCCAGGCCTCGAATGACTTCCGATTGCCGCTCGATTCAAACTGATTCGGTTCAGAAAGCTGTTTGCGGGAAATGAGGCGAACAATCAACGGTCCTACCTAATATCATATTATAATTTTTTGTTACTCTCAAAAATCTTACTTTTAAGTTCAATCAACTTGTATTTATGATAATGAGAGGTTTTATTTGATAAAAAAGTGTTCGACGCATAGAACGATTTTACAGCTTCGAAAATCCTCAATATTAATATGCCGAATTTCTCAAAAAATATAATAAAGCTACGATAGCTCGAGAATCATCGTAGCCATCGAAAGCGTTATATTTTTATTCGATTCAATGCTGAACATTCTATTGAAATCGATTTCCAACTCTCCAATTTTACAGAGCATGGAGAAAGGCTTGCAACTTTGGAAATATGCTTTTTTCCTCCTCTTAAAACCTTAGGAATACATTTAAAATTGGGAAAGCAATCTGTGCTAAAAATCTAGATTCAGTTTTTTATTTTTATTTTAATAAGATTGTTTTTAATAAGATGTTATTGACAATCACTAATGAGGAAAGGTGTGAAAATAAATACGAAAAAGTTCTATATTTGTAACTTATAATTCTACGCATTCTGCACTCAAATAGTACTGAATTCTTAATCTGATCGCGTTATTACGGTACCTACCTATTTTTTTGTATCATGTTAATTGATATTGTGCCAATATTATCGAGTATGAATTCACATAAATTGATGTCGATAAAATCGTTTCCAAGTATTAATAATTATAATAATAATTATTACCTATTATTTATTTATTATTATTTATTATTCTTATTATTTATTATTAATATTTATTGTTATTATTTATTTATTTATTTATTTATTTATTTATTTATTTATTTATTTATTTATTTATTTATTTATTTATTTATTTATTTATTTATTTATTTATTTATCTATTTATTTATTATTATTATAATTTATTTTTCGCGTTGAATTCTTTAAACTTGGTTCATTCAAATTCTGTCTGCTCCTCCGGTTGTCGATTGATTGAAATGTTTTGTTGTTGGCAGGGCACGATGATGAGAAAATTAGAGAAGATCGTTCGTTGAAAAGCAGATGCAACCGGTTGTGCACAAAAAAGAAGGCCTGGAAAGTGGTCACGTCGGCTGTGCCTGTCGTCCGATGGCTCCCTCAGTATAAATGGTCGACGGATTTTGTACCCGACTTATTCGCCGGGTTGACGCTCGCTTTCATCAATGTTCCACAAGCGTTAGCCTTCGCCGTTTTAGCCAACGCCCCGCTCATAACCGGCTTGTACACGGCTTGTTTTTCAGCGTTTATTTACTCGTTGCTAGGCACAGCAACCGTCAGCAGTTACGGACCGGTAGCCATAGGTTCGATGCTGACCGGAGAAGCCGTCGCCGGTTATATGACCGAGAGGAACATGAGCAGCGCTCCCGATAGTTCGAATCCGGAAGATAACGATGTCCGAGTCGTATTTTTAGCGACGCTCACTTTCACGATCGGACTTATTTATCTTTTCTTCTATATTTTAAAAATGGGCGTCATTCGCGCCCTGTTCACGAAACCTTTCATTTCCGGGTTCATCACCGGCTGTTCGATCCATATTCTGTCCAAATCTTTGAAGATGCTTTTGGGTTTGAAAATTAAATCCCACTACGGCGCTTTTGTTGTGTACAAAAACTTGCGCGATGTAATATTGAAAGTTCCAGAAGCCCACATACCGACAGTAATTTTCTCTTCGGTCGTCCTCGCTGTATTCACGTTGCACATCTTCGTCGTGAGGAGGCTCGTTAAGAAATGCACGAAATTCATTATCCCGATCGAAGCGATAGTTCTTGTCGCCTCGATAATTACGTCGTACTTCGCCGATTTTGAACGTTTGGGCATCGAAACCGTCGGATATATTCCGGGCGGCATGATCAGCATTTCGCCGATCGATTTTACTCTTATACCTACTTCTTTAACGTCAGCGGTTACGATTTCAACCATCAATATGGCCACCACGTTGTCCATGGTGCTGGCTTTTAACCCCGATACTCTGAGAGCGGGGCAGGAAATTTTGGCAATGTCCGTGGCGAATTTGGTCTGCGCCAATTTGCAATGCATGACCATCGGCAACTCAATGATGCGAACCATCGTAGCTATCAATCTGGGAATCAGATCGCTCTTGGCGACAATGATTTCCTCTATAATCCTCCTTCTCGTCATATTGTTCGTAAGTACTGTCTTTTATTCTAATTTAGCCGTTATTTTTACTTCCACGTTTGCGTAATAAATGGAAATATATAGATCTAAGCACACTACTAGCTTTTTTAATCCGCAGGCATGATTAGAATGACGAATTAATTTAGTCGAGATTTAATCCGAGAACTTCCGAGCTTTCAGCTAAATTTTTCTTCTTGTTTCAGGCTGGGCCGCTATTCGAACCGTTGCCTATCGCTGTTCTTGGATGTATCATTGTCGTCGCCATTGTCCAACTGATCATCACTAATTTGAAACAGCCGCCATCTTTCTTTAAGAAATCCTTCGAAGACGGAGCCATCTGGGCGGTCGTTTTTTTCACCACTTTCCTCTACGACATGGAAGTCGGACTCATCACCGGGTTCGTGCTCACTTTGAGGCAACTCCTCGTCAAAGTGATTCACGACGAGGAAGAGAAAAAGAATGAACGGATCGGAGGAGTAGAAGAGCCTGTTGAATCGAAGCCAGAAGGTGAAAAACTATTACAAAAAGACGTGCGCATTAAAATGGCCGAAAACCGGTGAGAGTTGCTGTTATGGCTTTTGGACGAAATCTTCAAAACGAGACTCTTGCTGGTGAAGTTTGGACTGCTCAGAATAACCGTGAGGAAGTGGTGGACAAGGTGTCCGATTTTCATGGGAAATTCAGTGCTGCCAATTCGATGTAGTCTGATGTAGATCCAGAATTTTTTCTTTTATTTGATATCGTAGCTTTAGATGGTTATGGCTCGGTAGCTAGAATATTTCAAGAAATAGGCTTTTAGAGTACTTGTAGCGCATTTAAGGAAGTAAGAATTGCTTTCCATTGAAGATGATTTAGTTTTTCGCCAGGTTTTACGAGTATAACTCGATCAATTGGTCAACCTATCGAACTCGCTATTTTCTCCTCTTGGTTATCCATGATTTCCGTCCGCCTCTATTCGACTGTCAACAATCAATAATTAACGTGAATCACATTGTAATTCTGGTCGAGCCTTCATGAGAATCCCCGATACAAATACTTAGCGGCCACAAAAAATCTTTTCATCGCAATAGAGGACCGCTCAAGTTCGGACAAAATAGTTACTCTATTGTTTTTGTGGCTTTTTGAAGTATATTTTAAAAGGTTTTCATGATGATTATCGAAATGAATTGAGGACCAATTTTATAGAATATTTTGATAGTGAACCATTCCATTAGATAGCGGAGACTTGAGTGGCAAGATTTCAGTGGTCGGAAATCTGGCGTACTTATTTTTCATAAGCAGCAAACGCGAAATCAGACGGCTGGGCCGTTTCAGTAGTTCGGCGGCCATTAAATGGCCAATATGTGGCAACGTTGCCCACCCACTGTCGCCTAATGCACCCTTACATCTACCACAATTAATAATTTCTATCTCATTTTTTATCCTGAAAACTGGCATCCCCGCAATTTTTTTCCGTATTCCGTGCTACTTGTTGAGGGAAATAGAAGCTCTCTATTTTTATGTTACTTAATTACTCTCGGCGCTATTTGTGATTTTCCAATGCCAAACTACCTTTCCGGTGATTTTAGTGTACTTAATCGCACTTGATTGAATTTTTACTTTTGTTCGGTTGAAAAAAATATGCAAGCGAAATAGATTATTTCTAATTTAATGGCTGGTTAAATAATGTTGACTCTCGTGTGATTTTCTTTGTATCCTACTATGAAAGCTCCTACTGTGAATGATGAGAATTCGACCTAACGCGAGTGAAATCAGGTGAGATTTCATCATTTTTCTCGCTTCGATTTTTCACCTACTGTTTTCCAGTTTTATATGTAGTTATTACTTTTGTACGTTTGTTCAACAATTTTTCCATTTTAGGAGCAGAATTTTACGCTCCGTTTGAACAAATATGGTCACTATGGCTGTCCAAATATTTTAATAAGCCGACTCTTCTTCGTGGTTTCCAACTTGGTTTGTTGAAATGGCGGTGAAATTTGAAACCGTCGGGTATACTTCACTCGCCATCCAATTATTCGAGTGCTCCAAAGCCCGTCCTTAAATTTTGAATCCGTGGGCTCAATAGGAAACACTTCCAGACAATTTGCGAAGTGCGAGATTTCCGTTGGTAACCCTGTTGAATAATCGCTCGCAGTTATTAGCGTGCGAAATCTTGGCTCCCTCTAAGAATAGAAAAGTTTACTGCTTCCTGGATAATATCTTGATTTTATTTCTTCTCCAAATATTTCACATCGTTTATCTTTTGGGTGACGAATTAATTGGAAAAACCACCTCACCAAAAGTGTACTTAAATAATTGAGTGTCGTCCTGTAATAGATCTTTTGATTTCATCGTGAAAAATTATTTTGAAAATTACCTCAAGATTTTCCAGTTGAAAAATTAATTAGAAAAATTATTAGCTGAAGGGTAGTTATCTACTCAGGTTTTATTTTTGCTTCCATCGAGCGGATATTAATTTTTATTATACTTACAATATAATCAGTATTATTGGTTATTGTATTGTGATAAGAATCTTCCCGGTTATTGTTGAATCGAATAATTTTCTATTCGGATTCACGACTAATGTGAATAACAGGGGTTAAAATATGTACGTATTTTTGTGAAGACCGTTATAGTATGTTCTCAATAAATTTACGTTGAAATAGCGGTTTTTTTATCCTTCTCCAACGTAAGCTGGATCGAAAATTTTTCAGCCGTGAGGTTTATTTTCATTACCGTTATCTGAATACCTTCATCAATGTTAAAAGATGAATAATAAAAATTACTCCGAGTAAAGCAAATATTTTACTAGCAGAATCGAGGAAATTTCAACCGGTGGCGATAATCAACTTGTAATGGCTCGTTAGCCTCGGCAGCGAGCTATTTGGCGTCAATGATTGTTGAGCGATTTTTAAAACACCTCCACCAATTACCCAATGTAAATAGAATTTGTCTCTATCACCGGCTTCCATCAACGCCGAGTGTTAGCTTATGATGGGGCTGAGCTTCCAACCGACAATCGTTTCCTCGTCCCTGTCCCATCATCGTGCAATCACAACGAATTGGCAGTCATCCCATCACACATCAACTTGTTGAATTGCCGCTAGGTGGCGCGGAAAGCCAAACCGCAACTCCTCCGAGTCGAATCAAACGCATCGCATATTTTTCAGGCGTGTGCGTCGAGCGCATGCGCGTGTGTTGACTGTCAATCAATCTTGGCCCGGTGAAATATTTACCTTCGCAGGTGGATAAAAAGAGAGGAGCCTCAACGTTTCAATAATCAATCACCGCCTGCCCACACATTGGCAAAGGTTTAGTCGGCCCGATTAGTGGAAATTTTCGTGGAAACTGAATTCCACCTTCGAAATCGATCAACTCGAGATTTGTTGGATCGATAAACGACAGGTACAGATTCCCCTCGAGCCAATGTCAAAACAAATCGTTATTTTGATCGCAGCGCCTGAAATCGAATTCCCATTGTTCCTTTTTTTCAATCTGCTTTTTTCAATGATCTCAAATGTCCGATTTATTCGAGAGCTGATGATTTTTTCGTTCTGGAGCGTCCAGGTTTCACTTGGGATTTGCATTCTACGCTAAATTTCATGATATTTTGACTCCTCGGCCTAATTTTTCGATTGCTATTTACAGCTAAACAACGGTATGATCAAAGAAGCGAAGAAAATTCAATTAAATTAGAAGTGTTTACAATAGAGGCCACTTGCTCGACACCTGATTACACGTAGTTGAAAATCTGTAATAAATAACGTCAATCTGTGATAACGTAATCGGGAAATCACACCATAATAGGTTACCTGAACTCAATAACAGAGAGTTGTCGTGTTTCTGCAGATTAAAACAGTTATTAAATTTCCAAGTGACTATTGAAACGTGACGTCAACAGGTGGCGAAAAATATCGATTTGATTGATGGGTACGCAAGTAAAAACGCTGCAAATGATAGTACAGTGGTTTATTATACATTTGCTTCAATAAGGCAGCGATTTGGTCAAAACATTTAGCCATTGTCAGACCTAAATAAATTGATCTCTCGTGAACATTTCAAGAAGCTCATATAGTTTCGTTCATTGGATATAAGGATTCTACGTGCCTTGAAACGTAAAACATCAAACTTAGAAGGGGGTTAGAAGAATTGTTGTTCTTAGGCGATTAAAATGGTTTATTATTGAATAACGATCCAAATATGCAGTACTCCATGCATTCGATCTTCTTTCGAAAGGGATGATAAAATTTCATTTCGACCCTGCCTGTTTTATTTTGTAAAAGCCACCTATGAAGTCAATTTGTGTTTCTATTGACATCAGCTGTTTGTTTCGTCATTCTATTGTATTCTATAGTGCTGTCGCTTGAATTTTATTCCAAGAGTAGCAGTCGATATTGAAAGGCCTTCAGAAAGATTCCTCTATTTTTATTCCTTCTCTATTTTACTCCGAAGATCCCTCGAAATAAATGCCCTCGCATAATGTAGGTCTCCCATCAACACCAGCCGTTTCGAGGTTTTAATTTGTCTGAAGCAAACGTCTCCATGGCAAATATATCCTAAGCTTCCGTCTCCTAGGGTACCGTCTCCTAGGCTACCGTCTCCTAGGCTACTGTCTCCTAGGCTACTGTCTCCTAGGCTACCGTCTCCTAGGCTACCGTCTCCCATGCAACCGTCTCCTATAATACTGTATCTCACGCAACCGTTTCCTAAGCAACCGTCTTTCCCTCTCCTGGGCAATCTTCTCCTTGGCAACAGCGTTTGTTTTTATTATTGAACTAGGGGCTGAGCGCCCCTGGCGGCTGCCGCCGCCCAACCCCCTCAGAGGGGGGCTTCGCCCCCCTCAGCTATCGCGCGCGGTCGGCCCGTCGGAGGGGCTGCGCCCCTCCTCTCGGGCCTTACATATAGTTTCGGTGGGGTGTTGTCCTTATCACTCCTATATATAGTATACTATATTATATAGTATGTATATAGTATAGTATATAGTATAGTATATAGTATAGAATAGTACATAGTATAGGTATAGGTATGGGTATAGGTAAAGGTATAAGTATAGGTATGGGTTTAGTAGTTAATCATTTGTGTATGGAGAGTGGGAATCTATAGGTATTTTTATAGTAGAAAGTACTTGGTAGTAGTTGCTATAATTTGGTATGTAGGTGGAGGTGTTTGGATGTACTTTGTATCATAAAGTATTGGGTTTTTCAACTGGAGCAAAGTAGGAGCAAAATTAGACATAAAAACTGTAAGTTTTCCAAGATTTGTAACTTGCACAGTGGATAACTCAAACAAAAAGTCGTCATTTCAGATGTTTGAATATACCAAAAGATAGGTAATTTAACTGTCCACATTTTCCCAATGTAATGTACCTATCAATTTTTCAACCGTTTTTGCGTTATTCAACAATATTAGTAGACTATACACGAAAAAATGACATTTTTCAACTTTAAACGTTCTTTTCATCTATTTAGTGCAAAAGAAACAAAGAATGAACCATATATTATTGATGTACACATCATCAACTATACTTATGCTGAATTTGAGCGAAATCCATTTCAAAAAATTTTTCGCGAAAAATCCAAGGGGTACCCCTGCGATTTTTTTCAACCGATCACTTAACGAATTTTTACTCGTCTCTCAATACAGATAAAAATCTGAAATTTTCAGGAAAGTTGTGTCTTACCAAGATGTATTTTTGGTATTTTTTTTATTTCTCGGAAAAATCTGCAAGTGGTCCAAAAAAATCAGTTTTTGAAAGCTCAAAAATTGGACTTTAACCGTGATTTTCGGGGTCAAAATTAATGCGAATCAATTGTTTTATTATGCGAGAGTCTTCATTTGAACGCCTTACACACGTACATAGCAAAAAATTTGGTGAAAAAAATTTAAACAGAGCCAGAGAAATTATTTTCTGTAAATCGACTTTTTCGCCGGCCGAAAATCCGAGCTCCGCTGGCATCGGTAATAGTGAAAAATTTAATTTTCGTTTTAAAGCGATTTTGAAAGCTATTCCTATAGGAAATTCAACGCTGAATCCGAATATGACGTCAAAATGGTGGAAATTTGACGACGAACATTAGTTTTTCCCGGTTTTAGTACTACACGGTTCATGTTTTTCAACTTTGAAAATCCGTTACAAATACTTACAGTACTGTTCAAATTTGATAATTTGATGATTCCTACATGAAATTAGACGTAGAATTCGAATTTAAAGTGAAAACAATCAAAATCGAACGATTAATAATATTTCTCGAATTTTTTTCGTTTTTCATACTTTTAAAGTTTCGACTTTGGGATTTTTTTTCATCACGTTCCCGAAACGGGACAGATTAGGTGCTGTGGAAGAAAATGTAGGAAATTTAACGTAGAATCCAGTAAAAATACGAAAATGGCTAGCGTATATGATAGCTTTCGAGGAATATTCCACTTTATGTCAAAAAACGTGTTTTGACTTTTCTTCAAACGTTAATAGCTCCGCGGGGACATAACATAAAAATATAATCAAATACACCAAATTGTAGGTTTTTATTAGCTCTTTCTCGCCTCTGAGTAATATACCTATGTAAAAGTAACCGGTTCAAAAGTTATATGCGAAAAACAGGCAAAAAACCGCGAAAAACAGGGTCATAAAATTTCAAATCGCAATAAAATTTGAACAGAGGCCTAATTAAAAAAAAGAAGACTTTTCCAGCCGATGAAGTTCCTTCAATTGAACGGCACTATGTCCAAAATTTGATTACCTATTCCCAGTTTCTCAATCAATCGTATACCCAAGGATTTTTGACTTTCTCTTCGGGCCGCTCTAGTTCCGGCTAAAATCAACCTACGAACGAATTCTTGTACTTTTTCGTTTAAAGAATTTAATAATCTACAAATATCTGTAGTAAAATTGACAGCTCCAATGTGAATTTTTCGAGAAAATCGCGAATAACTGCGGAAAAACGTGTTTCCGAAACAGGTGAAATTAGCACATAAACCTCCCCCAAGAAAAATCCGAGGCTTAAATCGAAAATCGACTAATTTTTCGCCGTATCATTTTCGAAATGCTAAACGAATATAGTGCCAAATTAATTTTTTTTTTCGAAATGCGGCGTCGAGTCGAGAGCGTTTTTTTGTATAAAAAACATCAAGTTCCGACTTTGACTCGCTATAGCTTCGCGGAGGTGAGTCCGATCCGACCGATCCTAATGACGAAAATGTTTAGAATTTCCCGCACAACAGATCTGTAATGCACATGGTACGTACGAAAATCAATATTTAGGCCGCTACGGCTCCCGAAAGAAAAAATTCCGCGATCGCGATTTTTCACCAAAAACACGTTTTTCGATACATTTCGAATTTTTTCAAAAAAGTGGGGCCGAAAATGGAAAATCCGAAGGTTTTTCAGACGGTGGCCTTAAATTTTAAGCAACCCCTATTTTTTTCATCGAAATCCTTCCAGCCATCTCCTCAATCAATCGTATCCCTCTCCTCCTCGTTTTGCAGTTTTATATACCCAACCCCCTCAGAGGGGGGCTTCGCCCCCCTCAGCTATCGCGCGCGGTCGGCCCGTCGGAGGGGCTGCGCCCCTCCTCTCGGGCCTTACATATAGTTTCGGTGGGGTGTTGTCCTTATCACTCCTATATATAGTATACTATATTATATAGTATGTATATAGTATAGTATATAGTATAGTATATAGTATAGAATAGTACATAGTATAGGTATAGGTATGGGTATAGGTAAAGGTATAAGTATAGGTATGGGTTTAGTAGTTAATCATTTGTGTATGGAGAGTGGGAATCTATAGGTATTTTTATAGTAGAAAGTACTTGGTAGTAGTTGCTATAATTTGGTATGTAGGTGGAGGTGTTTGGATGTACTTTGTATCATAAAGTATTGGGTTTTTCAACTGGAGCAAAGTAGGAGCAAAATTAGACATAAAAACTGTAAGTTTTCCAAGATTTGTAACTTGCACAGTGGATAACTCAAACAAAAAGTCGTCATTTCAGATGTTTGAATATACCAAAAGATAGGTAATTTAACTGTCCACATTTTCCCAATGTAATGTACCTATCAATTTTTCAACCGTTTTTGCGTTATTCAACAATATTAGTAGACTATACACGAAAAAATGACATTTTTCAACTTTAAACGTTCTTTTCATCTATTTAGTGCAAAAGAAACAAAGAATGAACCATATATTATTGATGTACACATCATCAACTATACTTATGCTGAATTTGAGCGAAATCCATTTCAAAAAATTTTTCGCGAAAAATCCAAGGGGTACCCCTGCGATTTTTTTCAACCGATCACTTAACGAATTTTTACTCGTCTCTCAATACAGATAAAAATCTGAAATTTTCAGGAAAGTTGTGTCTTACCAAGATGTATTTTTGGTATTTTTTTTATTTCTCGGAAAAATCTGCAAGTGGTCCAAAAAAATCAGTTTTTGAAAGCTCAAAAATTGGACTTTAACCGTGATTTTCGGGGTCAAAATTAATGCGAATCAATTGTTTTATTATGCGAGAGTCTTCATTTGAACGCCTTACACACGTACATAGCAAAAAATTTGGTGAAAAAAATTTAAACAGAGCCAGAGAAATTATTTTCTGTAAATCGACTTTTTCGCCGGCCGAAAATCCGAGCTCCGCTGGCATCGGTAATAGTGAAAAATTTAATTTTCGTTTTAAAGCGATTTTGAAAGCTATTCCTATAGGAAATTCAACGCTGAATCCGAATATGACGTCAAAATGGTGGAAATTTGACGACGAACATTAGTTTTTCCCGGTTTTAGTACTACACGGTTCATGTTTTTCAACTTTGAAAATCCGTTACAAATACTTACAGTACTGTTCAAATTTGATAATTTGATGATTCCTACATGAAATTAGACGTAGAATTCGAATTTAAAGTGAAAACAATCAAAATCGAACGATTAATAATATTTCTCGAATTTTTTTCGTTTTTCATACTTTTAAAGTTTCGACTTTGGGATTTTTTTTCATCACGTTCCCGAAACGGGACAGATTAGGTGCTGTGGAAGAAAATGTAGGAAATTTAACGTAGAATCCAGTAAAAATACGAAAATGGCTAGCGTATATGATAGCTTTCGAGGAATATTCCACTTTATGTCAAAAAACGTGTTTTGACTTTTCTTCAAACGTTAATAGCTCCGCGGGGACATAACATAAAAATATAATCAAATACACCAAATTGTAGGTTTTTATTAGCTCTTTCTCGCCTCTGAGTAATATACCTATGTAAAAGTAACCGGTTCAAAAGTTATATGCGAAAAACAGGCAAAAAACCGCGAAAAACAGGGTCATAAAATTTCAAATCGCAATAAAATTTGAACAGAGGCCTAATTAAAAAAAAGAAGACTTTTCCAGCCGATGAAGTTCCTTCAATTGAACGGCACTATGTCCAAAATTTGATTACCTATTCCCAGTTTCTCAATCAATCGTATACCCAAGGATTTTTGACTTTCTCTTCGGGCCGCTCTAGTTCCGGCTAAAATCAACCTACGAACGAATTCTTGTACTTTTTCGTTTAAAGAATTTAATAATCTACAAATATCTGTAGTAAAATTGACAGCTCCAATGTGAATTTTTCGAGAAAATCGCGAATAACTGCGGAAAAACGTGTTTCCGAAACAGGTGAAATTAGCACATAAACCTCCCCCAAGAAAAATCCGAGGCTTAAATCGAAAATCGACTAATTTTTCGCCGTATCATTTTCGAAATGCTAAACGAATATAGTGCCAAATTAATTTTTTTTTTCGAAATGCGGCGTCGAGTCGAGAGCGTTTTTTTGTATAAAAAACATCAAGTTCCGACTTTGACTCGCTATAGCTTCGCGGAGGTGAGTCCGATCCGACCGATCCTAATGACGAAAATGTTTAGAATTTCCCGCACAACAGATCTGTAATGCACATGGTACGTACGAAAATCAATATTTAGGCCGCTACGGCTCCCGAAAGAAAAAATTCCGCGATCGCGATTTTTCACCAAAAACACGTTTTTCGATACATTTCGAATTTTTTCAAAAAAGTGGGGCCGAAAATGGAAAATCCGAAGGTTTTTCAGACGGTGGCCTTAAATTTTAAGCAACCCCTATTTTTTTCATCGAAATCCTTCCAGCCATCTCCCCAATCAATCGTATCCCTCTCCTCCTCGTTTTGCAGTTTTATATATATAGACTAGGGGCTGAGCGCCCCTGGCGGCTGCCGCCGCCCAACCCCCTCAGAGGGGGGCTTCGCCCCCCTCAGCTATCGCGCACGGTCGGCCCGTCGGAGGGGCTGCGCCCCTCCTCTCGGGCCTTACATAAATAACTCGGGGTGTTGTCCTTATCACTCCTATATATATAGTATACTATATAGTATATATAGTATACTATATAGTATAGTATATAGCATATATAGTATAGTACATAGTATATGGTATATAGGTATAGGTATGGGTATGGGTATAGGTATAGGTATGGGTATGGGTTTAGTAGTTAATTATTTGTGTATGGAGAGTGGGAATCGATAGGTATTATTGTTAGAAGGTAGTACTTGGTAGTAGTTGCTATAATTTGGTATGTAGGTGGTGGAGTTCGAACGTACTTTGTATCATAAAGTATTGGGTTTTTCAACTGGAGCAACGTAGGAGCAAAATGAGACATAAAAACTGTAAGTTTTCCAATATTTGTAACTTGCACAGTGGATAACTCAAACAAAAAGTCGTCAATTCAGATATTTGAATATACCAAAAGATAGGTAATTTAACTGTCCACATTTTCCCAATGTAATGTACCTATCAATTTTTCAACCGTTTTTGCGTTATTCAACAATATTAGTAGACTATACACGAAAAAATGACATTTTCAACTTTAAACGTTCTTTTCATCTATTTAGTGCAAAAGAAACAAAGAATGAACCATATATTATTGATGTACACATCATCAACTATCATTATGCTGAATTTGAGCGAAATCCATTTCAAAAAATTTTTCGCGAAAAATCCAAGGGGTACCCCTGCGATTTTTTTCAACCGATCAGTTAACGATTTTTTACTCGCCTTCCAATACAGATAAAAATCTGAAATTTTTAGGAAAGTTGCGTCTTACCACGATGTATTTTTGCAATTTTTTTTATTTCTCGGAAAAATCTGCAAGTGGTCCAAAAAAATCGGTTTTTGAAAGCTCAAAAATTGGACTTCAACGGTGATTTTCGGGGTCAAAATTAATGCGAATCAATTGTTTTATTATGCGAGAGTCTTCATTTGAACGCCTTACACACGTACATAGCAAAAAATTTGGTGAAAAAAATTTAAACAGAGCCAGAGAAATTATTTTCCGTAAATCGAGTTTTTCGCCGGCCGAAATTCCGAGCTCCGCTGGCATCGGTAATAGTGAAAAATTAAATTTTCGTTTTAAAGCGATTTTGAAAGCTATTCTTATAGGAAATTTAACGCTGAATCCGAATATGACGTCAAAACGGCGGAAATTTGGCGACAACTATCAGTTTTTCCAGGTTTAATACACGCCATTCCTACGTTTTTCATCTTTGAATTTCCGTAGCAAATACTTACAGTCCTGTTAAAATTTGATTAATTAATGGTTCCTACAGGAAATTAGACGTAGAATTCGAATTCGAAGTGAAAAAAATCAAATTCGAACGATTAATAATATTTTTCGAATTTTTATCGTTTTTCATACTTTTGAAGTTTCAACTTTGGGATTTTTTTTCATCACGTTCCCGAAACGGGACAGATTAGGTGCTGTGGAAGAAAATGTAGGAAATTTAACGTAGAATCTATTAAAAATACGAAAATGGCTAGCGTATATGATAGCTTTCGAGGAATATTCCACTTTATGTCAAAAAACGTGTTTTGACTTTTCTTCAAACGTTAATAGCTCCGCGGGGACATAACATAAAAATATAATTAAATACACCAAATTGTAGGATTTTGATAGCTCTTTCTCGCCTCTGAGTAATATACCTATGTAAAAGTAACCGGTTCAAAAGTTATTTGCGAAAAACATGCGAAAAAACGCGAAAAACCGGGTCATAAAATTTCAAAGTGCAATAAAATTTGAACAGAGGCCTAATTAAAAAAAAGAAGATTTTTTCACACGATGGGTTTGTCTCAATTGAACGGCACTATGACCAAAATTTGATTACCTATCCCCAGTTTCTCAATCAATTGGATACCCAAGATTTTTTTACGTCCTCTTCAGGCCGCTCTAGCTCCGGCAAAAATCGATCAACGAACGAATTCCTGTACTTTTTCGTTTAAAGAATTTATCCATGAACAAAATGCGCTCATAAAATTCAATCGCGTTGTGAGAATTTTTCGAGAAAAACGCGAAAAACTGCGAAAAAACGTGGTTTCGAAAAAGCTCAAATTTTGACATTTTCCTCCCTCTCGAAAAGTCAAGGTCCTAAATCAAAATTTCAAAGGTTTTTCACCGTATCATTTTCAAAATGCTAAACGAATATAGTGTCAAAAATTTTTTATCTCCGCACAATTTTTTTTAAATGCATGACGATTTTTCAAAAAAAAATTTTGAAATTCCGACTTTGGACGGCTATAGCTCCGCGGAGGTGAAAGCAAACTTTATAATCGCAATTACAAAAATGTAGGAAATTTATCTGGCTACAATTTTCTAATTCACTTAGTATATATGAAATCCATTACTTTACGAGCTATCGCGGCCGAAACACGAAATTCCGCGATCGCGATTTTTCGCCCAAAACACGTTTTTCGATACATTTCGAATTTTTTTTCAAAAACGAAGTCAAAAATGGAAATTCTAAGATTTTTTCAGACGGTGGCCTTAAATTTTAAGCAACCCCTATTTTTTTCGTCCAAATCCCTCCAGCCATTTCTTCAATCAATCGTATACCTCTCCTCCTGGTTGTGTAGTTTTATATATATAGACTAGGGGCTGAGCGCCCCTGGCGGCTGCCGCCGCCCAACCCCCTCAGAGGGGGGCTTCGCCCCCCTCAGCTATCGCGCACGGTCGGCCCGTCGGAGGGGCTGCGCCCCTCCTCTCGGGCCTTACATATTATTACTCGGGGTGTTGTCCTTATCACTCCTATATATAGTATAGTATATAGTATATAATATAGTATATAGTATAGTATAGTACATAGTATAGGTATAGGTATAGTATAGGTATAGTATAGGTATAGTATAGGTATGGGTATGGGTTTAGTAGTTAATTATTTGTGTATGGAGAGTGGGAATCGATAGGTATTATTATTAGTAGGTAGTACTTAGTAGTAGTTGCTATAATTTGGTATGTAGGTGGTGGAGTTCGAACGTACTTTGTATCATAAAATATTGGATTTTTCAACTGGAGCAAAGTAGGAGCAAAATTAGACATAACAACTGTAAGTTTTCCAAGATTTGTAACTTGCACAGTGGATAACTCAAACAAAAAGTCGTCAATTCAGATGTTTGAATATACCAAAAGATAGGTAATTTAACTGTCCACATTTTCCCAATGTAATGTACCTATCAATTTTTCAACCGTTTTTGCGTTATTCAACAATATCAGTAGACTATACACGAAAAAATGACATTTTTCAACTTTAAACGTTATTTTCATCTATTTAGTGCGAAAGAAACAAAGAATGAACCATATATTATTGATGTACACATCATCAACTATCATTATGCTGAATTTGAGCGAAATCCATTTCAAAAAATTTTTCGCGAAAAATCCAAGGGGTACCCCTGCGATTTTTTTCAACCGAACAGTTAACGATTTTTTACTCGTCTTTCAATACAGATAAAAATCTGAAATTTTTAGGAAAGTTGTGTCTTACCAAGATGTATTTTTGTGATTTTTTTTATTTCTCGGAAAAATCTGCAAGTGGTCCAAAAAAATCGGTTTTTGAAAGCTCAAAAATTGGACTTTAACCGTGATTTTCGGGGTCAAAATAAATGCAAATCAATTGTTTTATTATGCAGGAGTCTTCATTTGAACGCCTTACACACGTACATAGCAAAAAATTTGGTGAAAAAAATTTAAACAGAGCTAGAGAAATTATTTTCCGTAAATCGAGTTTTTCGCCGGCCGAATTTTCGAGCTCCGCTGGCATCGGTAATAGTGAAAAATTAAATTTTCGTTTTAAAGCGATTTTGAAAGCTATTCTTATAGGAAATTTAACGCTGAATCCGAATATGACGTCAAAACGGCGGAAATTTCACGTCAACTATCAGTTTTTCCAGGTTTAATACACGCCACTCTTACGTTTTTCAACTTTGAAATTCCGTAGCAAATACTTACAGTACTGTTCAAATTTGATTAATTAATGGTTCCTACAGGAAATTAGACGTAGAATTCGAATTTAAAGTGAAAAAATCAAATATCGAACGATTAATAATATTTTTCGAATTTTTTTCGTTTTTCATACTTTTGAAGTTTCAACTTTGGGATTTTTTTTCATCACGTTCCCGAAACGGGACAGATTAGGTGCTGTGGAAGAAAATGTAGGAAATTTAACGTAGAATCCAGTAAAAATACGAAAATGGCTAGCGTATATGATAGCTTTCGAGGAATATTCCACTTTATGTCAAAAAACGTGTTTTGACTTTTCTTCAAACGTTAATAGCTCCGCGGGGACATAACATAAAAATATAATTAAATACACCAAATTGTAGGTTTTTATTAGCTCTTTCTCGCCTCTGAGTAATATACCTATGTAAAAGTAACCGGTTCAAAAGTTATTTGCGAAAAACATGCGAAAAAACGCGAAAAACCGGGTTATAAAATTTCAAAGCGCAATAAAATTTGAACAGAGGCCTAATTAAAAAAAAGAAGATTTTTCCAGACGGTGAGTTGGCTCCAATTTGACGAATATGGTTCAACTTTTCGATTACCTATCGCCAGTTTCTCAATCAATCCTTACCCTCTTTTTTGAACATTCAACTTTGAGCCCCTCTAGCTCGTACTAAAATCAACCGACGAACAAATTCTTGTACTTTTTCGTTTAAAGAATTTAATAATCTACAAATATCTGTAGTAAAATTTACAGCTCCAATGAGAATATTTCGAGTAAATCGCGATCAACTGCGGAAAAACGTGGGTTCCGAAAAGGTCGAAATTTTACATAAACGTATTTTACGACGAATCAAAGGCCTAATTGAAAAAAGTGGGAAAAGTGGGTATCAGGAATTTCGATTTAATTGACGAAAATGTAATAAAATAATTTTTATCGGTTCACAATTTTTCTCTAGCCGTGAGAGTTTTTTTAAAACGAAATTTCAAAGTTCCGACTTTGGACGGCCGTAGCTCCGCGGGGGTTAAAGCGAACCTAACGTTTGTAATTAGAAAAATGTCGGAAATTTAACCGGCTACAACTTTGCAATTCACTTAGTATATGTAAAACCTGATAGTTTGGCCGCCAGGTCGTCCGAAAGCCGAAATTCCGCGAAACCGACTTTTCCCAAAAACGACGTTTTTCGATACATTTCGAATTTTTTTTCAAAACAGGGGGCAAAAATCGAAATTCTAAGATTTTTTCAGCCGATGGCCTTAAATTCTAAGCAACCCCTATTTTTTTCATCCAAATCCCTCCGGCCAGTTCCTCAATCAATCGTATACCTCTCCTCCTCCTGGTTGTGCAGTTTTATATATATAGACTAGGGGCTGAGCGCCCCTGGCGGCTGCCGCCGCCCAACCCCCTCAGAGGGGGGCTTCGCCCCCCTCAGCTATCGCGCACGGTCGGCCCGTCGGAGGGGCTACGCCCCTCCTCTCGGGCCTTACATATTATTAGTCGGAGGTAGTGTCCTTTTCACTCCTATATATAGTGTATACTATATTATATAGTATATTATATAGTATAGTATAGTATAGAATAGTACATAGTATAGGTATAGGTAAAGGTATAGGTATGGGTAGGTAGTAGTAGTTTATTATTTGTGTATGGAGAGTGGGAATCGATAGGTATTATTATTAGTAGGTAGTACTTAGTAGTAGTTGCTATAATTTGGTATGTAGGTGGTGGAGTTCGAACGTACTTTGTATCATAAAGTATTGGGTTTTTCAACTGGAGCAAAGTAGGAGCAAAATTAGACATAACAACTGTAAGTTTTCCAAGATTTGTAACTTGCACAGTGGATAACTCAAACAAAAAGTCGTCAATTCAGATGTTTGAATATACCAAAAGATAGGTAATTTAACTGTCCACATTTTCCCAATGTAATGTACCTATCAATTTTTCAACCGTTTTTGCGTTATTCAACAATATTAGTAGACTATACACGAAAAAATGACATTTTTCAACTTTAAACGTTATTTTCATCTATTTAGTGCGAAAGAAACAAAGAATGAACCATATATTATTGATATACACATCATCAACTATCATTATGCTGAATTTGAGCGAAATCTATTTCAAAAAAATTTTCGCGAAAAATCCAAGGGGTACCCCTGCGATTTTTTTCAACCGAACAGTTAACGATTTTTTACTCCTCTCTCAATACAGATAAAAATCTGAAATTTTTAGGAAAGTTGTGTCTTACCAAGATGTATTTTTGCTATTTTTTTTATTTCTCGGAAAAATGTGCAAGTGGTCCAAAAAAATCGGTTTTTGAAAGCTCAAAAATTGGACTTTAACCGTGATTTTCGGGGTCAAAATAAATGCGAATCAATTGTTTTATTATGCAGGAGTCTTCATTTGAACGCCTTACACACGTACATAGCAAAAAATTTGGTGAAAAAAATTTAAACAGAGCCAGAGAAATTATTTTCCGTAAATCGACTTTTTCGCCGGCCGAAATTCCGAGCTCCGCTGGCATCGGTAATAGTGAAAAATTAAATTTTCGTTTTAAAGCGATTTTGAGAGCTATTCTTATAGGAAATTTAACGCTGAATCCGAATATGACGTCAAAACGGTGGAAATTTCACGACAACTATCAGTTTTTCCAGGTTTAATACTACCCCACTCCTACGTTTTTCAACTTTGAAAATCCGTTGCAAATACTTACAGTACTGTTCAAATTTGATTAACTAATGATTCCTACAGGAAATTAGACGTAGAATTCGAATTTAAAGTGAAAAAAATCAAATTCGAACGATTAATAATATTTTTCGAATTTTTTTCGTTTTTCATACTTTTGAAGTTTCAACTTTGGGATTTTTTTTCATCACGTTCCCGAAACGGGACAGATTAGGTGCTGTGAAAGAAAATGTAGGAAATTTAACGTAGAATCCAGTAAAAATACGAAAACGGCTAGCGTATATGATAGCTTTCGAGGAATATTCCACTTTATGTCAAAAAACGTGTTTTGACTTTTCTTCAAACGTTAATAGCTCCGCGGGGACATAACATAAAAATATAATTAAATACACCAAATTGTAGGTTTTTATTAGCTCTTTCTCGCCTCTGAGTAATATACCTATGTAAAAGTAACCGGTTCAAAAGTTATTTGCGAAAAACATGCGAAAAAACGCGAAAAACCGGGTTATAAAATTTCAAAGCGCAATAAAATTTGAACAGAGGCCTAATTAAAAAAAAGAAGATTTTTCCAGACGGTGAGTTGGCTCCAATTTGACGAATATGGTTCAACTTTTCGATTACCTATCGCCAGTTTCTCAATCAATCCTTACCCTCTTTTTTGAACATTCAACTTTGAGCCCCTCTAGCTCGTACTAAAATCAACCGACGAACAAATTCTTGTACTTTTTCGTTTAAAGAATTTAATAATCTACAAATATCTGTAGTAAAATTTAGAGCTCCAATGAGAATATTTCGAGTAAATCGCGATCAACTGCGGGAAAACGTGGGTTCCGGAAAGGTCGAAATTTTACATAAACGTATTTTACGACGAATCAAAGGCCTAATTGAAAAAAGTGGGAAAAGTGGGTATCAGGAATTTTGATTAAATTGACGAAAATGTAATAAAATATTTTTTATCGGTTCACAATTTTTCTCTAGCCGTGAGAGTTTTTTTAAAACGAAATTTCAAAGTTCCGACTTTGGACGGCCGTAGCTCCGCGGGGGTTAAAGCGAACCTAACGTTTGTAATTAGAAAAATGTCGGAAATTTAACCGGCTACAACTTTGCAATTCACTTAGTATATGTAAAACCTGATAGTTTGGCCGCCAGGTCGTCCGAAAGCCGAAATTCCGCGAAACCGACTTTTCCCAAAAACGACGTTTTTCGATACATTTCGAATTTTTTTTCAAAACAGGGGGCAAAAATCGAAATTCTAAGATTTTTTCAGCCGATGGCCTTAAATTTTAAGCAACCCCTATTTTTTTCATCCAAATCCCTCCGGCCAGTTCCTCAATCAATCGTATACCTTTTTTTTGAAGTTTCATAGTTCCGACTTTGGACGGCCGTAGCTCCGCGGGGCTGAGCGCCCCTGGCGGCTGCCGCCGCCCAACCCCCTCAGAGGGGGGCTTCGCCCCCCTCAGCTATCGCGCGCGGTCGGCCCGTCGGAGGGGCTCCGCCCCTCCTCTCGGGCCTTACATATAGCTTCGCGGGGGTAGTGTCCTTTTCACTCCTATATATAGTATACTATACAGTATATTATACAGTATAGTATATAGTATAGTATATAGTATAGTATATAGTATAGTATATAGCATATATAGTATAGGTATGGGTATGGGTAGGTAGGTAGGTATAGGTATAGGTATAGGAATCTATAGGTATTTTTATAGTAGAAAGTACTTGGTAGTAGTTGCTATAATTTGGTATGTTGGTGGTGGGGATTGTATCGTACTTTGTATCATAAAGTATTGGGTTTTTCAACTGGAGCAAAGTAGGAGCAAAATTAGACATAACAACTGTAAGTTTTCCAAGATTTGTAACTTGCACAGTGGATAACTCAGACAAAAAGTCGTCAATTCAAATGTTTGAATATACCAAAAGATAGGTAATTTAATTGTCCACATTTTCCCAATGTAATGTACCTATCAATTTTTCAACCGTTTTTGCGTTATTCAACAATATTAGTAGACTATACACGAAAAAATGACATTTTTCAACTTTAAACGTTATTTTCATCTATTTAGTGCGAAAGAAACAAAGAATGAACCATATATTATTGATATACACATCATCAACTATCATTATGCTGAATTTGAGCGAAATCTATTTCAAAAAAATTTTCGCGAAAAATCCAAGGGGTACCCCTGCGATTTTTTTCAACCGAACAGTTATCGAATTTTTACTCCTCTCTCAATACAGATAAAAATCTGAAATTTTTAGGAAAGTTGTGTCTTACCATGATGTATTTTTGGTATTTTTTTTATTTTTCGGAAAAATCTGCAAGTGGTCCAAAAAAATCGGTTTTTGAAAGCTCAAAAATTGGACTTTAACCGTGATTTTCGGGGTCAAAATAAATGCGAATCAATTGTTTTATTATGCAGGAGTCTTCATTTGAACGCCTTACACACGTACATAGCAAAAAATTTGGTGAAAAAAATTTAAACAGAGCCAGAGAAATTATTTTCCGTAAATCGAATTTTTCGCCGGCCGAATTTCCGAGCTCCGCTGGCATCGGTAATAGTGAAAAATTAAATTTTCGTTTTAAAGCGATTTTGAAAGCTATTCTTATAGGAAATTTAACGCTGAATCCGAATATGACGTCAAAACGGCGGAAATTAGTCGGCAACTATAAGTTTTTCCAGGTTTAATACACGCCATTTCAACGTTTTTCAACTTTGAAATTCCGTAGCAAATACTTTCAGTACTGTTCAAATTTGATTAATTAATGGTTCCTACAGGAAATTAGACGTACAGTTTGAATTTAAAGTGAAAACAATCAAATTCGAACGATTAATAATATTTCTCGAATTTTTTTCGTTTTTCATACTTTTGAAGTTTCAACTTTGGGATTTTTTTTCGTCACGTTCCGGAAACGGGACAGATTAGGTGCTGTGGAAGAAAATGTAGGAAATTTAACGTAGAATCCAGTAAAAATACGAAAATGGCTAGCGTATATGATAGCTTTCGAGGAATATTCCACTTTATGTCAAAAAACGTGTTTTGACTTTTCTTCAAACGTTAATAGCTCCGCGGGGACATAACATAAAAATATAATTAAATACACCAAATTGTAGGATTTTGATAGCTCTTTCTCGCCTCTGAGTAATATACCTATGTAAAAGTAACCGGTTCAAAAGTTATATGCGAAAAACAGGCAAAAAAACGCGAAAAACAGGGTCATAAAATTTCAAATCGCAATAAAATTTGAACAGAGGCCTAATTAAAAAAAAGAAGACTTTTCCAGCCGATGAAGTTCCTTCAATTGAACGGCACTATGTCCAAAATTTGATTACCTATTCCCAGTTTCTCAATCAATCGTATACCCAAGGATTTTCAACTTCAACTTTGGGGCGCTCTAGCTCCGGCTAAAATCAATCAACGAACGAATTCTTGTACTTTTTCGTTTAAAGAATTTATCCATGAACAAAATGCGCTCATAAAATCTTTTCGCGTTGTGGGAATTTTTCGAGAAAATCGCGATCGACTGCGGAAAAACGTGGTTTCGGAAAACGTAAAAATTTTACAAAAACCTCCCTCAAGAAAAATCAAAGTCGAAAATCGAAAAAAGGGCAAAAAACGTATCCAGGAATTTCGATTTAATTGACGAATATAGTGTCAAAAATTTTTTATCGTTTCACAGTTTTGCTCTAGCCGTTTGAGTTTTTTCAAAACGAAATTTTCAAGTTTCGACTTTGGATCGCCATAGCTCCGCGGAGGTAAGAGCAAACCTTAGAATTGTAATTACGAAAATGTTGGAAATTTATCCGACTACAACTTTGCAATTCACTTAGTATATGTGAAATCGAATAGTTTGGCCGCTAGATCGCCCGAAAGCCAAAATTCCTGAAAACCGACTTTTCCAAAAAACGACGTTTTTCGATACATTTCGAATTTTTTTTCAAAAATGTGGTCGAAAATGGAAATTCTAAGATTTTTTCAGCCGATGGCCTTAAATTTTAAACATCCCCTATTTTTTTCATCCGATTCCGTCTAGCCAGTTGCTCAATCAATAGTATACCTTCTCCTCCTCCTGGTTGTGCAGTTTTATATATATAGACTAGGGGCTGAGCGCCCCTGGCGGCTGCCGCCGCCCAACCCCCTCAGAGGGGGGCTTCGCCCCCCTCAGCTATCGCGCACGGTCGGCCCGTCGGAGGGGCTACGCCCCTCCTCTCGGGCCTTACATATAGCTTCGCGGGGGTAGTGTCCTTTTCACTCCTATATATAGTAGTACTATATATATAGTATAGTATATAGTATAGTATATAGTATATAGAGTATAGTATATAGTATATGGTATATAGGTATAGGTATGGGTATAGGTATGAGTATAGGTAGGTAGTAGTAGTTTATCATTTGTGTATGGAGAGTGGGAAGCTTTAGGTATTTTTATAGTAGGTAGTACTTGGTAGTAGTTGCTATAATTTGGTATGTTGGTGATGGGGATTGTAAGGTACTTAGTATCATAAAGTATTGTGTTTTTCAACTGGAGCAAAGTAGGAGCAAAATTAGACATAAAAACTGTAAGTTTTCCAAGATTTGTAACTTGCATAGTGGATAACTCAAACAAAAAGTCGTCAATTCAGACGTTTGAATATACCAAAAGATAGGTAATTTAACTGTCCACATTTTCCCAATGTAATGTACCTATCCATTTTTCAACCGTTTTTGCGTTATTCTACAATAATAGTGAACTATTCACGAAAAAATGACATTTTTCAACTTTAAACGTTCTTTTCATCTATTTAGTGCAAAAGAAACAAAGAATGAACCATATATTATTGATGTACAAATCATCAACTATCATTATGCTGATTTTGAGCGAAATCTATTTCAAAAAATTTTTCGCGAAAAATCCAAGGGGTACCCCTGCGATTTTTTTCAACCGAACAGTTAACGATTTTTTACTCGTCTCTCAATACAGATAAAAATCTGAAATTTTTAGGAAAGTTGTGTCTTACCATGATGTATTTTTGGTATTTTTTTTATTTCTCTGAAAAATCTGCAAGTGGTCCAAAAAATCGGTTTTTGAAAGCTCAAAAATTGACCTTTAACTGCGATTTTCGGGGTCAAAATTTATGATAATCAATTGTTTTATTATGCAGGAGTCTTCATTTGAACGCCTTACACACGTACATAGCAAAAAAATTGGTGAAAAAATTTAAACAGAGCCAGAGAAATTATTTTCCGTAAATCGACTTTTTCGCCGGCCGAATTTTCGAGCTCCGCTGGCATCGGTAATAGTGAAAAATTAAATTTTCGTTTTAAAGCGATTTTGAAAGCTATTCTTATAGGAAATTTAACGCTGAATCCGAATATGACGTCAAAACGGCGGAAATTTGACGACGAACATTAGTTTTCCCCGGTTTTAGTACTACACGGTTCATGTTTTTCAACTTTGAAATTCCGTAGCAAATACTTACAGTACTGTTCAAATTTGATTATTTAATGATTCCTACAGGAAATTAGACGTAGGACTCGAATTTAAAGTGAAAACAACCAAATTCGAACGATTAATAATATTTCTCGAATTTTTTTCGTTTTTCATACTTTTGAAGTTTCAACTTTGGGATTTTTTTTCATCATGTTCCCGAAATGGGACAGATTAGGTGCTGTGGAAGAAAATGTAGGAAATTTAACGTAGAATCCATTAAAAATACGAAAATGGCTAGCGTATATGATAGCTTTCGAGGAATATTCCACTTTATGTCAAAAAACGTGTTTTGACTTTTCTTCAAACGTTAATAGCTCCGCGGGGACATAACATAAAAATATAATTAAATACACCAAATTGTAGGATTTCGATAGCTCTTTCTCGCCTCTGAGTAATATACCTATGTAAAAGTAGTCGGTTCAAAAGTTATATGCGAAAAACATGCAAATAAACGCAAAAAATCGTGTCATAAAACTTTAAAGTGCAATAAAATTTGAACAGAGGCCTAATTAAAAAAAAGAAGATTTTTTCACACGATGGGTTTGACTCAATTGAACGGCACTATGACCAAAATTTGATTACCTATTCCCAGTTTCTCAATCAATTGGATACCCAAGATTTTTTGACCTTCGCTTCGGGCCGCTCTAGCTCCGGCTAAAATCAACCTACGAACAAATTCTTGTACTTTTTCGTTTAAAGAATTTATCCATGAACAAAATGCGCTCATAAAATCTTTTCGCGTTGTGGGAATTTTTGGAGAAAATCACGATCAACTGAAGAAAAACGTGGTTTCGGAAAACGTCAAAATTTTACATAATCGTACCTCACGAGAAAACCAAGTCGAAAATCGAAAAAATGAAAAAAACGGGGTCAGGAATTTCGATTTAATTGACGAATATGTTGTCAAAAAATTTTTATCGTTTCACAATTTTGCTCCATCCGTGAGAGTTTTTTTTGAGACGCGGCACCTATGTTCCGACTTTGGACGGCTATAGCTCCGGGGGGGTTGAACCAAACTTTACAATTCAAATGACAAAAATGTAGGAAATTTAACTGGCTACAACTTTCCAATTCACATAGTATATAAGAAATCCATTACTTTAGGAGCTACGGCGTCCGAAAGAAAAAATTCCGCGATCGCGATTTTTCACCAAAAACACGTTTTTCGACACATTTCGATTTTTTTCAAAAAAACGAAGCAAAAAATCAAAATTCTAAGATTTTTTCAGCCGATGGCCTTAAATTCTAAGCAACCCCTATTTTTTTCATCGAAATCCTTCCGGCCAGTTCTTCAATCAATCGTATCCCTCTCCTCCTCCTCGTTGTGTAGTTTTATATATATAGATAATATACCAAAAATTTGTTCGTTGAATTGGCTTTTCCCATGTTCAAATCTCAACTTCAAGCGAGTCAATTTCAGGCGCAAAGAATGATCTTTATTTTGCAATCCAATGACGAGCAAGGTCTCAATTTGAGGAAATAATTACCAAAATTACACGTTACCAAGATGGGTTCGAATATATTCCGAAATTTCCGCGAAGAATAGAGCGAACGAGGATATTACATCGCTCCAGCTGTCAGTCTTCATATCTCAGAATCTACTCGTTCAAGTAATCGCCCAAGTGGATGTTTCCCGCGGCAGATTCGATTAGCGAGTGCACAACACTTCTTTCCGTCGCTTTTTTCACATTTGTCGGCCCGAGTGTCATTTAAACACCGCAACATAGCGAAACAAGGTCGATTTTGACCGGAGCGTTGAAAGAAATTGTTTAAATGGAAATGATTTGTGTACAAAAAATGAAATGAAGTGTACAAGTATGAATTTAATGGTTACGTTTGTGTTCATTGGGACCATCTAATAAATAGAGCTGGGAAATCGCTGATGCAATCGTGTTAGCATTGATATGAATCCTTACTACATCTCACATAATACCTGAAATGTTGATTTTACCTAGCTAGACGACGACAAGGCTTCTTTTCTTTAAAGCTTTCAAGCAGAACGCAGATTTCCTTTTGTCAAAGTCAGTAAATGATATGAAAAGCAACCCCTTACCAAATATTGATCATCGTCATCACATAACACACGAATGAGCTGATTTCGGGTTGGAAGTGGGTGAATAAATTGCTCTCTGGCACCAGATGAGGGTAGTGTGCTTCCAATAAAGGCAAGAAGCCCTTTAGATGAGCCTCAGGATTGGCCTTCGATGAGACGTGTTCTTCGTACTTGATGCCGTTCGGCCGACGATATTCTTCCTAGCAAGCCGAGGTGCTTTGAAAGCTGTTGTCCCTTGTTCCCTTTATTTCCAATCTTCGGAATAAAACATCAAGCAGTCTGTCATTTACCGAACGTGCGATCAGATCATCGATCAGGGCGAAATACATCGTTTCATCTTTATAAGATAAAATAGAAACGCCTGAAAAAATAAGAAACATTCGCGCAGAGTGATTTGTGCGTTGTAAATGGATCTCAGGTTGTTAGAAAGATTTTTTATATTTAATGTTTTCATGGCGAAATTTTTTACTTCTTGATTCTCAGTACGTGACAACAAACGAGGTTGAAATGAAGCTCGATAAAAGCACCATCAAGGACAAAAGTGGAACATACGAATGCAATTTACCGTTCGGAAAAGGGGAGCTAGATAACGAAGAGAAACAGAGGTTAACCTCGAGTTTGCTCTGTCGGTGAAATTCCTTGATAACACGATTTCCATCCCTTCGCACGGTTCTTTTTGCATATTTTCCCCGGCAACGGGATTAAGTTAGAGAGTTTTCCTCCGTCTATACTCTAGGTAAAAAAAGGAATACGTGAGAGCGCCTCAGTTTTTTTAGGTGTTGACACGCCGCCATTCTCCGGCCAAATATTTGGGAGCTCGAAGCGTGAATAATGATGCGCCCTCGGCAGCTTGCATGACGGAATTGGAACTGCCACGCTTTTTCCGCCGACAACATGCTCCAACGCCAAACGCGGATCTTTATACGTTCAACTTAACCGACACGCGCGTTTCTTCGACACCTTCGAAATATGACGATAATATCGCGAGAATTCGGTTTTATTTTAGGAATATTAGATCCGCTATCGCTTCCGCGCGTATTAAATAAAAACCATCGTTCTGAATTTTGCGCAATATACTTCTGAACAAACGATTATGGTCGGCACTGCTTCAAGCACCGCAGCACTTTCTTTATACAACCCCTTCAAAGTTCATACAGCCAAGATAATTGTCACATCGCTGTAATAAATCGATCGAATATAGATGAGATTTTCAGAAACTGTTCTCCTAGTGAGCTGCAAATAAGCCGTTTTGAATAACACTCAGTACTTCCGACATAATACAGATTGTAAAAGAACAACAGGTAGTGCCACCGATCAGGTATGAGTTACATAGCTGATTTCTGTGATTTTAGTGTTTTTTTTTTCATTCTTTTTTTTTTAAAAATAAATTTTAATTTTTACACACCTCAAGAATCAAAATATTATACATTCGAGGTCTTGAAACGTCAATAATGTTAAGTGAATAACGCCGTAGGGTCACTCGCTTTACTTCCGCAAAAATCTTGACATTGTTTTCTTTTTTTTTTACCAGGGAAAATAGATTTCACTATAGTTGTCAACGATCAATGTCTGAAGGCCTTCGAATTTGCATTTTGGTCGAATGACAAACTGAGTGAGAAATGAGTCCTTCGAATCTATTTGGTTCACGTCGAGGCACCGCTTGAAACGTTTTGGTTTATTGTCCAGCAATAAACCTTTGTAATTGCTCACGAAAAATGTTGTCTAGCCCTCCTTAAAATGAGATTTTTTAGGTTTCAAGGTACGTAGAATCCGAATATCAAATTAAAAATTCTGTCCGTCCGCATTTAACATTTTCCGAAGAAGTTGGCTGGACAATGGCTCAATTCCTTAGCCAAATCGCTACCCCATTTTTAAGGGTATTTTCGGGCGTTTTAAGGGGTGGGAAAATTCGTATTAATTTTCGAGATTTTGAAGAATTTGGCTTGAGGACGTATCTCGTGATATTTGGAAGTAATAAAAATCGTTCTATACTCGTTGGAAAGGTCATCTAACACTTTCTTTAGCTCTAACATTAATTTGAATTTAAATTATGTAGTTAAGAAAAGGAAAAATATTAATAATATTATTATAAATATATTAATATAGTTACCAATATGTTGGTGGGCGGAAAAGTTCACAGGTGTTTTGTTTAGTGTCTATAACAAGTGGATAATCTTGAACTATAATTCATTGAAGCAAAGAAATAACAAACCACTATACAATAATTTGCAGCGTTTTTAATATTCATTTTTCCATGAGCTGCAGTGTTCTAACTTTCATGCCGAATTTATATAAATTTAACTCTACATAATTGGTTATAGCTGATTTGCGACCCTAAAATAGAAGCACTGTGTGATCTATAGACACCATTTTTTTAACCTTTTCTCATCTCTACCTTCCTGCGTGCTTCTCCCCTTACAAACCGCGCTAAGCAAATAGAGCAATACGTCCGTGTCAGTATGAATAGTTTTTTTATTCAAATTCGACCTCTGGTAAACCGTCTTGAAGGTGCGATAACGGCCCGATCTCGTGAAGAGCGGAGTTGAAACGGGCTGATTTTCCAGGCGGCGGTGGGTTTAGATCGATGTCTCTCAACAGGTGGTGGGAGGCCAGTAACTGCGTTCGTCCTCTTCGCACGCACAGGGTTGGTCACTAATCACCTTTCTGTTGACTCGGCTTGAGTAGGCAGGGAAGGTTTGACCGTACCGGGGCCACCTCGTGATTGGAACAATCACCGTCCACCTCCTACACAGGATCATAGGAGAAGGTCTGCCTCGACGCTGAGCTCGCAAACACGCCCTCGTTCCGCAACGTACACTTCGCATTACCGCCCCGAATCTATCAACTTCGTCTTTCCTTCCGCAACCTTATGAGCTACCTCGACAGGCTCATCAAGTTGTCCCCCGCCCCGACAAGTCCAAGTGACACAAGGTAAACAGAAATGCCTAGTTGCTCATTCTCGAAGACAAGAGGAGTTCCCCAAGGAAGGACAACGAAGGGATCGAGTTCGGGGGCCGAGTTGCCGAACACGGTTCACTTTAGTTCGTTAGAAAGCGCCCTTCGCGGTGGACAAGTCGGAACAAGTCCACCGTACCGATGCGAAACTAAGTTTGTTTCGGTCTTCCGATCGGTTGTCCGAAAAGCTAGTGACGAAATTGGGGAATGAAGAAACTTGAGGGCTTTTATTTGCAAAACAGGCAAACCGTCGGAAGAAGATTTCAATTTTGAGTTCAAATTCTGAACCGAAATTAGTTGGCCATCAAATGTTTGATTGGGTTGAGGCAAATCTTGTGAAAATTACGTCATTTTTCTAGCTAGGAGCCAAAAAAAAAAATTAAAAAATGATAATAAAACTTAGTGAGCCACACTCACAATAACAAACAATGCAAGACATTAAATGAACCGTCCAAATATATATTTTTTTGTGGCCTGCTTAAATAATTTATACCACGGAAGAACTGTGTATTATTCACACTCCGCTAACGGCTGCTCAGAGTTACATAAAATTTGATCAGTTTTTCTCCAAGTTTTTTTTTTCTTACTCATCTGGATATGGATTATTAAAGGGCCTTGTATGAAGTGAAGCTTTTGAGTTGAAACGGTAAAGACAGTAAGATTAGAAGATTAGCTCGGTTGTTTATCCATAGATGCCGTATGTGAACCTAAATCAATTTTTTTCTTGGTTGAGTCGTCGCATCTCTCATCGTACTGGGTTGGTGAGGGGGAGAAGAACTAGGCGACTTGTTCTCCGATTTTTTATTTACTGGCCGAGTACTTTCGCCCCTTCGGGCATCCTCAGGGCGATGTGGAACCATAGGTTACCACAGCCAAGTTCGGTCAGTAGTTAAAGCTTAAGTAATATAATTCATCGTCTGCCTGGTCTTCCGAACCTGTCCTGGACCGAACTTGGCTGTGGTAACCTATGGTTCCACATCGCCCTGAGGATGCCCGAAGGGGCGAAAGTACTCGGCCAGTAAATAAAAAATCGGAGAACAAGTCGTAAATCAATTTTCCTCGTGAAAGAATTTATTTCTCATAGTTTCTAAAATTCCGTGCTGCGTGAAAACTCTTTTCTAATTTAACTTTATCGTTACCCAATTGAATAGATCATGGTCAATGAAGGATTATGAGCAATACTGTCTTCGGTGGAACATCGATTGTTTTTTTACTCCATATTCCATCCCATTAGCCTCGTTCGCTGAGCGACAAAGAAATTTGCGGAATTTGCCGGCTCAAATTATCGTCGAAGATCAACAGGGGCTGAGAAACAATCCAGATGCGGGTCGGAGTGTAATCACGGGCGGATTGAAACGCAGATGGAAGACCCCAAAAACCGTACGCGAATCCACTCGTGCATTCAAACATGCATTCAAACAAAGGGACGAGGATTCGAGCAGTGATCCGCTCTCATTTCAGCCCTGCCCTTTCCCAAATCCTAAATTATGATCGCTCTTAATGGGCTCCGCAGCTGCTTAACTAATTTATGACGGATCGAAGAGGGTTGCTAGCGGTCGGATACGAGAAGCAGCTTAGTTGGAGCTCAGCGGCTGTGCAAAGCAGCAAGGCGGTTTCAAACATCTTTTACCGAAGGTATCTGCGTGTCGAAGTCATATCAAGCGCCTGAAATCGCCGTGTGTTGCCGAGAAGATTGCTGTGGAAAATCGAGCCGCCGAAGTTTCGGAAATGAACGATCGGAAAGTCACGGAAGACTCGCGATTGATCCGATTCGCTCGAACCAATTGTATTAAAACCGAATTTCCAAGGAATCTACTCGAGTTGCGTGGAAAGAAAACTATGGTGAACCAAATTAAGTACAGTGCCAGGAAAGACTCCTTAAACTGCCAATAATGCTTGTCATATTCTTTAATATTTGCGGTGGCAATAATATTGTTAAACAACGGCGGTTGTCTGCGGATTGATTCAAGTCGGTGCAATTCCATCTCGAGGGCTATTTAATCCTCTTATCAGCTTAATTCCCGAGTGACCTTCCGAAATTCCGAAGTGGAGATCTGTCGGAACGATATGATAATCGTACACGATAGCCCAGTTAACTATGTAAACTACTCCAAATTTGTTTTTACAATTAGGCAAAAATAACCTGCAATCGCTCGTTGCTTTTTCTCTTTCCTTAATTTTTGCTACTCCGTACAAGTGACTTTAATAATCGTCACTGCGTTTTTTTTTTTCTGAACAAATGTCTGTGCGGTAAAAGATAATAATTTCTTTCTATTTCAGATTTTTAGCACCTGTGTAAATCAATTTATTCGATCGTTTGAAATCTCGAAATGTTTTTTACAGCGGGATGACTAGAAATGACTAGAACCCTTGATTTCACACACCGTATACTTCCACGTAATTAGCATTTTTCATTGTTTTCTACTCGGTTTACAAAAATTCATTATTATTATTTTTTTATACTCGTTGGTAGAAAAATGGTATAGTTTTCTGTTTAGGTTTAGTCTCAAATAATCAAGACGAAGAGTGAAAAGTGTTACTGGTTTTTTTTTCGAATTTAAAGTGAGTCATAAATGGAGAAACAAATGATTACCTATAAAGGTCCAAATGTTGGCCGAGATTGTACTACACTATACGGATTACAATACTATCCAGCCCGTAACGCTTAAAATTACAGCTAAAACTCGTCGATGGACAAAACGTCGAAGGAATAAAATCGAAGAGCGAGGCTCGGATTTTGCGCAGACTCGCGACGGAAATATGGATGTGGTCGCTCACAAATACATCGGCACTTCTTCGTCGCTACGCTCGCCTTACAATTTCTGTAATCTAGTGAATGACACTCGACCGCAGTTGAGGCGTCCATCTGAGAGAGACTCCGAATACAGAGGCATCCCCGTTTACAACGGATGTATAACGAGATTTCCCGAGCGGTTTCAGTCCTTCGCCGTATCTCCAAGTTCACAGTAAGTTAGGTCTGTTTCCGCCGAGGGTCGAGGTCGCGGGTCGTGTACTAACGTTCTAGCCGCAACCGACCTCTGTCACTGTTGAATCTGTTCTCTCGGCGAATTTCTATTACACCGTCGTTTGCGAAACGCCAACTGCTGATTAGATGGTCGCTGTCCAGGTAACGAGATCAACTCTATAAGAAAGCAATGGAGTCTGCTCGTGGAGTAAAACAGTCGGCAAAGAAAATCTGCTTTGTCCTTGAGTCGCTATTATTTTTCACGTTTTATTTTCTATGGCTATTTAGAAACGTGGGAAGAACTTTTAGAAACGTATCCATATTAGTAGGTATATTTAGGAGAATTTCAGAGATTTTGTGATCGTGTCTAGAAATTTCAATTTATTTATTTTTTTAATTTTTTGGGTTTTATAAACGTGTTTTGAATTGTTTTTATAACAAGTAGAAATTAGATGACGTTTGATTTTTATCGTCAAGTTCACACATCAAAATTCGGAATAATTCGAATTTAGCGTGATTATTTTTGCGTGGTTTTCATTTTTGAGCTATCTGGCTTGAAAAATCGTCCGATTTTCTTCAGGTTCAAATCAATCAGATTTAAGTGGTTTTGGTTGAATTTGAACAAAACTGTTCGACTGTTCCAGTAAGTTATACTGGAAAAGCTACTCTCAACCCTCTTCACCTTTTGAGCATACGAAATCTTAACCATGTTTTGTATCATTAGGAGTTCTCAAGGAATTTTCAACTTCCTCAATGTTTTAGACAAAAGTCTTCATTAGCAAGTGTTTCGTCAGCTATACGAAAAAATTAATTTCGAGAGATTGATTCATTGAAGATGATTCCGTTAGGAATCTATAAATGTGGCACTAGTCGGAGATGTGTGGCCTTGTTCGTCCTCTCTACCTTCACACACTCAAAACGAGCACTTTATTTTGACTCTCCGGATGACATGACAGTTCCGACCTCGCATCGACGTCCCGCGAACGGAAGCCGTCTGCGGAGAGCTGAACTAATAGGCAGTCGTCCGAATCCGAACTGAGGAAATGACGAACGGTCAGATTCGTTCCGTTAGAAAAACTGGTTTGCGAATTCAAAGTGTAATTACTTTGCTTGATATGAATCAGCGGCTCGGTAAAGCGAAGGGGAAGCCTTTGGCCAGATTTGATGGCAGGAATATTTAAAAGGGAATTTTATCAGAAGAAATATCCTCAGTTTCCGATGTTTTCGAGATGAAGCTGTATTTGGGATTGATTTCGGCCACTGATTCGCAATACCTGATTGCTCTCATAGATCTTGAGTTATTGCAGATATGATAATGTCAACAGATTGTCAATATGCGAATAGCGCGGAAGTACTGTATGTGACACTGATAAAAATCAGGCATCATTCAATCGTCCTCCTGAACATTTTAAGACCTCGAACGATCCATCTGTCGATCCGTCACCACAACTCCTACAATTTTGATCCGATTTCGATGGGATTATATAATTTCAATCGTTATGATTTTTAAACTGTTCCCAATAAATTCAATTACGTTCAGATCAGCATCGGTGCATTTTGTCAAAGCGTTAGCCGTGCATTTTGCATGATCATTTTCCTCGAAAAAACGCTCAACGCTGATCCCGACCTTCCGGCGCCGATAGTTCGGTAGCCTCACGTGATTCCAACCCTTGGCATTGGCATCACACGCGTGATTGGAACTCGTCGTTTATCAAAGGTTTGGACCCGAGCCAGTTAGTTCGTCCTCGACCGTTCCCCAGCTTTTCGCATTTCTCCTTTTACACACTCGAGCAAGCTATAATGCACGGTCGCAAGAACGTCAAACGTTTCGTTTAGAAGCGCTTCCCTACATCCTCTGGCTGGCACGATTGACTTTCTTTGCAATCTCGCTCCGGAAAAACTCGGAACTTTACCCGGGTAATTCCGCGAGAAAATTGCAGCTAATTCCTGGACAAAACCGCCGATTAGGGTTTAGATTTTTTTTTTTTTTTTTTTTTTTTTTTTGGAGCATTCACTTGAATAACAGAGGAACAACAATTGAAATACAATGTAAGCTGCAAATGCGCTCGCCCCAGTTTAAGTTAGAATATTTATCACATCTTAAGATATACCTTAGAAGAATATAAGACCTTATATGGATTTTTTAAATTAATATTAGCAACATTTAGAACAAGAAAAAATCTGGAAATGTGAATTGTATAATTTGGATAATTCGCTCGTCAACAATATTCAACATTTTTATACATGATTGAGCGAGATATGGAACTATGGTTCGGACTGATGCAACCATAAAAGATTCCAATGAGGAGATGGAAGTTTTCAATCTCGAAGCGAACAAAGGCACAATTTTACGCAATCTGTTACATAAGGTAACAATATGGAAACCTCACGATCCACCTGACGGGGATAACTGTCTGACATTTAACAGTTTCATCTGGAACAGTTTGGGGAGAAATGGCAAGTATTATCGCCTGGCTTGATGATAGAAGTATTACGTCACGAAATGGCAATTATATTAAACTGAAGTTAAATTGTGAACAGTCATCATTTTTGCATTATGTAGATTATTCGGATTCGATCATTTCATTCAATGTGATAACTCATTTTTCTGCGAATTTTGTCACGAAATGTCACGCGATTTTGTCTGCGAATTTAGCCGGCGAATATTTTGTCACCCATAAATTAATCATAAAAGTAATCATCGATTATAATAATTTCGTCGGTCGTGAAAGAATAATTCAACATTTTCAACTTCTAGATCGTTTTCATTTTATTTGTAACCGACTCCTCGAGGAGGAGTCTCTAGTTGACTTGTGAATTCGTATTTTCCAACGTTTTCTAAAAAAATATTTGCTATCAATTTCCATAGATTTTTGGACGCTGAATCAAATGAGACCATCGCGGGGTCGATAGCTTTATTGGTTCTGGAGCTATAAAAATCGTTCTATACTCGTGAAAATGCTCGTCGAACACTTTTCAACTGGAGCGTTAGGCGAAAAATTTCGCTTTTTATTTTAAAATTAAAAAAAATAAAAATGATTCAAATTATAATAGTTGCTACGGAGCTCAACGTTTGGTATTGGTTGATCAAAAACTAGATCATTTTTAGGCCAATCAGAGTTTTTTCATGCAAATATTTTTGAGGTCATTTTTATTATTATTATTGTTTTCAAGTTTCTTCCTTATAATTATTTATCCATTTCCTAAGGACTGATTTTTTCCGCGTGGCTTACTAACTGGTAAATATGGCTGAACTATGAATACACATTGCCAAGATAATAATAATGCGTAATGCACTGTGTTTAGGTAAAACGGGTAATTTGAGAATATCCAGTGGGTAATTTCAAAGGTTGTTATTCGCATTTCGTCACGCGACCGCCGTTAGAATTTCGTCGCGTACTTACCCTGCAAAAACCACTCTACACCTCCCATTACTTTGTAAATACAATAGCATATTTTTATTCCTTTATTTTCAAACGTATCCAATCTTCTAACGTATCTACTTTCTATGTGTAGGGGTAGACCGTCAACATACGTAGCTACTGCGATCGCAAACACCTCGGCCCGGATGTTTTTCCGAAAGACCTGAGAAGCTGTGTCGTCGGTGCGGTAATCCTTTGAGCTACACCGTTAACTTGGTCTAATGGCCAAGTTTCTCCCTGCCCAAGTCTCCGTAATTAATCATGAGACCTACCGGAAACACCCCGTCCCGCCGGGTGAATACTGAACTAATTTGAGCACAAACTTGTTCTGACAATATACGACGGTGGAACCTGCTCGGGAGAACTGCCGAGTCTTGAAGCTCACCTGCAATCGTCGGTCGTTCAATCGTTTGTTCCTCAGCCTGAAACAATAGGGAAAAATTGTGAGGGCGAGTCGATCAGAATCAATTATATTATCATTATTCGAGCTGATTCTAAATCTTTTCGAACCTTCATTTGACAGCTCGCCTTTTGAAATTCACAAGAAGCTCTTGGCCATCTATGAAGAAGGAACGGTGATCATCTTACACCAATATTTTACTTATTTTCCTAGTCGTCGCATTTTTTTATGTCCATGGGGAGTGAGGAGGGAAAAACTAGGCGACTCATTCTTCGATTCTTTATTTGCTGGCCGAGCACTTACGCCCGATCGGGCATCTTCAGGGCGAAATGGAGCCACGTGGGCTGTGGACGGCTCCACGTCGCCCTGAAAATGCCCAAACGGGGGAAAGTGCTCGGCTTTCCCCCTCACACCCCCTGGACTAATATTTTAGTTTCGGCTAGTACATTCCTGAACATATAGAGGTTTAGAGACAATATCTGACCTCATGAACATTATTTCCCAATGGTTAATCACACGGAAGGAGAGAGGAAGGGTTCACCAGGGGATTGTTTGTACCTCCCTAGCCACAACTATGAAACCGCACGAAATCTCAGCATGAATAAATGAATCCAGCCCTCCCCTCTCAAAATTTAATGTTTTACAACTCTATGTACGTAGAATCTGAATATCTAATAAAAATTAATGAAAAATAAATTTCGATGAAACTATAAAAGCTACATACTTGAAATCGTCACCAGAAATCAATCTTGGTCTGGTTCAAGGCAGCCTACTCGTATACTCTTCTTGTATTTTGATACAAACGCAGGCCACGGGACGGGAAAAAATAGGCGACACGTTTATTGAGGAACAGGGATTCAAGTGTTTAAATCTCATCAACGAAAGTGGCTACGCTAAGCTGACAACTAACAGAGCTTGCCAAGCTTGAAAAACAGTGATAATCCACGGTAGAAGGTTTGTTAGTGTTTCATTTTCAGCTTATCAAGTTTTGAAGGACCTTTGGTCAACCCAAGTTCGAGGCTTCAACCAACGCTCTGGAAATAATTCCATCATCTCCTCGAATTCGACGAAAAAAAAAAAATTTTCCATCGCAGAGCAGCGCGTGACCGTAGATCGTCTCAATAATACAGTCGATGACAACTCCACATTTTCCCGAAGCTCTCAGCGTGGCATTTGCTCGATGGAATCGTCGGACCGCAATTTCCCGCAGTTGAGAGAGCCCGTGAATAGAGAGCACCTCCAGCAGCTGCGAAATGATCTCGAAATCGCTATAGGGAACCGGAACGTGTAATTCACCCTGCCGATAAGACCTTGAGAGAAAGGAGAGGATTTAATCTTGCGTCTCTCGATGGCAGAACACAAGAGCCCACTTATGGCGGCCGTTCTTCTTTTCCTGCAGTCGAATAGGGCGTGAGAACACAGCAAGGCGGAAGGTAATGCATTCGAGCATCACATATTGCAGTCGAAATTCTTGAACCATCCACGCCGCATTTCCGCATTATATTCAAACGATTACCTGAGAGGCGAGATACGGATTTTTCCAGCTTATAATTTTCATCAGTTCCACTCAAAAAATCGACGACCTTTAGAGCGAAATCTATTGGGGTAAAAATCAGGAAAACTCGCGCTTCGGAATTATTTCCACTCGGTTCAGTTACGAAATTTATTCAGGTCGGTAGATAACATATCGCTTTTGAAATAATCCGGCTCGACTACGAACTCGAATTAAACCTACAATGCTAATCTCTTCTACGTTTTTGATTACGCCTTGCCTGCACGTGACGTTTCGGATGAGTACGATCCTCTCCCGAATTCCAGAAAGGCAATAAGGACCGAGACTTCGCGGTCGGTTCCGCTTATTTGATCCTCCCTCACCTGTCGGTCCAATATTTAGCAAAACTCGGTTCACACTGGTGCGGAAAAAGTAGCGTATGAAAAACGTAGATGGTGAATTATGGAAGTTCTATTGACCTTAATCCAGTCTTATGCAAATTAATGTTATTTAAAATTTGCGTAGACTAATGGGAATTTCTGAAAACAATTTTAACTTGGGTCGATAAGCGATGAAAAAATTACACTGAGAATTTGAATTAAAATATTATGTTATTCATTGGAAATTTAATGCTCGATTCTAATCTTTCAACAGAAATACTATTGCGGGTGCAGTTTTATTCTATATCCATATTTAACAAAAAAAAAAAAAAAAAAATATTTCCAGATATTTTTTAGATAGGTATACGGTTTAAAAATTATCCAGATTTAGTACAGTAAATGCAATACTATGAGTGAGCTAACTATTTTCAAATTTGAACTCTCTAAGCCCACAAAGAATTAAAGACGAGAATTGATTCACAAGTTATGCTATCTCAAACAAAGCTTCAGACAAATGTGAATTACTCCCTTATTGTGTTGAGTATAACTAATTTTATACCATCGCTAAAAAGTTCATAATGAGTACATTTTTTCTAGCATGGTTTGAATTGGTGCTCAAAAAACCAGAAAAAATTAAATATCCGTATTACGTTTACAGTTACATTAATTTCCTTCTTTAAAGGCCATATCGAGGTAAAAAGTTACCTTAATAGAAAGTGAAGACCTCAAAACCAAGAAAAACAATAAAATCGAACAATTTTTCCAGAATGTCGTACAGTCAGAAGTTGCTCTTTTCATGAAAATCGCGTTACCCATCATTTCTCCGACCTAGATAGATTCAATTTAAAAAATAATAATAATAAAATAAAAATAAAACTGAACACCATACCTAAAAAAATCCACAGATCGCTCGAGTAAACGAAAAAATCGACATTTCAACTTCCATTCCACAAGTTCGGGAATTCTTTATTAATAACAGACGACAAGAGAAACAAGTTTCAACCACTCTTGTGGTGGTAAGTGAACAATTTGAAATATACCAAGCAAAACCACTCTATATAATACAAGACGAAGTATTTACTATTCTGCTATCGTATCTACTTTAAAAGTCACTTGTTACTGTACCGAAGTTTGATTAATTTTGTTCCTAGTTATAAAAGCAATATTTCATCGGTCGAGAGGATTTTTAAAATATTGCTATCAGAAGCGGAGTTCAACCGGATATTTACCTATAATCGAGATATGCTGAGAAGGAGTTATTAATAATAAAAATCTACTCGTTTTCATCGACTTAATGAGATTTATTTTCTTCGAACTCCGCTGAGCACGGAAAATGACTTTTCGAGCGAAAAATTCCAAGCGTTTTCTCACGGGAACTTTTTCAATTTCCCTATCAATATTTCGCACCGATCCGCAGCTATGTAAACGGCCTTGGCCTTGTATAGGCTAACGCGAAATAACAAAGTTTAGTTTCATTAGCGGCTCTCCGAGTTCATCGTGCAAGATGCCGGTTAATTTGCTATAAACTCAACATGCTTTCCTTTATGCGGCGCTCTTTTTGAAGGAGTCTGAGGTTGAAACTCAGATGCAGACGAGCGAGATGAAGATGGGATAAAGAGATTGCAATAAGCTTCGGGCGTTCGGCGAACTCCTAATAAATCTCTAAAAACTGCGATTTTTACAAATTCAACATTTTTCAGCGTTGCGAAATTTTCCACCGTTTTCTACGCTTTTGGAGTTTGACCTCGTTTAATGTAGGTTCGCCGAATGCTTGTGTGAACCGGGCTTAAAACGAAAACTCGCTCTTTCGCCCGAGATACGTCGTACGTGGGAGGATAATATGTCCGTCCGGTAATACAGCTTTCTCAAGAGCACAAAAGCAGCTTTCCATCATTTAGAGACGGCAGAGCAACGAGCGGTCGAGTGAGAAGCACTAATTTTTTCTTCCTTCTAAAAATATAAAAGTTACACAAAAATTCAGAACAGTAATTAAGTAAGTTATTAAGTATATATATTATGTATAAATCTTGCCATCTAATGATTGAAACACAAACCACAAAAGCATTACTTTCTGTAGCTAATTGCCACTGAATTTGTCCTAAAACTTTTTTCTATTCCACTGAAAATACAAATTTTTGAAATTTGAATTTTTTTTTTTGTGTTTCCGACAACTTTCACAAATTTCAGGCAAGTACCAATTCAATTACACCGTTGGGAAAAAGTTTCCTGATTTTTCAACGCCGAAAAAACTTGGGAGAACTTGGGGTGGAATTGAAAAAAATCCGTCTCAGACTATATTCACCAAATTCCTGTAGCAGAAACATAAAGATATGCGAAAAGATGCTTCAAAATGTCAACTTTCTGAAGGATTCATGGAATTTATTTTTGATCTCGAATTTCAGAGAGAAAACGAGGTTTAAATGCGAAAAAAACTTCTTCTTTTTTATAAATCGTGTTTTCTTTATTTATTTTTTATAAGTCGCTAAGCCAGCTTGTTTCAACTTCTTATTTTTACACTGAATCGAACGAATATGCCGTAGGACGACTGTTGTTTTAGTACCTTCTTTTATGACTGGAATCAGTCCTTATCTTTTCCCCTGCTTAATTGACTTAATTTTTGTTCCTACCTACCTTCTCTATTGTACCTACAATAGAGAAGGTTCTCTATCGCTCCATTTGCCGTGATCTCCAACATTTCGTTCAATTCTTTTTAATGTCGACAGCCCCAAATGAAGAAAACTGCCGAATTATTTAAATCGTGGCACTCAGAGAGATTCGCTATTCGATTCAGCAAGAAAACTTTCTTTAACGCGAGGTAATTCTATTTTTTTTTTTTTCCGAAAGATGTGTCAGAAAGTCAGCATTCTGCAGCATTTATCGAATTAATTTTCGCTCTTGAATATCAGATGGAAAACAAGATTTGAAAGTGAATAACGATTTTTCCGGCTTAATCGATTTTGACATAATTCACGTTTCAGGTCTCAAAATTTCAAAATTAAGGCCTTAGAAAGCAAGGAAATTCAAAGCTTTTTCCAACGGTGTTACCGGATTTACATTTGCATGCAAATTGAGGGAGTTTATAGCCATTTTAGTGAAGCGAGGTCCAAAACACGAAAAATAATTTAAAAATGGCATTTTTAGTGGGGTAGAAAAAAAAAATGTATAGGAAGATTCTGGTCGGAAAATAGTTTCAAAACGCGTAAAAGAGTTATAAGCGTAGTTTCGAGTGACAGAATTGACTCGGCCGTGGCATGTGAAATGAATTGCAAAGGAAACGAGCTCCGTTGGGATGTAAACCGGAACAAATTTCCCCTTACACGGAAAAGTTCGGTTCTAAAGCCTAGCGTGCTTATTATAGCGCTTTTTAGCGTGCCAAGAAAACGCGATCGCTCGAATTTCTTCACTTGTTCGCTATTACCTGTCAAGGACGAGGCCTCTACAGAACGAAAGAGCTGTTCCTCGCGCTAAGGTAATTCCGAATCAATTGCTTCTAACATGAAATCATTTATCGTTTTCAAGTGTAAACAAAACGCTGCAAATTATTGTTCGTCTACGTATATAGGAATATAAAGAATCGGAGAATCAATCGGTTCTCCACCTTGTAAAAGGAATTTAAACTTGACGAACCGGTGACGATAATTGTGCGCGCATCAGATCCAATCGACCTGCTTCGACCTCAATATTTGAACTAGAAAACCTCAACTCGGCCTGGCGGTTTTCAGCGGCGAACGAAGCAAATCTTGCTGCAGGGAAGCGAGTCAACAACTCTCCCTCGATGCTGCTGAATAATGAAGACCCGACTGTCATGGTCACAGCTGCGGCTAGCGAGCGAAGGTTTTGCATCGGGACAATTGACGCGGTAGCCGACCGATTAATATCCTATGAGAAACGGCCGGACGGCGGTCGAGAGTTAAATTTAGGCGATTGAAGGGTTGCGTGATGTGGTAATGATGCACTGTTTGCAAAAATACCTGCTCAACTGCCTAATTTACAATCGATTTGTATCCAACGGCCTTCATAAGCGGCGAAGCAGTTGCCACAGTTGACCTATATCTTGACAATATCTAAATTACGAAGATTTAAAAATAAAAAATAAAAAGTAGGTGATACGATTTTCCCATCACGAAATATTTCTCGTTGGAATGGAACGAAAGGGCAAGTCCACTTTCTCACCAAATTCGATTTTGAGCGACTCACAATTTTTTTTTTTTTTTTTTTATAGGGACGATGGATGGGAGAGGAGGAAAGGGAGTGCATGCTTTATTATCAAATGACTATTTTTTATAGTATAACAAAATCGAAAAGACATGCAAATAATTATGGTCAATATACCATCTGTTAGAGTTCGCTCCATTAATTAATTATTACTGTACAGACTATTAGGCGCTCGACAACTTTTATTCATTTAATTCGTCCCACAGCTTCGATTGTTTTTCAAGCACTCGTGGCCTAAAGCGGGGTTTACAGGCGATCAAAATAGCTGGCCATAGGCGAACTTTCCCTTCAAAAATCGCTGCAAGGGATCATTTCATCTCAAAAATCATTTATGTTTGTGGATGTTGTTAACAAACGCCATGAAAATCGGCAAATAATTCGAAACAGGAATGTCCTGAGGTATCTTTTGGGAACCTCGAATTTTTCAACCTCCGAAATCGTCGGAATCGATTTTTTTACACCGACATTGTTATTCCTGGATACATTGAGACCTATAGAAGCGAAAAAGGAGAAGAAGAAAGTCATAAGTCAAATCAAGTCAAGTGATCAACTTGAAAGTTGATCAAAGTTGAAAAACATGAAAACGGTGTAGTACTAAAACTGGGTAAAAATGATAAATTTACGTAGTTTTGTCGTCAAATTCGGATTCAGCGTTGAATTTCCTATAAGAATGACTTTCAAAATCGCTTAAAAACCGAAGTTTAATTTTTCACCCTTGTCGATGTCAGCCGGTTGAAAACTCAATTTACGGAAAATAATTTCTGTGGCGCTGTTTAAATTTTTTTCACCAAACTTTTTGCTATTTACATGTGCAAGGCATTCAAATGAAGACTCCTGCATAATAAAACAATTGATTCACATAAATTTTGACCAGGAAAAGCACCGTTAAAGGTCGATTTTGGAGAGTTTAAAAACCGATTTTTTTGGACCACTTGCAGATTTTTCCGAGATTTGAAAAAAATCACAAAAATACATCATGGTATGATACAACTTTCCTAAAAATTTCAGATTTTTATCTCCATTGAGAGCCATGTAAAAAATCGTTAACTGATCGGTTCAAAAAAATCGCAGGGGTTCCCCTTGGATTTTTCGTGAAAAATTTTTTGATTTAGATTTCGCTCAAATTCAGCATAATGATAGTTGATTATGTGTATATCAATAATATATGCTTCATTCTTCATTTATTTCGCACCAAATTGATGAAAAAAATGTTCAAAGTTGAAAAATGTGTTTTTTTCTGTCTATTTCATCAATATTGTTCAATAAAACAGGAATGGTAGAAAAATGGATAGGTACATTAGATGTGGACAGTTAAATTACGGAGGAGCCTAACAAATTGTTGCATAATATTTCTTCAATTTCTTTAGTTAACGATTTTTAACAGGCGGCTGAGTATGGCCATTTCTCAGCATAAATTAACACTACTTTTCATGATGCAATAATGAAAAAAATTAACAATTAATAGCTAATAAAAATCACTATTAAAGAAGTAATTAATATTTAAAAATAAATGAATAAGTGGGTCGGATAATAGTGACTGTCATAATAAAATCAAAGTGAAAACAATAATAACTAATTGTTTGCTTGTTTGCATAGATCACACACAGTACTACCATGAGGCGTTCGAGTGACTAAGTGCAAAACGACAGAGAGGAGCTGTTTTCTTCAAGAGGGAAAGAGCTTATTATTTGAATTTTTACTTTGTATAGAAAAGAAGCTGAAGAAAAAAGGGGGAGCAAAAAAGTGATTGAGGGAGGATTTGGAAAAATTCGGGAGTAATGGTGTCTACGTTTTGGCGGTGTTTTCCACCCAAAAGAGAAGACACTGCATTCCTAGGGACAAGATGAAGGCTCTGGCCTAGATAATTTCAACGAAGACCATAATTAAAATTTAAAACTGGGCATGAAACTGGACCGGTAGTCGGGAAGTGGATTTGCATTCAGATTCTGGTACTATAACCAATGAGCTTATCTTCATTTGTCTAGAATCGTTTGTCTAGTGGTGTACCTTTTTCAGCTTTTATGCAGACTTTTTATTATATGCAACTCTAAGGTATTCGATTACCTTGGGCGTCGAGAACAAAAGCGGTACAGCTGACCGCTGTTAATATTGGATGCAGGTAAGGGTTGCGGAGCGACCAAAATAACAGCCAGCAGAAGAGGGCTGGAGGCGAGCGAGATATTTAATGGGTTCTCATTCTGAACCGCCCCCAGTTTCGTTATCAACGTAGGCGGTCCGCCTCCAGTCCGCGTAGCTGATGCTATCGTTAGAAGAGCTCGAAGGAAATTTCGTCGGAACGATGCGGTCGGATCGAAGGAGCGTTCAGCTGAGCGTTGGTGTACTTTTGCCCTGCAATGGAGAAGCTACTAGTACCTATGTTGAACACCGAGTTTAGTATTTCATACCTTCGGTCATCGTAAACTCCCAGACTAAGAGCTATGATAACACTTATACCGATGGAATCTCGTAAAGCCTGCGCGAACCGCCAGACTATGGCACGCATGTTAGCAACTAAGTTACTGTAACGTTTAACGCTGGAATCTTTCGTTTTACGACAGCGTTTACAACGTAAACAAGAGGAGTTTCCCTCCTCGCCAAAATTTAACTGCGAAACTCGACAAAAAAATAACAACCTCAGGATTCGAGTTAGGGCAAATCGAATAAAGAGAAAAGCGTCTTCTAAAAATTGTCCTGCGGTGTGCATTTTTTTCTTAACTTTTTTCCTGATTCAATGATGATTTCAAGTCCAGGGGGTTGCGGAACGGGGGGCTTTGAAGGGAATGCTTGGGAGGGGCTGAAAGGTGACTTTCGTCGGTTTTCTTCTTATTGCGCGTAACCTCAAGAATGTACACCCCGCGGAAAATATTGCTCCGCACAAAATGGAAGATCATTATATTGAGCGTCGACTGAGCCTCAACCTCGAATTCGCCCTCGGAAAAACGGTCTACGGGGAGAAAAACAAGGCGGATCGTTCTCGAGTCTAATCCTTAGCCGAATCTTTACGGAAAAATTGACAATCCCATGAATAAGTTGAACGCTACCAGAGTTCATAGTTATCATCGTCTTTTACCGCAAAAATCGAGCATTTTCAACCCTTGACGAATTCCATACTTTTAAATTTAAGCAAGAATTTTTATTATTTAATTTTTTTTCTCCTATAAACTACTGCTTTCTATTCGAAACCGTGTATTTCAGTTCTAGAATTTTTCCGTTAGTCCAGATCACTCATAAACCGTTATTTCATTAGAATAGAAAGCAATTTGATATTAAATAGTCCTCCGTAAGATTTACCAACTTCAATTGTCGAGGTAGTGTTTGACGTTAAAAACGGGTCGGAGAGAGAAATTCAGCCCGCCCTTTGACAAGGATGAAATTACTTACCCGCAAAGACTGGGAAAAGTTTTTTGTTAAGAGAAAACGGAATTGAAGACAAATATTTCTCTAATTTAATAGGGATGTAATACCTTTGTTCTGTAACGGGAGTTTTCGTGGAGCTGGGGTACTTAAAGTTTCACCGAACAAAAGAACCTTTTCCCCATTAAACAGTGCGGATATTTTATTCTGGCAAAGAAGTAACTGTAACCTATTCGAACGTTTGGTGGATATTATCGATTCGCATGTTTTCAAGGCCAGTTTTGGCTATAAAGGAATTAAATTTTATTTTGAAAAGTCCAGTTTTCTCCTTATTTTGGTAATTTACTGTTTAATCAGACTTCAGGTCTTTTAAAGCGGAATAGAAAAACATAATCTCAAAGGTTTTTTTTTACTTCCATGTTTACGTATTTCACTAGTGCGTTTTTTTTTTTTAAATTTGATTTTTAAAGGCCGGAAAAATGAATATATTTGAACATTCAAGGTCTTGAAATGTTTGGGACGGCGATTGAATGATTCCTGATTTTTATCAGGGCCACATACAGTACTTCCGCGTTATTCGCATATTGACAATCTTTTGATTTTTACAGACCGCAAAAATAAATATATTTGACCGCTGGGGGACTTTAAATTTTTCCATACGACAACTGAATATCACTTGAATTTTTATTATTGGGCTCACACACCGTACTTTCTCGTAATTCGCGTTTTCAGTTATCTTTATTTGTGCACTATTGTATCTTTGGATCTCCTTGCTATAAAAATGACTCCATTTCACAAAACGTATTTTGTATTTATTGGATCACACACCGTACATCCGCCTTTTGCCGTTTTTCTCTGTAACGATTTTTACAGACTGCAGAAAAATCAATAACTTTGACGCAGGCTGTTTATAAAAATTACCCCATTTCACAAATCTTGGCTTGTATTGTTATGCTAGGCTCACATACTGAACTTCCGCATTTTTAACCTACTTTGTGCGTATTTCTATTTTTGCGTTCTCCCGCCTAGTTTTTCAATAACAGTTGTAGAAAAATAATGTTTCACCCTTAGTACAAGCTTCTTGATTTTATAATTGGTTACTCCTGTTACCGGCTCAAACATGGAAGTACATTATTATCTATGCACACTTGTGGTTTTTTATTTAATCGTCAAAATAATGTTCCGGATCGAGTAATGCTATTTTCCAGACTGGACTATCTAGATGTTAAGTTCGTGGACATTGGCTGTTAGCGACTAGCCATCGAGATCCATACGCCACAGAAATAAGATGGAGGGGATGCCGAATTAGACGCTCCCTTCGAAGCAAGTGGCTGACAAGGGCAAGAGGCACGTAGGAACTGCGATTGGCCCACTAGACATGGAAGCTATCATCAATCTTGCCTTCCAAGGGTTTACTGTCAACTCATGTAACTCCCATCGGTTGTACGTTTCATACACTGCCATCATTCAAACGAAGACTCCATCGAACCTTGGGTTTCACTCACCGTACAAATATATACGAATCCGTCTTGATTTGGGAAAGGATATTATAGTTCGAGCGATCCAGCTTAAAAATGGAGTTAATTCCATTAAAACGGCGGGAAGTAAGCCGTTAAATACACGCGTGTACTCAGATTTAAAACCTAATCGATCATCCAGATAAGAGCGGAAGAGTGCGATTTGTGATTTTCGAAGCCTGTAAAAAAAATCAATTCCTTAGGACCAGAACATTTAAGAATTTCGCCGTTTCGCACAGAAGTTCATAATTGCCTCGGAGCGATTTCATCATCGCTAATGGAAGCTAATGAACTTGATGATGCTAAAAAATACCATCGCTGAAATTCGAAGCGCCAGAGGGTGAATTAGTGTAACCAATTCTAACGATAAAGACGGCTATGAGGAGGCGGATTATGTTCGGTTAATGCGTTGTGGTCTCTCTGGAACGGAGACGATGGTAAACTGATGCGGTCTTGCTGATCAAGTTGTTGAGCTGTCAGTTAAATTGTCCGTCACTTCCCCCTCACGTTCCCACACGCTTCGCTAGGCCCAGCATTAGCATCCGCAATCCCTAACCCAGGCTGGCTATCTGATTTGCAATACGGTTTCGAATTACATGAATTTCTCGCTCGGCTTATGCAGAACGTTTGTTGTATGTCTTCTTCGTTGGTACATGCTTATGGCGAGATAGGATTAAAGTATCGTTGCATGGAAAAATCATACGAACTGAAGTAGAAAGGAAACAGGAAGGGGTTCGCGAGGGGGTAATTGAATTTATTTTTAACTATTTAGCCGCCGATATTTTGAGTAAGGGCACATCACCTGTCGCCTCTTAGATCTCCCTCGATCTTTTTAAACTCCAAGCATGACAACGCGCCACGCCAAATGACTGTTGTATTGAATTTTTTCCCCCGATACACTGACTTATTTTCTCTTAATTGCTATTCCTTGTAAAAACTCTCTCAGCGGCAAGTACAACCAAAGTTTCCCCTTCATATTTCCTCCCTTGGCAAATCAAAACCAGTGCGGCAAAAAAAATTTTTTTTTGCAAAAAAATTTCTGTCTGTCCGCCGTACACCTTACTCCGTCAACACTTTTCCGGCCAAACTATAATAGCTACATTCTTTTCACCAAAAATCAAGCTCGTGAACCATCGCCCAATTCGTGAACCACTTTGCTAGCTCAATTTTAAGAGTATTTTTGGGGGGTTCGAGGAGGAGGAAATTCCTATTTTCGAATGTTTCTTGGACAAAGGTGTCTTTGGTATCAATTTCTATAGATTTTCAGACGCTGAATCGCATGAGAGGCGAATGCGACGCGGGGTCGATAGCTTTATTGGTTCTCGAGTTGTTGCAGCTTTTGTGTCAAATTTGGGAGATTTTGAGAAATTTGGCTTGAGGGTATAACTCGAGAGTTCTTGGAGCTTTAAAAATCGTTCTATACTCGTTTGAATGCTCATCGAACACTCTTCAACAATACTGTAAGGCGAAAAATTCCGATTTTAATTTGGAAATTAAGAAAAGTAAAAATTATTAAAATGGCAATAGTTGCTACGGAGTTTTCATCTATAGTTACCATCTGTTTTTCGGTGGGAACGTTCACAAATATTCGGAATAATTACTGGAAAATAATTATGGATAGTCTCCTTAAATCATTATTGAAGCGAAGAATAATAAACCACTGTACATTCATTTGCAGCGTTTTTATTTCGCTGCCCACAGCTCTAGTGTTGAATTATCTTTTTCTCGTTGCATATCGGGTTACGCTCCTCTTATGAATTAATTAAGACAGAGCCCGCCTGGAAAATACGGGACTCGTTTATTTAATCCGGGCGAACGTAAAGGAAATGAAGTGATCTTCTTCGAGGTTGATCTAGAATAGGGAAACTTGATACGATGATGCCCGACCGGAAGCCACCAATCGGCCATAGGCATTCATCGGAAATCCATAAACCGATATAACGGCCTCATATTCCTGAATGGCGTCCGCCTTTTTAAGCCCGGAACAGCAGCGATGATATTCGAGACGATCGTAAAGGGGCGGACGCACGGCCGGGAGTACACGTCAGGGCTTCGATTGTTACCCCAACGTAAAATATCTGATCAAAATAGTTTTCTGATGATGCACTCTTCTCAACGGTCGTTACCTCAGATTTGGCTTATTTTTCGTAATTCTACTGAGCCCATTGCGATAAATACAATGTGTGCTGGATCAAAATTCGTAACAATCGAATTGTAAAATTGAAGTCTAACGGGTGAAGCACGAAGCTTTCTTTCCCTGAACAGAATTCCCATCGATCTCTCAACAGAATTGGAACCGTTTGTGGAATTTGTCAACAGTCCATCGACAGTTTTTTAAATCTTATATTTTTGAACACTATACCGAACCGAACCAGTACGAAATAGATTATTTAACATTTCTTGAGTTGTGGCAGCTTTCGTGAGCAATTTTAAAGCATTTGAGGCTTAAAACGTGATGGTATACTGTAGTGAGTCTCTCGTTCACTTATAAAGTAGTCAACACTAGTATTATGCTAAATCGGTTCCGAACGCTTCTCAATAATCGGCCCAAGCGGAGGCAAAAGAGAAAAGACGAGTAAAAATTCAGCATCGCCGAGCTTTACACGGAATAACCGAGGTTCATTATCGTTTGTGAGACGACCAAGTCGAAACGCTTGATGCGAAATGTTCGACGGCGAGTATTGAGCCGGAATGGTAATGGGCTGAGTCGAACGGCTGGCTCGTCTCCATTTATGACTGACAATACACACCAAGGACGAAACGTTCATCAAAACCTATTCAAAGCTAGAGACACGTAATTGATTGAATATATTTAAAACATTCCCCGGCACCCGAGCGTTTTCGTCGCTTCGTAAGCAGAGGATTAATTTTTTCTACTGGGAGGAGCATCATTTGGCATAGGCCAAAACTCAATTCGAAATTAAGATATATTTTTACTCAAATATCAAAGACTGAAAAAATTTTGCGAGATTGATTCCATAATTAATCAGTTTCAATTGTAGAGGTACTCATCGCATTTACATCAAAAGCACTATCTCAAGACAAAGAACAAGAACAAAGTTAATTGAGGCGATATAGACGTTTTTCGTTATTTTCTTGCCCGACCACTTTCACCCCTAGGCCATTCTCAATGCCATGTAGAACAATTAGGTTTCTACAGCACGGGCGAGCTTGTGAAAAAAAATTGAGTCCTCTTTTGTTCCTTCCCGTAAACGATCAAAGTATTAATGCACCTTAGAACGAATGGAATAAATCGGTGTACAAAGTAATCAAATCAACCTGCAAAAAAGTTAAAAACTCAACATATTTTTTTTCTAGTTGAAATATGAAACCATAAATGTTTTATGATATCCAGACGTTCAATTGTGTAAGATATACTTTTTGTATGATGTAGTACGTACGATGTTTGCTATTCTTGTGACACTGAGTTACGATTCCGTTATTAATAGACCGCGCGTACTTCAAAATAGACAGACTTAATAATTTAAGGCTAATAATTAAAAAAAAATTTTTTTTGAAATTTCAAAATTTAAAAAATAAATTTTTATGATGCCTTCTCTTAGTCGTGCGTCGTGAGCAACCTCCAATTTTTAAATAAAAAATTATTCCTTTTAGTTGCCGAGAAAAAATGAAAATAAATTCGGGTGACAGCATCGCCATCTATCGACGGAGAATATCACTACCTGCCACTGGACATTAGCCTTAAGTTAGCGTAAGATTCGCTGAAATCAGTTATATTCCTCAAGTGGAAAAGCATTTAAAAGTGTGCGACTAGGAAGGCGAGCGCTCGTTCATTCGGAAGCTAATGGGATACGAGATTCCTCTTCATTATTCAGCACTTTTATATGGCACCGCACATTTACCATCAAACGTACACTGACTAATGTATCTTTAATTCAGCTCCCTTCCTAATCGTGCTGAAAGCTAATCTTCCCAGCGTCCTCGCGTTACGGCGACCCTGCGTCGTTACGCTAAGGAAATGACGATGAAAAAATATATTGAGCGACGGCTTTTGTCGCGAGGAAACAATCGTTTACGTCTTGTTCCGCTCGGCTGTAGCCGAAAGTAAACGCGGACGTCAAAGCGAATCAATTTCCCCGGCCTTTGGTAAAATCGGCTCCTACGTGATGCGAAGCACTTGGCACAGTTGAAGAACGTTTGCGATTTATACAGCAAACAGGATCGATCTTTTCAAGTGCAGTTCAACGGTGGAAGTATAAAGGTAGAAGAAAATTGGAAGCAGTAAAACCTGAACTCTTCATGCGCCGGCGGTACTTAAACTCGGCGAAGATAAGAGAACTGAACTGCACAAGGGGAAGCCGAGTTCCCGGTTATAAAACTGACTCTGCAAAAGTGCTCGCCTTATCTACGATGCGGAGGAAGATTCTCTATCGCTTTCGCGCTCCAGCCCTTGAATTTATTTACAATCAAGTTTCGCCACTCTGGCCAGAAGGGATTATCGATTTCGCTGTGGCTTTCCGACGGCTGGCAAAATTTCGAAAAAAATGGAACGGGGAAATTCTGGTGAATAGTGATATAATTTTTAAAATTAAAATCGCCCCTGAAAGCCAAAAAAAAATAAATAAATAAATAAATAAATAATAAATAGTAAAATAATAAGGAACGTACGACAACAATTGTAGTAGACGACAAAAATGTCGTAATTTCCTCAATGCTTTTTTTTCTGGAGGAGAATTTGCAGTTTTTTTGCTTTTTTTCAAGTCTAGCAGTAATTGCAGTATTACTGTATGTTTCAATCTTCTATTTTTTTTAAAAAATATTTACTCATAATATAATAACCGATTAGTGGGTAAAAACAGGGAGTGTCGACCTAGAACACTTCTTATGGTAAGTTTAGCGCGTTCAGCAAACTGAAAACATCTTATACTTCTCGACCGTGAATACTAATATTGACCTCTAATACCTGCAACCCAATTAAACACTGAGGCAAAATGTCCTTAGATGAGTCTCAATGATATCCAACGATCTCTTGCAATTTCGCTTGAAGTCGATGTAATCACTAGATAGTATGGCTAAAGTGGAGTAGAAGCTGTAGTTTTTGTCAAGAAACGTGACATGGAAGGGGAAATAATTTCAAAGATCACGAACTAAGAAGTACTTGTCAGATTGCCCTTTGATAAATCTAGGTTCCATTGCTTGAACGAAGAGAAAATAAGCCTAGATAACCGCACTATAGGTCAATATGCGAAGGAGAAAATTTTAAATAACTTCCGAAACTATTGCATCCATTCAAAGCTCGCAGCCAAGCGATGACAGCCCTTGATCCCAACTGCTTTTGATCCACTCAGGGCAGCTAACTTGACCAAGGAGTCGTCCTCGCCATTCCGAAGCGGGCGCAGGCTCTCCATTCGCTCCGCCGTGATTACCCGCGCCCTATTCAATTTCCGAGGACAGATGACAGGAAAGAGAACATCGGGGGTCAGCACTCCGCTTTAGTTTTAACGTACGACCCGACGTAAATCCATTTTCAGATTTTAATATAAACTACGACGGTGAAAACGTAGTGCGAAGGGCTCAGTTACAGCGCGGTTATAATTAGGGGCAACGTTTGTTCGATAGAAGACGAAAAGTCGAATTTAGTAGTGTATGAAAATTAGCTAAAAGCACTTGAACGTTTTTGGTACATACTTGGATTATCATACAGAGCGCGGAGGTCGGCGTTATGGAAACGTCACATAGCGCGATGTCTTTGCGAGCGATCCATTATCACGATTGCTTTTCCGTGAGCAGAAAGAAATGAGTTTTCTGTACTTTTCTGAGTTCTATCGATGAAAATTATTCCCGAAGGTTTAATAATATATTTTGCTACATTAGCTTCCATGAAGTTAGAAGGTTATTTGCTATGTAAACCTGTACGAAGTAATAATTATCCCCTCTCTCTTGAACGATGATAAATAACCCCCAGCGCAGGTTGACGGTCATTAGGCGTCTAAGGATTCAATCCAATTTAGATTATTCCCAAATCCCTCCAGCGTTTGGTGAGCACAGGTATTCTCTCGTGAGCTTAAATACCTCAGCGTACCATCTGTGCCACAGTAGAGGATACATCTAATAATACTTGCGAAAACGTGCTTCCAGTAATCCGAGCCTATCAAAGGCCAATCCATTTCTATTCCACGAGCGTAAATCATTTTCGAAATTGTAGCAAAAACCTGAATAACAACGATTCAGCGATCCCTAATGTTCTGTTTCACAACTCAATAAACCATGCGTTCGTACAGACAATACTGAGTATATCTGAGATGAATCAAATAGGTCTCAGCGCCTAAGTTTCACCGAAATGCCTCAGGCAGGTTTCACTGGAGATGTCTCAGAGACGTCTCACTGGAAATGTCTCAGAGAGGTTTCGCTGAAGATGTCTCAGAGAAGTTTCACTCGGGATGTCTCAGAGACGTTTCACTGAAGATTTCTCAGAGAAGTTTCACTGGAGATGTCTCAGAAACGTTTCACTGGAGATGTTTCACTGAAGATGTCTCAGAGAAGTTTCACTGGAGATGTCTCAGAAACGTTTCACTGGAGATGTTTCACTGAAGATGTCTCAGAGAAGTTTCACTGGAGATTTCTCAGAGACGTTTCACTGGAGATGTCTCAGAGACGTTTCACTGGAGATGTCTCAGAGACGTTTCACTGGAGATTGATGTCTCAAAAAGGTTTTGCTGAAGATTTCTCAGAGACGTCTTACTGATGATTTTATAGATCCGTTTCAGCTGAGATTTCCCAGAGAACTCTCACGGATGATGTTTCAGAGACGTCTCACAGATGATGCGGTAGAGCCGTCTAACTGGAAATTTCTCGGGATGTATCACTACAGAGATTTCAGAAATGTCTCACTGACTGAATGTATCACGAATTTACGAATAGCTGAAGAGAAAAATTTACATAGGTTCCCAAGCAGTAGAATTTACCGTTTGTGTTTATTCAGTTTTACCAACGGTGATTCGGATTTATTCCATGATTTATTCTGCTGAGTTGATTATTGTATTCATTCGTTCCCTCTTTTCAAGATTTCCAACGAATAAAAAAGCGTCAGAATGACTGCGGATCAGTTATGAAACACGAAACCTGTTTGTCCACAAGAAATGTCAGGGTAATCACGTCTCGAATAAGTTCAATATTTCGGTTCTACGGTTGAAACAAGCTGAATTGTTGACGCTTCAACCAAATAACTCCTGTAAATCGAGCGAGGAAGAAATTTTTTTTTTCGCGAAATCGTTGAAAATAAATACGAAGCGATAGAAAGTATAAGTTTTCGCGACCCTCCGCTTCAGGGTTTTCGCTTTTCACCCTACGATCCGAAAACGCTTTCAAAGTCTGGCCATTCGTTTCAATTTCATGTGCCGTTAGCGGCCGTGAATCTTCCGTCGGTTTCCACTTCGCAACCGGTAATTCATTCCCGTGCTCTGCGCACCCTTGTCTTCGTTCGTTCCCTAGAACAACGGGACTCCACAATCCACTCAACTCTTCCTCGCTCTTGCTTGAATAAAATAGCCGTTCGTCATTTTTATAGGATCGTAGGCGAGTAAAAGGATTAGTTTCATGGATACTAGCGTGAAACTTCTCACGAACTAGTTGAATGTCGAGGATGGGATCGGCTAAGTGTGTAAACGAGAAAAGGAAACCTTTTCCCGAGCGAATTTTGAGATTTTTCTCAAGAACGACTGCACAATAATATTTAATAACAATAATGAGGATTTAAAAAAAAACAACTTTATAGTATCTTGGCATTAACAAAGCATTAGGGCTTTTTTTTATATAACAAAGCATTGTAGTAGCTCACGAAGTGTTCTGTATTAGCTGAATTCTTGAAGTTTTCACCAAAAATCATTCTTGGTCGGACAATGGCTTAATTCTTTAGCCACCGCTACCTCAATTGTAAGGTTTTTGAAAAATTGGAGTGCTTGATATCAATTAATATAGATTTTCGATGCTGAATCGAATGGACCGTAACGGAGTCAATAGGTTTAACGGATACCGCTGCTTTTGTATGAAATTGTCGAGATTATGAGATATTTGGCAAGATGGTATAACTCGACCCATTGCGATGCAATAAAAATCGTTCTATACACTTTGGAAAGCTCGTCAAACATTCTCTTCATCTTCATGGTTCGGCAATCAAGTTTATTTTAAATTATGTAATGGAAAAAATAAAAATATTTAAAATTACTTCAATAGCCAAGGCCTTTGCCCTTAGTTATGGTTTCGCTAATATTACAAATATATATTCTTTCCAAATCATGATTGAAACGAAGAAAATAAACAACTGTACAATCATTTTTGCAACGTTTTTTAGTTATTACCTATTCATAAAGTTATTTAAAAATAACAATTTGTGAATTTTCGTCAAAAATTACTGGTAGTAGCTCTTTCGATTCACGCTTCTTCAAATTATATTTACCAGATTTTTTTTGTACAGTTGAATTAAACAATACATATTTTCAAATATTGTTTATTTTTTGTTGATTTCGTAATCCCTAGGTCTTAGACGGTTTGAATTAGTAAGTTACTTATTACCACGAGTTTCATTATTTTTCAAATCGCTTTTCTATTTATCCACAAATTGTCGGTAAAGCTTAGCGATGCAACAGCTGGCGAGTTCTAGTCGTTTTGATGCTCGAGTGGGCCAACTCCTGAACGAGTGTTAACGCGATAAACGGCCTACCGTATTGTCTTCATTAGAACGCGCTCTCGCCGCCGACATAGCGAGCCTGAATGCGCCAACTCGTCGTGAATAAGGCTCTCGTGGTTTTTCTAACTATTAGCGGCGTGACCCGAATCAAATATTGACAATGACGCAGAGCTAAGATAGGCAGGCAAAGAGAACATCAACACCGCTCAGGCTTTTGTGTTCTCTCGGCCAGAAAATCTATAAATCGACCGGCGGCCCCGTCCAATCGCTACCTAAGGTTTATTCTTTTTCCGCGGGCGAAAAAAAAATCCGTCTGCTAGAAAGGGGAAGTGGAAGACCTGGACGAAAAAGAGGCGGGAGTGCACTTTCGTAAAAAGCTCGGCGTGATTCGCCCGATAAATTATTCATCGGCGAAGTTATTCAACCGTTTAGTATACGATTTGTCGCGGGATTTCCTTACACGGACCGTTACCGCGGCTTTGTCCTGTAAATCGTTTACAACTGTACCTCGCTCGCGAGTTTGAATATTTTTAGCGCTGGACATTTTCACCCGTTTGCTGGATCTTTTTTACTATTAGCATCAATCGTCGAATAAAGACGGTCATGAGTTGGGAGCAATTAAATTAATTTATGCTCTATTACGAATTTAAAAAAATTTTTTTTTTTTTAGTTTTATTTTGAAATATAGTAATAAAACGCTGCAAATGATTGTACAGTGGTTTATTATTATTTCGCTTCAATATTGATTTAAGAAGACTATCCATTTGTCATTTTAAATATTCCGAACATTTGTGAACGTTCCTACCGAAAAACAGATGGTAACTATAGGGGGAAAATCCGTAGCAACTATTGTAATTTTAATCATTTTTATTTTTCTTAATTTCCTAATTAAAAACTAAACCTGTTGCCTAACGATACAGCTGAAGAGACTGTTTGACGACCATTCCAATGAGTATAGAACGATTTTTATAGCTCCAAGAACTCTCGAGTTATACCCTCATGTCAAATTTCTGAAAATCTCCCAAATTCGAAACAAAAGCTGCGATAACTTGAGAACCAATAGAGCTATCGACCCCACGATGGTCTCATTCGATTCAGCGTCCAAAAATCTATAGAATTTGATACCACGTACACATTTTTCTGAAAAACCTTGGAAAATATGATTTTTCTCCCCCTCAAAACCCCCCAAAAATACCCTTAAAATTGAGCTAGCAAGTTGGTTCAAGAATTGGGCCGTCGTAGGACCGAAATTGATTTTTGGTGAAATTTTCAAATTTTTAGCTCTTACAGTTTGGCCGGAAAACTGCTAACGGCGTACGGCGGACGGCGTACGGCGGACGGCGTACGGCGTACGGCGGACGGCGTACGGCGGACGGACAGAATTTTTTTTATTGGATATTCGGATTCTATATGCCTTGAAACGTAAAACATCAAATTTTGAGGGGGGGTTATAAATTTTTTTTTCTTGGGCGATTACAATGGTTTATTATTGAATAATAAACCAAAAAGGCATGCAATAGAGCGCAGGTTCAAACGTTGAAAAAAAATACTATCAAGGGAAATGTATCGAAATAGCGGTAAAGAATAAAGTCATCTCTGAGTAAGCGTTTTTCTTCATCAACATCCTTGCAACATTGGTTTTCACTATCGGTCTGGGAGCGGTAGCGTTTGGGCGAAAAGAAATATACAGGGTGTACTGACAAGACAAAATACAATGTAAGACAGGGCTTTAGAGCTTTGGCTGTAAATCACTGGATTTAACGGGTGTGATGGCACCTAGAGTTCGGGGCGAGAGGAAAATGTAATTTACTTTTCTTTTCCGCTAGCAGACAGCAAATAATTCAAATATTTCGGTTCCTAACGCATGACCGGGATTTGGAAAATTTTCTTTCAACCCCAATTATACTATTAATTCTCAAGCGTCGCGAAATTGTTTTATTTTCAGCCTAGTAGATTGGAATTGAGCCTACTAACTTCGTTAATACAACGGTACATAATTGAATCTCGGGGAGTTTGGACGTGCTGAACTTACTATCCGTTGGGAAAAGCGAGTTCAGATCGACAAAATAAAATGAAAAACCGCTGAATTCTTTTTTTTTTTTTTTTTGCGTGACTTTATGACCGAAGTTTAACTACGCTGGAGCTCTCTAGTGACAATTTTGGTTTATTATTAATAATAAACCATTGTAATAACGACAAAAAATATCTCACCCCCGTAAAATTTGACGTTTTACGTTTCAAGGCATGTAGAATACGAATATACAATGAAAAAAGTTTACATTTTTCCGACCAAACTATGATAGCTGCGTTCTTTAAAATTTCACCAAAAATCAATCTCGGCCTCACAACGGCCCAATTCTTGAACCACATTGCTAGCTCATTGTTAAGGGTAGTTTTGAGGGGGATTTTAGAGGAAGAAATTTCGTATTTTCGAAAGTTTTTCGGACAAAGGTGTGCTCTGTATCAATTTCTGTAGGTTTTTGGACGTTGAATCCAATGAGACTATCGCTGGGTCGATAGCTTTGTTGGTTCTCGTGTTATTGCTACTTTTTTTGTTGAATTTAGGAGATTTTCAGAAATTTGGCACGAGGGTATAACTTGAGAGTGCTCAGAGCTATAAGAACCGTTTTATACTCGTTGGGATGCTCTTCTAACACTCTCTTCGGCTGTAACGTTAGGCAAAAAATTTAAATTTAAGTTTGAAAATTATGAAAAATAAACATTTTTGTAATTGCAAACACGCAATACTTGCAACTGAGTTTTCCCTTACGTCTATCTGCTTTTCGGTGGGAACGTTCACAAATTTTCGGAATAATTACTATAAAAAAATTGAAGGTGTTCTTCAATCATCATTGAAGCGAAGGAATAATAAACCACTATACAATCAATTGCAGCGTTTTTTCTCCCTTGACGCGCTAAAGGTGGAGTTCCGCATGGAGACGCCGCGGCTGCGTCTGCTTCTCACAGACGCCGCGGCTGGAGAAGCGCGACTCCTTCACGGTATTTCAAGGGAACCAGTTCGAGAGGGGCAGCAGCGGCTGCGTCCAATTATTTGAGACGCTGAGCGTCTGCGTCTCGACTGCTTGAGGGACCAGTCGAGACGCAGACGCTCAGCGTCTCAAATAATAAGTCTAATGTTTCCTCCTGTTTTCATAAAACTTATGGCCGGAATTGCTGGACTTCCTCCTCATCCAACATGAGCAGCAACAACGAGGCTGCACGTTTTCAGTTCTCCATATTGTTGCGGACACGGATTGACGACGACTGGGGTTCAGAATTCTCGGCTGGGGTTCAAAAGGCTGCGTCTGGCCGCTTGATGCGGAACGACCCTCTCCCCGCGTCTGCACGCAGCGTCGAGACGTGGACGCGAGACGCAGCCGCGGCGTCTCCATGCGGAACTCCACCTTAATTCCTTCACGAGCCGCTTAGATGCGACACATTTTTAAACGTCGTCCCGATTAGACAGGAATCCCAGAAACTCTCCATAGGAATCATGATGTCCTAATTTACAGCAGATTCGAAGTTTAACCCAGTCGAACCAGAAAAGCCCTTATTTTCTTTCGAATCAAAACTGTTGCTATAAATTAAAGACTTCAACAGTCGAAATTGTGTACACGTTATAGAATAAATTTTCAATTCGCCATCAAACCCTTAAGCCTTTGGAAACATGTTATTCTCCATTGTTCTCCTCGTGCACTCTAATTTTCCCTTTCTGAGAGAGGATCTCTCTTGAAATGAAAGCATTGTAAGAGAAACGAGCTTACTCAGAGGATCGAGTGTGGCAGTGGTCAATACAGTCGTAGGTAACTGTCGTCCGTTCGTCGACTGCTTTCGTAGTTGTCGAAGAGAGACCGCCTCGGGCACCGAGCCGTGGGGAAATCCACGGACTTCTCTTTTGCAAGGGTACTGTTTGTTTAGAGACGGCGGGAAAGCCAAAACAATGGGCGCTTTTGTGTTAGAGAAGGCTCGGCCGGTTTGTGAAAGAATATTGGTTTAAAAGCATTAATTGTGAACGGGACTTCACCAACGACCCGAGGTTTGAACACCTTTCGAGCAGAATTTCAACGGTGAAATTTCTTCATTTTCTACACATTTTTGCTCTTATTACCTCTAACTAATAACCCTCTGAGTCCGATTCGAACAATGTAATGTAGACAATAATATGAGATTTGTGAAAAAAATACACTGTTTTATTGCTGAAAATAAATTTTTCCACATCACTGTAAAAGGAATGTCAGAATCTATGAGATAATATCACCGTGTCCATATTTTGGTCAAGATTTTGATTAATTTTGGCTCGTTGAAACTATGAGCTTCATGATATAATTTTCCCTCAGCTTGAACTGCAAAAGATCCGATATAGAAAACATATTCCAACTGATAATGCAGCCAAAACGTTTCTTTACGAAGGAAAACACTCCAGCTTAAATACGAGATGTTTTTCCTTTCAAACAAACTCATAATCTGGCGTTTATAAGAGAAAACATCCTTTTCATATCGGTTGATGAGACGATAAAATTTAATTAATTAAAGCGAAGTATCCGTCTCGTGATCTGTAATCTCGAGACCTGTTCGCAACTCCTTTCCTTCCTAGCCAAGCGACTGCCGCAATATTTGTCAAGCCCGTCTCAACTTCGGTTCAATAGGTAGCTTGAAAAGAGACGGATGTCATTAGTCAAACGTTCCGAGACGCCGCCACTACACGATCAGCTATTGGCCTGAGAAAATGACAAAATGCTGCGAATATTGACTATAACCGACTCAACGGTATTATTTAACAAGCTAAGAAAATGTTCCTGAACTGAGATACTGTGATAACTTCGTTCTAAGCTTTATTTTTACGCATGATAATTTGTTATTAATGTAAAAAAATTTACTGATGAAAAAATTATCACTCAATTACTAATGTAAATTATTATGCTAACTTCGTACTAATTCAGCTTTATTTTTAACAATATTTTTATTATTACTCGTATTATATTTTATCATCATTATTCTATTTTGTTATTATTATATTTTATTTCATTATTTTATTTTTATTATTTTTTAATAATAATAATTATATTATATTTGATTAAAATTATCACTCAATTACTAATGTTAATTTGTTAATGCTAATGTAAATTATTATGCTAACTTCGTTCTAAGTTCGCTTCAATTTTTAGCGATATTTTATGATTATTATTATTATCATCATTATAATGTCATATTTGACTATTATAATTATATTTTATTTTATAATTATTAAAATTATCACTCAATTACTAATGTAAATTATTATGCTAACTTCGTACTAAGTTAGCTTTATTTTTAGCAATATTTTTATTATTATTATATTTTGTTATTATTATATTTTATTTTATTATTTTATATAATAGTCTTATTAATTATATTTATATTAAGATTTTACGGTGGTCTTGTACGATTCACCGTTGGGAATCATTGGTAGACCGTAGCGCACATAATGTTCATCGAAACCGGATTCGCGACCCTTTTCACCCCCGTAACGACGCAAAGGTCGGTCGAATTTGACTACCAAGTGAAAGCGCACAACCCGAATGAAGTACCTAACCTATTCGTGCGGAAATTCGACAGTTTTCGATAAATCCAAGGGCAAGATTCCATCCCGGACGATCATAAAACTACCGTAGATCCCGAAATTCGATTTCGAACTTCTACGTCGTCCGTAAATGAAAAATGGGAAGTGATAACAGCGATGGAAATTGACGGAAGGAAATTCGTCGTTAGCACGTCCGACATTCATTTCGAGGCCAAGGCGAAACAACCTTCGAACAAGCAATTTCTAATCTCTCGGTAATCTGAGATCCTTCAACTTCAGAAGCCGGGGCTCAAACTTCGTATCCTGAAAGCGGTACAGGAATAACTCTTTTGTTTTGAAAAGCTGTAAACATGCTCAAGTCGATTCTTCCTTTCATGTGATAGGATATCTGCTGAAGAAGGTACTGTCGAGTGGTTTCTAAATCCGCTCGATCGACGTACATCAACCGGATAGTTTCGGTTGGACACGAACGAGAAATATTTTCACTTAGGTCCGAATCGGATCAGATAAAAAATGCGAGCAAAGGCGGGCTTCTTGTTTGATTCGAGCGAGCCAACGCTATCTAAAACGAACTCTCCCTTTCGACACGTGATTTGGTCGATTGACGTCTATTCGATCAAATGGGAGACCTAACAATTTACAAATCGAATTTGAGAAGATCCCGATACGCGAAATAAAGTTCGGAAATTTCAAAATTCGGCCGAATTCGAATTGGAAATTGGAGAATGAATTGACGTTTGGACGGGAACGTAAACGGATATTTGGAATGAAATAGGACAAATGTTGAGAAAATGAATCGGACGATTCGCTTTGGAGTCTCAAATTGAGTTTTGAAACGCTCTGAACGTATTTTCCGAATAGAAAATAATTTTCCGCTAATCAAGCGACAAAATCGGTCAATAGAAAACGATAACGAAGTGCTTGCAAACATTGTGCTAGAAGGGGTTGTGTTTAGTCCGTTTATAAACGCAATTTCACCTCGGGAAAAAAAACATTGTTTTGAAAAAATCCCCGACGGATAATTCGAAAATTATCTTCCAATTTGTACTTCCAAGATGAAGGATTTAATTAATTACGTACACCATTGTTAGCGGAAGTACATTATGTTATTTCAAACAGAAGCGTTCAGTGGCAAATAAACGTGTTTGATCAGCGTTTGTCTTTGCCAACCGGCGGCGATTCGATTACGTGAAGAGGCGGTCGGATATTTGTTGCCGAGGGTGAATTATAAACAATCCGCGGAGTAGAAATTCAATTTGTAAATAATTTATTCGAACAGTATCAATACTCTTTCATCTAGTCTTTTTCTGCGGTAGCTATAACACACAAGAGAATAAGTCGCATCTCCTAATAGAGATTTTTAATTTTATTTTATTTTATGTAGGATTTAATTTTTTATTATTTTTTTTTATTTAGGATAGTATTCGACTTAGAATTTAATGTTCTTTAATTTGCTTCTTACGGCGCTTTTTACTAGAATGCACCGTTTTGAATTTATCAATAAAAAACTGAAAATGTCGAGTTTTTAGGCTCTTGTAAATTTAACCCTCTTTTTTATATAGAGCTCTCCTAGATGAAATTTAATCACCGCTAATAAAATGAATTGAGGTTATTATCAGCTTCAGCAAATCATTTCTACTTGATTTTCACTTACTACTACCTATTTACTTTTTGATTTTTCGTTGGTAGCTGATTTTTGGGAGCTATTCCTGCTCAAGTATCATTCTACGTTCGTATCCGCCCAGGGCGATCAATTGGCACGTGTAATTGTGATGTCAGTAATATGCTTCGGCAAAGCTAAAAGCTTATTTTACTCCCGTCGCGCACTCAAGGCACGAAACCGGTTGAAAACGAATTAGCTAGAAGCTGAATTAGAGCGGAGGAGAACTGTCATGTTTTCTGGGCCCCGTCTCCACTTGGAGCGGTATAAAGCTGTAATGAGAGGCTGAGTAGGTACTTTACTCAAGACATCAAATTTATACGACTCCGTCGACTCTAAAGTCGGTGTGCGTTCTTGCTACTGCGTGTTTGTTCCTGTTTTATCCGAAAGACGATCGTATGGACTTAAAAGGTAAAATTGAATTCATTCACGACACCCAAGGCATCGCATCACTTTATCTCGTCTCTACCTTCGGAATGGTACGAGACCGGACTCGCGGTTTATTTATTTACCAACGGACATGCCAATAAGGCATGGAACATGGACGAGCAAATTTTCTATTTCATGTTTACGTAGTGAATGCAAGAATTGCGATCGTCGTAAAAGCTTCTACAGGCAAGGGGAATTTAGGGGGAAAAAGCCGGTCTGATCGGTACGGTCTGGTCTGGTCAGGTCTGTTCGGATCGGTCTGGTCGGATCAGTCTGGTGTATTTTCGTCAATTTGGTCTGGTCTGATCGGATCGGTCTGGTCGGGTCTGTCTGGTCAGGTCTGTCTGGTCGGGTCGGTCTGGTCCGGTCGGTCTGGTCTGATCGGATCGGTCTGGTCGGATCAGTCTGGTGTATTTTCGTCAATTTGGTCTGGTCTGATCGGATCGGTCTGGTCGGGTCTGTCTGGTCGGGTCGGTCTGGTCTGGTGGGGTCCCATCTGGTCAGAAGAAAAAGCTCATGTCGCACCTTTTGCCCTCCTATGCTCGAGGGAGAGGAGTCTGGTCTGGAGGTGTCTGTTCTGTTTTAGCCTTTTAGTATCTGGTGGGCAGCACTGATGTAGAACTAGTCGGGACGGATGAGTAGGTCAGTTCAGTCAGGTATCTCCACAACCGTTTAATTCATTGGAATTTTCCAAGATGGTTCACCCAGAAAAGTTGTTTCCAAAGAAGCACTCAACGTCTCGTGAGATGTAACTGTTATCCGAACTCCCGAACCTCCTCCAGTACCTCGTTTTGGCAGATAATTCACGGATCTCCGTCAAAGGAAATTAATTGCCGTCGGGTTGGAGTGTTGATTGCTAGTAATTGTAAAGCCGTCATTATTGAGAGCCTTTTTCTCTTTTGTACTTCGTAAATTACTGTGGAAATCCGTTCATTGTAATCGTCAGTAGATTCTATCTCCCCTGAAACGCCTCAAATGAGGAATCCTTCATCCCGTGACCAGTCCAATCACCCGATCCAATTCTTCCGACTTGTCGGCTTTCTTCTCCGCAAAATCAATCCCCGCTCTCGAATTGCTCATCTCTTTTTTATATAAAGTTTTTTATCAATCAGTTTATCGAATGAACACTTCGAAACAACGTTTCTACGAAGATTCGTTTTACCATTTCATTCGCCTTGCTCTCAAGTCGAGTAAGGAAGTATTCGGTGTATTCTTGTCAATAAATTACCAATGGTTTCGACCAACCGTCCAGCTTGAAGGTTGTTCCACAAGAAGAATGATTTATCTTTTATAGAAATCACGTTTCGGTTCCGATTTCTATAACACTCCTCCATGGATCTCACGTTCGTTTTATTTGCAAACGGACCAATGGCGACGATTCAATTTCGGTTCGCTTCGAGTCTTCCCCAATCAACGACTGTTTCGCACCCACAGTTTTGATCCAGCCTTCATTTTCTCATTCATTTACCGTCTCGTTTCACGTTTTCACTTGCTTCGTATTCAATTAGCGATTCGCAACATTGATTTTGAAAGCATTGAAGCATTTCTGGATTTTTCTGTACGATTATGCGCTGCAACTATGCTCCTCATGTTCATACTGCTTCTAGGACTCCGTTGGACTCGGTTCTAGTAATTTTCAGAGCTTATTCATTGCATTATTGTTGCAACAGGTGAACCTACTAAGTTATACACATATACGAGCTGCGGGTTGAAGGTGCGAGCATCAACCAATCCTGTTTTGGCCTGTAGAGAAACCTGAGGTCAGCAACCACCCGTTAGCCGGCTCAAACTGGCAAGCCACAAACAAGTCCAACAGCAATGTAATCAATATCCTCCCAGTGAATGCCTCTTTTGAGGGCAGTGGTACTCGTCCCGCGAGAGCTGTGATGACTGGCAGAATCGTATTGTGCAGACCAGATTGTCGGATTATAATCAAGAATTGGATTGGAGCACTGGACTGGGTGACAAGGGGCATAGTTCAAAAGCTAGCTCGCTTCCTCGGATGGTGAATTTGAAGCGCGTTTTCTCAACGTTATTCATCAGTGAATGTTGTTGCTTTTATGAAGAGCTCATCGTTTGTTGTGATAATTGTAGTCCACAATTCATATCCAGGGCGTAATCTTCAATTAGATTTTTTGGAGTGAGCGCTTAGGTGGCAGAAGGGAATTATTGAGCGTAGTCAGGCAGAAGTGAATATATTTAATGATCACCAGAGAGACAGAAAAATTATCGCAATTGTTCGCGCAAGTAAACGAACCGCGCTAGCACATGAGAGCTCCAGTTCCAAAGTTGCTCCAGATGCTTATGGAGACAGTAGACTCGAGTCTTGAAAAAAATAAAGTGAGGGAGTGCTAATGGTGGTTGCTTGGTGGAAATTCGTAATATATTGAAACAAATGTAACCGCGGCGTTAATGTACTGAGATTTGAGGAGCAACAATATACAGCAATAATTGACGAATTTTTCAGGTACCCACGGTCAGCTCTCAGCGCTTGAGAAAATATTTTAGAAGTCTATGAGCTAGACTCTAATTTCTATAGCTAGAATACAATTTTATATTTTTCTCGCAATTTCGCGTTTTAAACAACGTCAAATTTGTCGTCGATCTAGGCTTGAACCGCCAATCAATAGTGAACAAACGAGAGAGAGAGAGAAATGAAGCTTTATTCTTTGAACATCGATTAAAAGAAATACAATCCAAGAGAACACACCTTGTGTTGAAATTCAGAATAATTTGGCTCGTCGATAGGAAAACCCGTGTTGACGAGCCAGAGTTGCATACAGGACTGTACATACAGATATTCGCGTTAGCCAAAATCGACACTGTCTTTGAGAAAAATAATATAATATAAAACAAGTAAAATTGAGCTTCTTAACGCTAAAAAAAAAAAATAAAATAAAAAAAAATTTTATGACATATTATATAGGTATACTTCTGAGGTACATTTCGCTTTCAAGGTATTCTTGCTTGATAAGCCAACTGTAAAGTAGACGCTTATATTGCGCCCGAGAGAATTTGGTAGGAGATCTCATGTCGATAGGTAGACGGTTATGTATCAAATGAAGGAGGTAGCCGGGACTTCGAGAAGTTCTTGTACGGGAAATTTGAGGGTTCACCACATTTTGGTTTAAACAGAACGCCTTCATAAGATTTCACCACGAGCGTTCAACTGTAGTTCAATTCCCATGATCGCTCGATTTTGACGGAGGATAAAATCAGTTCTCGATTCCAAACTCGTCCATCTTCCAGCATCGTCGTTAGTTATTTCGTTTTTTGCCGTCATTCATTATCACATATAAATGTCGCTTAAGCAAGTATTTGCTCTTGTTTTTGATGATGGTGAATACTGAACAATGGCGCTGAGATTTCATCAGTGATATCCGGGAACGAGTGTGAAGGATAATCATCGAATAACTTTATTTACACAATGCTCAGAAAGATAGCTATTAGTAACACGGAACGAATACAGTCGAGACAGCTGATTAAATCCGACCCAGTGTTGTCGCAATTGAAACGGCAAATCACATAGAGCGTTGAATATTTCACATTTGCGAGTAATAAACTACAACTTTTTTTTTTTTGTTTACTTAGTTTTCCGTCTCTTTCAGAAATCACTACCGTTTTCCTCCTTCTCACTGCCATCCAAATCAGAGTTCAAGCTGAGATTGAAGGAGTTCAACGTTGGCATTAGCTCAATTGAAACGCTGCTGTCAGTAACTTCGTTAAACCCAAAATTTTCTCGATCGAAGCAATTTAAATCGTTTTGGATCAATAATTAAATTGAACTTGATCCCTGCGAACTTGGTTCACGATTTTTTGTGAGAGCGGCCCTAAAAGTATCTAGCATGAGAATCGCTGAACTGACATTAACTAACAAAAATGGTTGATGGTTGAATTGACGTGGCAAACAAAGGTTGAGCTGGTTTTCGAAAAGCGAACAACACGTGTCGTCAGTTTTCTCGTTTGTATATTTATATTCCAAGCTTAACTGATGATCTGGCGGACGTGAGAATTCCGGCCCCGTCGGTGCGGCTAAATGATTGATTATCTTTTGAGAAAAATCGCCGTGGAGTTTGTAAACTAACGAGCTTCGTATTTTTACATTTGAATTACGCAAATGCCGAGGGACACATTCGGTGAAATTCACTCCTCTCGAAAAATTTAGGAACGAGTGGTTTTATTTTTTTTAACATAAACATTCACGGTAGACAATCATAAATCGGATAATATATAATGGGATGTAACCATGTTCCAGACTAGTAAGCACTTTGGATAGAAAGCCAATTTCTCTTTACTCTGCCTAGGCCGAGAGCCTTTAATTCGCGCGTGATAATTACAGGCGACTGAAACTTAGAGGGCACGCACTAATTTGGAGCGTACCTATTGTCAGAAGCTAAAGATGGCGCACGGCTTGAGGGAAAATGGAAAACCGAGACGAATTGTTGAACTGGACGAAATCCAAGCACGAGAATAATACACGATGAAGCTACAGTATTCTTTCATCGTCCGATATCGGGGGGAAACGCAGCATGGGCTGCTCTGCGACGAGATTTTGTTATAGACTATTTCAAAGGCTTCAAACCGACCAAGGGGAATCGCTTATTTGAAGAAGTATCAGGATTCGCGTATCCATCGGGAGCTGTGGAAATAGAAATATTTCCTCAGATCTGCACTGACAGAATAAGTAAGCAAAGGGACGGAAGAAGGAGAGTAAAAACGGACTGGAGCATATTGATTCGCTCGAAATCGAGGAGCAATTATATGTATCAGTCCAGATAGAGCGTGGGATAAAGAATTATTAAACAATAAATTGATAGATAAGGTATCCGTGTGGCTGCATAAGGGAAAGCGCTGGTTTTTATAATTTGGTGGCTATCGTCGGTCTCACAGCAATTGCTAACTGATTTTCACCAGAGAACAGTCGAAAAATAAGTTTCAAAAATTTGCGTTTTCGAGGCGACGGTTGCCTAGGAGATTGCTGCCCAGGGGACAGATTAGGAGACGGATGCATGAGATACAGTATCATAGGAGACGGTTGCAAGGGAGACGGTAGCCCGGAGACGGTTGCAAAGGAGACGACTGCCCAGGAGAGGGAAGCCTAGGAGACGGTTGCAGAGGAGACGTAAGCTTAGAAACGGTTGCATTGGAGACGGTTGCTTAGGAAGCGGTTGCATGAGATACAATATCATAGGAGACGGTTGCATGGGAGACGGTAGCTTAGGAGACGGAAGCTTAGGATAATATGTTTGCTATGGAAACTTTTGCTTCAGACGAATTAAATCCTTGAAATAGCTGGTGTTGCTGTGAGACCGACATTATGCAAAAGTATTCATTTCGAGAGATCTTCGGAGTAAAATAGGAGGAATAAAAATTGAGGAAGCTTTTTCGGGGCCTTTTAATATAACTATCGACTGCGACTCATGGAATAAAATTCATGCGACCGAGCACTATAGAATACAATAGAATGACGAAGCCAACTGCCGATGTCAATAGAAATATACATAGATAGCTTTTACAAAATAAAACAGGCAGGGTCGAAATGACCTTCTACTATCCCTTCATAAAAAAGATCGAATGCACGGAGTTCTACATTTTTTCCACAGAAGATGATCGATCAAAATTGCAGTTTCAATTAACCGATGGAACATCTCATGAAGAACATAAATCCCACTCGCTCTATTAAGTGGGCTCGTAGGTATAGTAAATTCGATCAACATTAATTGTCTCAATTCGCCATCGAGTTATGAAGAGATAGGGGCAACACTAACGGAGAAACGCAGCCGGTATTTTACCCAATAGAGCGACCGAACTGCCAAACGGCGCGAATGCGGACCGAAATTCTCGTTTAAATTCACTTACACGAGTTGTCCCTCCGCTCATTTCGCGCCCTTCTTTTTTCCTCGCTCGGCGTTTCATATGCATATTCAAAAGACATGGGAATACCCGACGATGGCAGCAATCGACTGTTATTGTTATTTCAAGAATGTCGTGATAGAGTTCGAGCTGTAAAAATAAGTTGACAAACGAACTAGCACAATGGTACCTCGGAGCGTCCAGAGAATTTTTCATCGCAGCCTCTTCACTTAACTCGGCCGTTTCCTCAGTCCAGGCTACAAATAAAAGCAAGAGCGGAATCTCCTGAACCGCGTTGAGCTCAAAAACGTTTCTCCGTCGAAAGAATACGAGAGCCCACGCACCTGGGATTTTATTTCGTTTCCAGAAGCGATAAAGGGCACGCGATTCGGTACGATTTCTTGCCATAGCTCTTCCAATATTATTTTGAACTGCCTTATTTGCTTCAACTGCCGGTAAATTTTACGCGGGGTTAATAAAATGATGAGCTTTGTAGTAGTACAAGATGAATAAACCGTTAATATAGTGAAAATGATTAGGTATCATACAAATATCTTTCAAATTGAACGGATTCGGACGATCGGTTGTGAAATATCGAAGTTTGTACATGTTCGGTTCCTGCACAATGAAATATTGAGCCAGATTCTCTAGAAGGGTTCATACTTTCATCAAATTGAAAATCCAACGACTCATGAACAAAAAAGAACTTGCTGGTTTCGACCGGAGAACAAGCAAATTAGCTGAATCTCAGATCGGTCTTGTCTTCTCCTCCGTTCAATTTGTTTTGCCGAGCGCGAATGCTTTTCCATCACTTCCGTATCAACTCAGCTCAGTTGATGAAATGAATCAATCATAACGACCGCTATAGTCGAACGGCGTTCGGACCGGCTTTCCGCTTTCAATCGATCAGAGCTGACAGGTTTCAGTCGATTGTAGCTTCTTGCAATAGAACCTTTCCAATATATCACTCGGCAAATCCCAGGGCGATCGTACACGAACTGTTGAAAACTTCCCTCGAGAGCGATCGGCCAATATATGAACGGTAGGTAGCTGACATCAGCGCAGCGCTGCTGACCTTTCGAACCAAAACACGAGCTACTCAAGGGCCCCACCCGCAACTTAGCTGGGCCAAAAGGACAAACACGTAGGTCGCCCCAAACCACTATAATTAGCGGAGTTTTAAAATATTTTCAAGGCTGTTTCCCTTGCGACGAAAGTACTTCCAAGACATGCCAACCTGTCAATCCGCCTCTTTGACGGCCGAGTTTTCGCCGAGCCGAAGGAGGAAACTTTTTTGACAATTCGGCTCTTCGTCGCGATCGAACCGAATCGATTGTGTATATCGGCATATTGGCACTCGAAACCTCGCGCCGAAAGAGCATGAAATCGTGATAATACACGTAACTTTGATCGAAAATCGATTCAAGAAGAAAATTTATATATACTTTTCAAGAGTCGTATTTCTAAAATTTAGGCGTCATGAATTTCGGTTGAAGTTTTTGAGTTGACACAGAACAATCTACAAAATTATCATCTGAGCCTGCATCCTCTGAGCATCTGAGTAAAGGGCCTTATAAATATACATTGGTTCGGGAAAACGCATTTGTTACTTTTCCATCCTCTTCTGAAGAGGTTGATTTTAACAGTACCCAAATTAATGCGTTCCGACTATTCAAGTCGGTATAAAGATATCTAGCCAACAAATAACATCAGTGACAGCAAAATTTCAAATATTCATAATATAATAAAATATTATTTGAAAACAAATTTAAAAAAATTAAACCTTGCCAAATTGTACCTGATGTTTTTTTTCGAAATCGAAGAGTGAAATTTCTCTGCGTCCGTCCAAAGTCTGAGAATACTTTTAATATCACAACACAGTTTTTTATTATAATTATTATTATTTTTTTTTTTTTGAGACCGGAAAATTTTCCGCTCGGAATTCACTAGCACCGAATAAGTGGGGGGAAATTTAGTACGACCCTGCGTGGGTAGAAACGCGCCCGAGACCACACTAGAAACGACGAGAGTTCACGGCGGGACTGAGCCAAACACCTTGCCGCCGGGGGTATCTCGACCCGCCGTGCCACCTCCGACCCCCACCTTCCAAAATCGCACTCCCCTTACGTACAAATTAGGTTAAATTTCGCTAAATTTTGCCTAAAACGCGCCATTCGAATACTTCCAAGCTGTACAGGTGGAATAGTATGTACTTGCATGTTTGGGAAAGTAGATATAGGAAATCGATCGTGAAAATGAACGCCTATAAGTTACGCAGTGATTTTATTTTTGAGGGAGAAAACAGGTAAACAGACGATAAAATCGAGAAATTCTTATGAAATGGATTTAATGACATTTTCACTATGATCACAGCTTGACTAAATAATGAAATCTTGTTGATCATACTGTTATGACTATTTCTCGCTCAGTTCAACCAAATATTCTATTAATTCAAGACAAATGTGAAATGAAATATCGTTTATTGTACAACCGTAAGTATTACAGAGGTTTGCCTGGTGCACAAAACAAAGAAAATAACAATAATAATTTCTGAAAAGAAACTTAGTAACTTCTGTGTAAAATAGTATTTACATAAGATAACATATTATTGACACTATTTTTGCTTTCAACTCGTACAAAGTTCAATATAATTTGTAGGCACTGGTAAATATACAATTTCCGATTCGTAAAGAATTAATTTTGTTGCATAACATCAACAGGTATGGCACTTCGACTCGCGCTTCTCGTTCAATACAGAAATCCCTCGTTTAAGAAGAAGACCCTAGTTTTAATCCAATTTCTCAAAAAAGGTACAAGTAAAAGTACAATTTCTTGGAGACCAAACAATATTTCAGTTTCTCTCGGCTGTCTTCCTCAAACAAACTGATTCTTACACCTCTAAACACAGGACAGGCACATATAAATGTTCTAGTGTGTCTGGTTCATTCCAGTTGCAACATGAACTAATGATACGAACACACATTTTGGAGATACTCAGCTTCGCAAACCTCGACCCTGCCAATTCAAGTTCATGTCTCCCTAGAAGGGCTCTCCATTGTCAAAATTGAAGGAATATGCTCCTAAGGAACTTCTCGCCGCAATCTCAGTTCGTTTGGTTCAGGAAGGCAGGGATAATTGTTGATAGGGAAAACGCCTATTCGGGAAGTGTGTCAACCGAAATCCAATAACAGCCGATTTTACACGAGTGCTATGTATATTTTTTCTTTCAATCAATAATTATAATAATCACATTGCTCTCCGACATTCCTAGATCGACCCTCTCCTCCAGCGAAAATATAGCACAATATCTCAAGAACGTTTGAGATGAACGCTCTTCGGAATTTTTCCGCAGCTGCAACGCCGCAATGCATTTGTCTCTATTCCGATGATGAATCCGTTGACTCTACCCTAATCGATATTACCACTATAAACCCTAGTGTTATTGATGGTTGCTTGAGGTGCGTGGCTCTGAACAATTTTTCACCGATGAAGCATCTAACGACTGAATGGCGTGGTCGATTTTCCATAAAATGTCAGCTTCGCTTTTCATTATGGTATGCATAATATTCATCACGGGACTCGTGCATTTTTCACCGGGGGCATTCTATTTTGGAAGATCATCTAGTCGACTCGATGTCTCCGGCGTCTCGGCATCATTCCGTTGAATCAGTTTGGTCAGGATTGTTTAATTATTTTACGAATCCCCTTTTCATTCCAATTATTACATCCACCACTCCTTTTCCATTTTTTCACCTTTTAGATGTTCACTACTTCTCTTCCACAGACTGCCTCGAGTTATCTATGAGTTTCAGGCGCGGGAACGTTTTGTGCGACGACAAATGTTACACCAACGAGCGGTCAGAATATTTTGACGGGTTAGCAGAAGTGAAATCCGTGTTCTAAATGTTATCGTTGTCAATACGTTCGTTTTCAAGCCCTATGAAAAACGCTGCAAATTATTATTACAGCGGTTTATCATTCCGTTGCTTCAATAATGATTTAGGAAGACCATTCATTTGTAATAGTGATTATTCCGAACATTTGCGAACGAATTTACCAAAAGTTAGGTAATTTAATCAAGCTCAATTTATCCATGTGATGTACCCATCCATTTTTCAGGCGTTTATGCGATATTCAACAATATTGCTGGGATATACACGAAAATATCACATTTTTCAACTTTAAACGTTATTTTATCAATTTAGTGCAAAAGAAACGAATAATGAAGCATATATTATTGATATACACATCACCAACTGGCATTATGTTAAATTTGAGCGGAATCTAAATAAAAAAAATTTCACGAAAAATTCATGGCGAACCTTTTTTGAACTGAATTTTTTTCTGAACCGATCAGTTAACGATTTTTTACTCCTCTTTCAATACAGATAAAAATCTGAAATTTTCAGGGAAGTTGTATCTTACCGAGATGTATTTTTGGGATTTTTTTCAATCCTCGGAAAAATCCACAAGTGGTCCAAAAAAATCAGTTTTTAAAAGCTCAAAAATCGGACTTTAACCGTGGTTTTCGTGGTTAAAATCCATGTGAATCAATTGTTTTATTATGCAGGAGTCTTCATTTGAATGCCTGACACAAGAACATAGCAAAAATTTTGGCGAAAAAAGTTGAGCAGCTTCACAGAAATTATTTTCCTGAAATCGAGCTCCGAGCCGTCCGCTCGCATCGGCACAAGTGAAAACTTCAACTATCGTTTTCGAGTAGTTTTGAAAGGTTTTCTTATAGGAAATTAAACGCTGAATCCGAATTTAACATCGAAACAACGGGAATTTGACGACAACTATCAGTTTATTTCAATTTTTAGATTATCAGTGTTTTACGTTTTTCCACTTTGAAAATTCGTTGCAAATAGTAACAGGCCTGTTCAAAATAATTAATAACACATTCCTATAGGAAATTAGACGTAGAGTTCGAATTTGAAGTAAAAAGGATAAAATTCTAACAACTAATGATTATTTTTTCTATTTTTTCGGTTTTTCGTACTATTGGATTTTCAAATTAGGAATTTTTTTCGCCACGTTCTCTAATTTTGAAAAAAGAGGCTCTGTGGAAGCAGTGTGAGGAAATTTGATTTAGAATCAATTAAAAATAAAAAACGATTCGGATTATTTTTTGTTTTCGAGATATATTCCACTTTTTGGTAAGTACGTGTTTTGGGTTTTCTTCGAGCGCTAATAGCCCCGCAAGGATATAATAAAAATATATATTAAAATATACCAAATTGTAGTATTTTAATAGCTCTTTCTTACCTCTGAGTAATATACCTACATGTAATGTTCGGTTCAAATGTCATTCGAGATAAACATACCAAAATACGCGGAAAAAAGGGTCATAAAATTTTGTAGTGCAATAAATGAAGGCCTAATAAAAAAAAGAAAAATTTTCCAGCCCGTGAGTTGGCTCCAACTTGACGAATATAGTTCAACTTTTTGATTATCTCATCCCAGTTTTCTATGGAAATTATTACCAAATACACATTTTTCTGAAAGAACGTCGGAAAATACGAATTTTCTCCCACTCAAATTCTCAAAAATACGCTTATAAGTGAGGTAGCGATTTGCTTAAAAAATTGAACTTTTGTCAGGCCAATATTGATTTTTGGAGAAAATTTCGAGAGTTATAGCTTTTATATTTTCGTCAAAAAAGTGTCGATGGCGTACGACGGACGGAAAGAACTTTTTTATTGGATATTCGGATTCTACATGCCTTGAAACGTTAAACATCAGATTTTGAGGGAGTTAGAAAAACATTTTTTTAGCGATTAAAATACCTAATGGTTTATTACTGAATAATAAACCAAAACGGTGTCGCCTCAGACATGAGTCATGGAAGCATATTTCAATAACGAACCATTGATGTAAGGAATTTAAATAAGAAAGCCACTTGAGACCACCTTCGCTATAAACTTCTCCAACTCCAAAACCTGCCCTATCTAATATTTATAAGACCGGAAAACATCTTCCTCGCGTTTCCTTTTTGACATCCATGTTTATTTTTCCCGATCATCGGACAAACAAAATCTCAAGTTCACCGATCGTTCAACTATTTGATTTCCGATCTAGATAATTCTCGACAGTGATGGTATGCTTTCTTTCGCAGTATCTGCGGTGCTGTCGATCAAAAGAGAAAAGCTTTCGAGCTTCAGAAGCATCCGCACGAGTTCAGAATTTGATCGGCAGCCGTAAAGCTAAACTGTCGGTGGAATCGAGTGAAACTTCTTCAATTATTTCTGACGCCTTAAATCCCCTATTAACTTCAGACAAAATTGCTTTTTCTTCCACTAATCCCCTCCACTCTAGGGTCAAGCTGTTTATTTTTCCTTCCTCCTCGGCTACCCCATCTTTTACTTGCTTGCATTTCCATTTCACTCTCACCCTAATCCCCTTCCCGTCCGCTTGGCACCTCTACGTCCATTGTTTTATTCACTACTCGGCTTCTGACGAAAGAATATAGAGCGCGTGAACGGAGTCCATTTTCAACTTTTTCTCCGACGTTCTCCATTTTTGTGTTTGAAATAATAATTTGCCCAGAGAAGGGAAAAAAGAGATAGAAACTTGGAAGATTTAATTTCCACCTTGGATTCGATTTAAAATGAAAGGCATTCAAGGAATAGCGAGCGAACGCCCGAAAATGACTTTAAAACATGCTCTTTTCGATAAAAACATGCCTTGTGCTACGAAAATAATATGTCTATAACATACATAACTCCCAATTTTTGTGATCAATTGAAAGAAAACCGGTTAGGGAAGCGAATTTTGTTGATCCTAGGAAAGTTCAAATTTGTTAATGGGCACAAAACGGTTGACACATGACACTTGATACTTACACTTGAAACATCTCACTTGACACTTGATTTCCTACACAAGACAGACTCTTGAACTTGACACTTGGCACTCAGCAACTGGTACAGGTCACTTGACACGCCACGCTCTTTACAGCATTACGATTTCGTTCGAATTTACTCCCGCAATAAGTATCTAGGAGTTCAGTAATTTTACATCGAAGCACAAAAAAAGTCATACACGAAAAAATTACGGTAATAAGCGCGTTTAGAAAAAATGTTTCTTGGTTTGATCAGAAATTTGTTGTAAAATTTATACCTGGCCGGTGGCATATATTTTTTAATGTTCCGCATGTGTAATTATCTCGATTCGAATCCGTTAAATTGAACATAATAATGTTCAGCGCTTTATCAAATTATTTGACGTTTTTACCCCGAATAGAGGAGGAAAAACACAATATTACTGCGTTGCAATCGGCTCTGACAATCTTGGTGATCCCTATCTCCCTGGAGGAAAGCCCATTAGCTCGCACAAATCACTACCTGATTGCGGTGGCAAGTGGAATATTGGCTCATTTCAGTCGGATCGATCGACGAAAAGTGAATAGTGATGAAATCATCAGAAGGGTCATCAGCGATGACATTACCACCCGGCGCGGAAGCGCTGAACTACAATTGATGAAGCTGTTCGAATTCGTTTCACGGGCCGGCCATCATCTCAGAGCTGTCACCATGAAGTTCATAGCGCTCGCTCTCTTCGGATTTTTGTATATTGCCAATACGGAGAAAATGGTGAGTAGGTCGATGTAAATTTATTTCCAAAATAGTGATTCCCATGTTGCTAGTAATATTCCCTCTGTGATTCTGAGAGTTACCTTTATTACTCGTTGCAGCACATTGAATTACATAGGTTCAAGGATGCTTGCGATAAAATTAATAAAAATTAAAAATGAAAATTAATAAAGACTTGATTATTTAATACGATTTCAGGGGCCTTTCATTGCAGAGATACAATCGTTTTCACCCTGTCCGGCAGCTCAATCGGGCAAAAATATGGCAATTTTCTCGTCGAAACAACAGAGATTGAGCAGGAAGAAGTTCATGCTTCTTTTGGACGTCGCTCTTGCTATGGATTTCAAGGACGAAATCACTGTACGTGAAAAGAACAACTTTTTTTTTAATTATTATTATTTATTTATTATTTATTTTTTTTTTTTTTTTACTATTACCAGTCAAAATAACGTATTTTCAAAGTGCATGAAGTTGAATCGGAAAATCAACGGGCGAGTTACACGAGGGAACTTTTTCTGAATTCAAAAATCCGAGCCACCGGCGCGAAATTTTTCCATTGATTTTTTCCATAGATTTGTTCCATTTTCAGGCGAAAGCCGTCGTATCTAAAAAGACCGCACAAGGTTGGAAAGAAAATTATTTTCGGATCGACCTCGGAGGTCTCTGCGCGGCAATGAAAACCTTCATTCCCGAAATTATGGAAGACGTCATGTCGCATTTAAAATTGAAACGTCGAAACTGTCCGATTCCTGCTGTAAGTAAACGAGCGGATAGCTTTAGATTATTTCAATAATCCTCAAATGTTGAAAAAAAAATTAATTAAATGTTAGAATTTTCGTGAATTTTTTTCTTATCGATCTCTCAATGCTCGGATTTCATCGATTCCAGGGCAACTATTCGGAAATCCCGATAAGACCGATCGTCGACGTGAAAACGCTCCCCGCGTTTTTCTACAGTACATTCAAGGTAAGATTTCACGGCTACAATCGCTCGGAGGTAGTCGGCTGCTTTGACGTTGTCGCCGAAACGAAACCCAAATGAGATAATTCTATAGTGAAATTGGAAACTTGCAATTGTCACGGACAAGTTTTGGAGTGAAATTTAAAATAAACAATCAAAGATGAATGAAAAATTTGGGATGTAGATTTTTTTTATCAAACCTACGATCCATTTTCGAAGGAAAATACTTCGGTTCGGAGGAGTTGGCAGCTACAGGAACAGTTCAGCGTCTATTTTGGCTCGATAAGGTCGTATAACTCGGCTGTGAAAGCCAAAAATAATAAAGGGGTTCACGAAAACGATGGAGAGCTCGGATTACTTTTCGCCTAGGCTTTTTGAAATTGATTTTTCTCTCATAAAGCTCACTATTGGAATCTCATTCGAATGAGAAAAGGAAAAACGCGAGGTAGAACTGCTCATGGGCAAAATGCCATCGTTTTCTTTCTCGTACGCCCTTTTATATTAAGTACTTCCATTTAGTCGGTTAATATGGAAGGAAAAATTAACGTCGGTTAGATTGTAACCGTCATAGCCGTCGAGATGAGCGGGAAAAGTCATTCGATCTTGCAAACTATAGGAGCCCACTTCCCCTACATTCCGCTCGGGGTGAGAGCTGAATCTTGAGCTCTTATCGTGTGAAACGTTGGTGAGCACCAGGACTCATTCTGAAAATATTTCACCACCTTTGTAATTCAATACTTTCGATAACTACGTTAGGAGAAGAAACACTTTCCATAATGATTCGCTCGAGACAAGGATGAAGAACATTCACTTTTAATTATTAACAGATTTATTTCATAGCTTGTTTCATATTTGACACAACACGAATTTCAAGTCATTGGAGTTACAGAAAAATGGGTGAAAGTGTGATCAACCTTGGGACTATCGCTCAGTCGTAATTTTGGGTAATCAACACCCTTGAAAAAATCATAGTGTTCTGGGAGCAGTAAACACGAGAGTTTAACGCGTTTGCTATAACTCCTGGCAAGAAAATAAATCAAATACATTGGCGGCAACGGCTTCCCAAAAAAACAATTTCACTGAGATTCACAACATCAATCACAAGAGGTTAAATTATCCTTAAATCAAGTATTTACAAAAAGTTAGAATTCAAAGGCATTTCACTCGAGAAAGAATAAATACAATCAAGAATTTACAAAGAAAGATATAAAAAAATGGAAACAGTCGAAAAAATGAGACTTTACACAATTTCAAACAATTCTCGTCAACTGCAGGTTATTCATATGACACAAACTGTGGGAACCCTGATTTTTATCAGGAAATTCCTGGCTACTTGAAACGTGGGACACTAAGTAATAAAGTAGTATACAAAAAAGCCGAGCAGCAGTTGTTGAGTCTGTTGCTCTATGGGGTAATTAAAAACAGAAACATTACAAAGACGAAGACACCTCGCAGAACAAGTGTGTACAAAATTGGACCCATGACAAGGAATCGGGAGAGAAAATAGCGCCGAGTTGCGTCTATTTGTCCCCAACAAGGCTCTATAAAATCCGCTAGGAATAGCACTCAATAGAAAATGCCTTCTCGATTGTATTCGCAGCAAGAAAAAATAACCGTCTTGCACCAAGTTTGAGTTAGCCTCCGAAAAATTCAAAAATCTGGCTCATTACACGAAATGGAGAAAAAAAATTTGCCGTTAGAATAAAGAAATGTATACTGGTCTTGTGGAAATGAGTTTGAAGCAAGCAAATCGTTGGCATATTAAATAGAGCTAACGGAAATCATAATACATTGAGATTCTCTGTCCTAGCATCAACAACTGATGATAATCTATACATCTTTTTCTTCAAGTGTTCGAAAAATCGTCACGTCAAATTCCTGATGCGAAGGTCAAAGGATGGTCAGCTAAGTTCTATGAAATATCTGTACTCTCTTAATAGATTGATCATTGGTTTTTTCTTTTGTAATTTATGGGGAATTTATTTACCAACTGCAATCATCTTGATTGAAACGCTCCAATTATCGTAGTCCAGTGTCAATAATTTTTAGTTTAGCGACAGCAACAACAATTATTTTTGCGCATAACAGGTTTTTCTTTTTTAACGCATTTTTCACATAATTATTAGGTCATAGGTGCCTTATGTTATGTTGCCGTGAGACACCTGAAAAAGATCTAGGCCAATAAAGAGAACCTTGAAGAAAGTGTTGCCAAACATCTGATCAGCCACCGGATCAGAATAAATATATATCGATTCTACTCCGCTAATGGATTCACAACGACCATTGCCACTGCATGGCAAGAACTGCATCCATCTCAATTGGATGTTCTCCAGAGCGCTCTCCAACGTGCAAGGAATTTAACCCCACCTGATTGATATAAGAACTTATATCAAAAGAAGATATTATTCGACCTAATTACCCATCACGGATGATATGGCCCCGTACTGGAGAATGGTAAAATTAAATTATAAAGGACTTGATCATCTTTTGGCCTTCAGAAGGAATTTCAATCCACATGGGATGCGTGGAAAATGCAACAAGCATCATACGAGGGAGGACCCAAAATTAACCGGAATGCCCTTGTAAAACGTTTATTATTCAATATTTTTACACCAAATTTTGGTCACCTTCAAAGTAATTACCATTGACCACAACACCCGTGTCCAATATTTTTTCCATTGTTGGAAACAATTTTTCAATCCACTCAGTGGGATTGCGTTTAGGCTTTCCTGCAATTTTCTTTTCACCCCTTCCACAGTGACAAAACGCTTCCATTTCATGTCCCTTTTGAGTCTGGGGAACGAAAAATTCACAGGGTGCCGGATCCGGTGAATAGGGTGGGGGATGAACAAGGGGAGTCGAAGCTCTCTCTGCTCGTCTGTGAGCAGGCGTGGACGAATTTGGCAGCAACTCGTCTCATGTGCAAATCATTGCTCAAAATTCTTTTCACGGAGTTCAAGGGCATTCACTGGATCTCACTGCTAGCCGGTCAATCTTTTGGCGACGATCTTGACGGGCAAGGGTCTCAATTTTCTCAACATTGATTTTTTGGAACAGGAAAACCACTCTTAAACTTGTGTTTTCCCCATAGCAGCATCCTCATAAGCTTTACTGAGCATTGCAAGACTTTTGGTGGCCGTTTTCCCCAACAGGGAACAAAATTTCTGTGCCGCACGTGGCTCATGGAGGTTCACGAAAAAACTTCACAAACAAACTGTTGCACTCACAGAGATGAAACTTTGCACACTGACTCGTCAGATGTTGCCCTTCACCCCACTCGACCAAAATTACCCTCCTCCCCCACTTTCTCATGCCAGCCCCATTCCAGTTACTTTTGGGTCCCCCCTCGTATACATCCAATACCAGCATTTGATTCAACGGTAACCTAATTATACAAATTGCGTAAATTTAGGTACAAATAAATTGCAATCGGAAAGCCAAACACGAACACATACGTTCGAAACATATCATACTCAATACATTATCTGCACATGACATGTACTCATTAACGGACTTATCATGTACTTGAGAAGTTACATACAAAATGAAGGACTATGTAACATAATCAGAATGGTATGTCTTGGTGGCACATAACTGGAGTCGGAGAAGGGCGTTCCTGCGAGCAAAGGGTGCAGGATCATATCAGGACGTCGCATTCTTCTTTTTGCGCCTGAACTTCGCACGAGAACGTTGTGAGAAATTCTTTCGATTTTTTCATTATCGTTTGCAAGCTGTTGACAGAACAATCATTTAGAAATCAGGCAAATCGAAAATTCAATAACTGAAAATAATTTCTGACTGAGTGGATTTTTTATCATTATTATTCTGGAGTTCGGCGGAATTCGGCAGGACTAAAAGGAAACCGGAACTTAAAGAGCGAAGAAGAGCTCCTGGTTGAGTTAGTACTCGTGCAGAAGGATGTTTAAGAGAATAAAATTGCTGAGCACGATAGTATATTTGTACTGATGTGTGAATCGTTACTCCTGTGCTTCGATTATGTTTCAAGAAGACCATCTGCTTGAAATACTAACTAACCCAAACTCTTCTACACGTTTCCTGTTCACATATTTGTTACTGTAAGGGCTAACAGCCCGAAGGGGGTTAATTATTTTTCTTGGGCGATAACAATGGTTTATTACTGAACAATAACCAAAAAACCGACGCCATGCTGTGGTAGTAGAAAGTGAATGACTAGAAGAGAAAGGATTTGACTTTGTAATTTACCCACAAAAATAACTCCAGCCTTAACTCTTAGATTTGAAGATTCAAACTTTAATCGAGCAGAGATTAAAATCTTCGGGTTAGCTTCTCCTGTAATTCGAAGATTAAAACCAAATCGGACAAGTGAAACTCACTATTTTCCTCTTCTTTAGATTATCAGTAAGCTGAGCCTTGCTCTGAGGAGGTGAAATCCATCATGTTAACGTTTGGGCCGGAATTACTGGTCATTCATAAGTCATAAAACCATTCACATGCTAACTACGTTATCTGAGACCAAAATATAAGGAAAATAGTGCTATAAGGAGCTGTATACGTACATGTAATGATCATCTAGTTTTGACTTTTGCGCTGTCATGTCGACTTCTTGCCTCTCGGGCGTTCGCATCGTGCAGAGATTCTGTAAACATGAAAAAAGAAACGTACTCAGAGAAATTATCATTGATGAAGTTCATTCAGATGAGTGCGTATTTTCTAGTGGTGACACACAAGATCTCCCTCTCAGCAATCTACTAAATCTAGACCATCAGATAAGAGGTTGGAGACGGCCGACACAAGTTAGCACAGAGTCCCCCAGGAGTGATTGGAATTTCTCGGAATGCGAGACACCCAAAGCCGATGCTCTAACCAAGCTAAGCTGACCTGATTAATTATCATGGCGGAAGACTGCTAGTGATAAGAAGTTCAATGAGTCCATGCACACCTAGAGGACACTGACCTAACACTGGGTCAGTTGTCCCTAAGCTGTGACCTTTAGTTTTTAACATTATGATTCATATACGTTTAGGCATTCACCTGCGTGTATGAGATGAAAAATATCTGGCTGTCTTCCAAGGTTTCCATCGCCGGTTGATGGACGTGAGGTGTGTTGACCAATGTGCTTTCCATTGCCTGGAATAATAAACCAGCAGGAAATAACTATCCATAAGCTGAACGGGTTCAAAATTAAATGTTAAAATGAACAACGATCATACCTCATATGTGTATCGTCTTTAGCAGAAACAAATAAGACGCTTGACTTGCGAAGCAGAAATAATTGCCGCTTTTGGGCTTTCCTTGGCTTACCTGAAACGTAAAGCGGAGCGCTTCAAGAATTGGCGTGGTTTCAAGATGCTGCGTGAAGCATTCGTGACTCATAGTGTGAAGTGGATGCTCAGAAGGAAGAAGCATCCCGTCTCCTGAATGATACACTCCCTGGCCTGTGATACTCCCTAGGACAGCCAGGCCAATTTCACTGGCTAAGCTACCGTAGAGGACGCTCCTGCAAAAAATTACCAAATTGATAAACCAGCTAACAGGGATAAAGCACTCTGGAAAGCTCTAATTTATCCCAAAACGGCTACAAACATTTTTAACAAATCACGAGATCAACTGTGCCTCAAGAGTTTTTTTGATACGAGAATTTATTTTACAACGTCATGTTATATATTTAAACATGCATTCAATCGTCATTAATTAAAACTCACTGAGGATAATGTGAATGGAAGTAAGGTGAGGACAGAAGAGCCATCGGGACAACGACTTTGTTGATTTCAGGGACGTAAGAGACTTTGAGGTTGCCATCGCTGACAATATCTATCCACCTGAACACAAAAAACTACTACATTAAAATTTCCATTTTACAATGGAAATAGTCATTGTATTATAACCAGATTGCCAACATATTTTTTTTTAAAATTGATACAATTAAATTATAATACCTTTTCTTTGGCAAAGCTGTACTAATCACTAAAGGAGTTGAACACACGAAAAATCACGGTAGCCACCAGTGAGCAAAATCTTTAGGAATTCGTTACATTAAAGGGTATTACAGTATAAGTCAATCATTCCTGCATCCAACAGTCCGGAATGCCCGATAGTCCGACAGCGGACAAGTCAAATAGTTGTTGTGTTTTCTCAGTAATAAGCTAAAATGTATCTACTAAAAAATTTGCTAGTTCAGGCAAATTTTTGTACTTCAATAACAATAACTATGACAACAAAATTTGATAAAATATCTCAAAGCCTTAAGAGCCAAGAAAACTGAGAACTATACAGGGTGAAGTTATGATATAACCTTACACAAAAATAATAAAAATTGACAAAAAATTACAACGAAAATCGAACACAAAACAATGAAACAACTCCCTTAGCCACACAGTCGAAGAACATTCGTCAACAAGGGAAATCACTTTCCTAAAGCAGATTGAACCAACAAAAAACTGACCTGTCTTCCTCCGAAGGACTGACTAGTTTCTTTTGCTGCTGTTCGGCCAAGAATGTGATCCCGTAGACGATATTGTTGAAAAAATCGTGCTTCAGCGACGTCAAAGTTCGGTAATATTCATTGTAAAATGACGAATGGCGCAGTCTCGGCGGGAGGCCAACTTGGATGGTGATTTTATCCAACTGGAAATGGAAAACAAGAACTAGTTACTGAAGGGAATGTCATACTAAGTCAATGTGTGCTTGCGATAGAAAGCTTCACTAAAAAAAATCACTGTTCAGGTTCCTACTTTGTCGAGAAAATGCTCCTGAATGTGAAGGGGTAGATTGTTTGATTTGAGCACCGCATCCCTCACTGTTTGCCTGATCACGTCGAATATGTCCGTTACCTTAAACGTAGAAAAGCAATTTTAAAATTAGTTACACGAGCGAAAGCCAAATTTTGTGTACCTGAATCGAAATATTTTGGGGAAATGAAAAAAAAAACTGTAAAGCACTTGATGATCGACGCTATCCAAATTATACAACGTGATCTCTTCCCGTGCTTCCAACATTGATATGCCTCTTTTTTAAACAAAAATCAATAACTAAATGATACTTGTAGTCTAAAAGAGGTTTTTGAATTGTTAAATACATAAATATATAAATAACCTCTGTGCTGTATCAACTCACAAGAAGACAATAGAATGAGAATATGTAAGCAAATGGAAAATAAATATATGAGGTGACTCTCCTCACACATGCGAGCCTAAATGCTTTCAATATTCCTCGTTCAGCTAGAACTTCCAGATGTCTCCTGGGAAGATCATAAGAGCCGATCAGAGGATTCACCGAGTATAAATCGTAACAAACAAATTCATTATACATTAATTCAACTGACATTTATTCAACTAAATACTGTAGATCTGGTCATTTTTCGAGAAACATCTTCATGTAAAAAGAAAGTGATAGAGGAAGATGTTTTTTTTCTTCAGTTAACTGTTTAACATGTTGACTGGAAAAACGAACTAACAGTTACACCGTTAGCTGATAAACAGTTGAATAAAAACGGAACGATCTTTCCACAAACAAAACGTTTCCATAGTTGAGTAAGATTTTGTCTATTAGAGTAAACTGACATTTTCCGTAAAAAAAAAAAACTACAAAGGATAATCTCTGTGCGGCCAAAATTATGAAGCTTTCCGGAGAGTTGATTTTCGACTACGACAATAACGAGGCAACATGAAAGCCTGTTCTGTCACTGCTATTCTTTCACATTATTTGTATCTAGCTCTTTTTATCATTATTTTATCACAGTATTTTTCATCTGTTATTTTTTAAATTGTTAAAAGTAACAGTTTTTGCTCGTGATCGAACGTTGACCAACGTTTTCCCAATGTTGCAGAAACGCCTCTGGAAACTGATTGATGACGATTTTTTCGCCATTGCTTTCTCTTTTTCACTACAGATTTTACAATCAAAGTACCACTTACCACTTTTCGCTTACGTTCACCGTCCGACCCGTGGTTCTCATACATTGCTTCCAGCCCAAAGCCGACGATTTTCTGAAGAGTTTCAACACACATTTCCCATCGAGGCTTGTTCTCCTTGATTCCTAAACAGCATGATAACGGCATTTAATAAAAAAAATTCCAAACCAATTACAAACTCAGTTTTGATCATGCGTACCGTATAGTTTCGAATGGAACTCGAACAGCGTGTCTCTGAATTGTTTCGATAGGTAAGGCAGGTATTTCACGGCAAGTTTCAACATCATGTAGTCATTCATTACGCTGGAATCACAATGGCATAGCAATTGTCACAATGGAATATTTTCAAATGATGAAGCGAAGTTCCATAATTCTTGCTAAATTTCGATAAATTAGATTGCAATTGAAAAACTCTAGTGTTGCAGCTAGGGACGGTACGCTACCAGAATCAATAAATTATTACTGTTCTATGCCGCCTTATCGTCAAGATAAGTACTACATTTTTTCCAAACCTCCCATCAAATGCCTCCTCAGTTAACATTTTTTAACATCAGTTCAGGAACCACAAACAGGTAGTAAATTAGTGAAATTGTATAATCTATTTAGCTAAAAAGATTACCTTCGGTCGGAACTGGAGAAAAGTCGAGAAACATTATGCAGATAGTCAGGAGCTGTGACGATAACTTCTGACATTTTGTTCAGCTTTTTCTGCGGAAACATGGCGTTCAGAATGTCGTACAATGGCACCTGTAATACAAAATTAAGAAATCCAAGGTAATTTGTTTTCAGCGAAAAAATATCCAAACGAGAGCATCTTATCTTCATGCATTTAGACAAATATTGGCTACTCATGGAATAGAGGAAGGCTCACTTCATAGTGAAAAGTGATCATTCTGAAGGTAGCGGCTTCTTTCGGGTTAATCTTGCTGTTATCTACGATTAATAAACGGGCCCTACATTTAATTAGGACAGTAGGGCGCCAAGCTAGAAAAATGGCGATCTATGACAGGGGCATCTATCATAATGATTGAACTGTTCATATTAGTTTAAAATAACTACGAGAGGAAACGTTAGTGAGAAGAAGAAATTCTGATCACGCTCTACAACGCTGAGTGGGACTTCCTCTCTTATGTTCCATGCTAGACATCAGATGAAAAAATAATGAACGAATATTCATCGCCAAAAGAATATTTTCTAACGGTCATCTTAATTAAATATTTACCGATGGTGCGATTTCCTCCAGTTTGGCAATAGTTGGGCGATAGTTGGGAGCCCGATCTGGAGGCCGAATTGGGTACCTTTCGGCAATCCTCCTTTCGAAATGGAACATGTCATCACTGAACGAGGATGCCGCATCGCTCGTCGCTCCAAAATGAACGGCGACATCCTTCAAAAAACTTTTATACGCCTTCACAACCTTTGGACGAAAATAAAATCAGGTCGTGAGGAGAGTAAATATTCAATATTATAATTTTCATCAGAAAAACACAAAAATATCGAAATTGCCTACGTTAGAATTTGAAACTTAACATAGAATCGGAAACTTTGGAACTCACCTTATCGTCCGAGAGCCTGTAATAATAGCTTCGGTCAGGTAGACCAAGACTGCTGGGAGATATCTGTGGAACACAGAGATGCATCATTGCAAAATGTCCACAAGTTCCACAATATCATAAAAAATAATAACTGCCACTAGTCATCACTTTCCTTCAACAATAGGGAATATTTTATTCTGAAAATTCGACAGAAGACAAACGACGACAAAAATGGCCATCTCTCCTGTAGATACTAACAAAAGTGAAAAATATCAGTGTTGAAAATTGTTTAAATTCAGCTCAAAGTAAGTTGGTTGTTGCGTTTTTTCTCCTTTTTTTACTAAGTCGAAAGAAACGGCGTTTCTAAGTTATCCAAGGTCTAGGACAGGCATTATTCGGATAAATATTTACGTTGAGCGCCACCTGCGTTAATAGAAGCAAAGCCTATCACGAAAGAAGTGAACTTTACTTCCAGAAGCCAAGTTGTTTATTGAAACAACAAACAACTCTTGAGTCGAGAAGATGACAGTTTACATAAAATTCGTTCAGGCAGAATAAAATTTTATTTTTGAGGGGTTTTGAGGGGAGAGAAAAAGAAAAATAGAAATGATTAAAATGATGATAGTTGCTTTGGAGTTTACCCCTGTAGTTAGCAATCCGTTTTTTGGTGGTTCACAAATGTTATAACAAATGGATAGCCTTCTTAAATCATTATTGTAGAGAAGCAATAATAAACCACCGTACAATCAATTGCAACATTTTTTTCAAGGGCCTCACCTGAATGACGCTTTGAGCCGTAGTTGGATCCTTTGCGTCAGGGACGACTTCAATTTTCAAAAATGGCTCCACGTTGTGCAATGAATGCAATCGGACAAGTGTGCGGCCCAGTTCCCAGTTCAGCACGGAGAGCTCTTTGAGAATATGCCATCCCCCTGAAATACAATTCTATGTTATATATAGGTACTGAAATCGAAATCAAAATTTCTGTCTCAAAAAGGTATGACTGAACTATTCAAGAGACTGCCGTGTTCCTAACCTAGAAATTGGAATAGAAAAGTTTGATTGTGGACTTTTATCTAGTTCGAGGGTGATGAATTTTTAAAAAAAAACTAGCTTCTGTTCCACAACTACATTTCACTTTTAGACTTTTATATTTAACTTTTTATTTAGTATAGTTGTGGAACTGAGGCCGGTTTTTTAATTCATCACCCTCAAACAAAATGGAGTTCCACAAGGTTACTGCTGCCACAACCAAAATAAATGTCTTTTATCTAGATCGATGAAGAAAGATGGCCGCTGAAGCATAAAATTGTGTGGCTTTGATACAACAAGGTTGTCTCCGAGTTAGAATGGGGATGGTTAGGGCTGGTTGAGCTAACCAGCCCTAACCAGAGCATTTTGCAAATAGGCTGGAAAAACTTAGTTCTCGAATTTTTTTCGGAAAAATGACAGCTTTCTCAAGCATCGAAGTCTTCGGAATGAACTGTCTCGATCTGGAGGACCTAGATGCTCCTCAGTTAAGACTCGCACGAGCAATTATTTTCGGCAACTAACAGTAGCGTGAAATACTACGTCAATAACTCTCCCCAGGGATAGAGCCTAGTTTGGCCGATGATGCTACGTTTAACATTGAGGGTGCGAGCGACCTGAGATAAATTGGTTTACCACCGGGGAGGCCGAAGGTGAATCAGAGTGGAAGCGGACACTCGGGCGGTTTTGATCTGATTATACTACAGCATCGCACGAGGTTCCGAGCTACCGGTAACCATAGTGGAAGGATTTTACGTCCATAAATGCAGGAGGAAAGTGCGGTTATTGCGGCCGATGAGCATCGCATAGTCTTCCGCATTATTTCCCTTTGCACTGGCAAAGAGACAATGAACACCATCGATTCACCATTGATCCGATACATTTCTCGATCGAAAATCCTCTTTCGTTGACGGATTGAGCTAAAAGTTCATGATCAACTCACCGATTGAAATATACTTTCATGATATAATCACCTATTGAGCTATATATTTATGATTTACTCGCCGATTGAACTATAATTTCATGACATAATCACCGATTGAGACATAAATTTGAGATCTATCATCAATTAAGCTAAAAGTCCACGAAATACTCACCGAGTGAGCTATAAGTTCATGACCTACTCACCAATTATACCGAGTATGTACTTAGTTGTAAACCATATTACACACATATTAGAACCTAACCAGTCTCTCCATCTAATGAATGGATTTATTGACATAATTGGAACAATTTGAATGAAACTTACCCAAGTGATAGATCATTTTTATGAGCGGTCGTTCCTTTTCGTTTTCGACAACTCCAACGGCCATGCAAGATTCGTAGATGTTCTTGACTCTCCATTGCAAATTTTCCATGTCCACAGGATAAGGCATTGTGTTGATCATGTTTCTCAAACTCTCTCGATCTGCGACAATACAAAATAACCGCTTATAAGATTCTATTGCAACGATAATTCTAAAAGTTTCAAGAACTGTGAGAAGAGTACGGTTTTTGTACGCTCGGATTATTGTACAGTTGATGAGATTTTGTTTCCGGTATCGAATAAAATTCCCGCGTCAAATTACGACCGTATAGAAATACGTTTTCAACCTGCCGCTGAAAACGAGAGCCGATCCTTTTCAAAACCCGTGGCGCAGCCTTTTTAGGACTCCCTTAATACGCTCTTCGACAAAAGGCCGACATTGAATATGTTCATTTCATTCGTTCCTCCTTCCTTTTATTTCCTAACTCCAATAATGATTCTCCAATAAAAGGAGAACGTTCGAGAATATAATAAGAGCCACGGCGTCCAATAATAAGGAACGGCTGAATGTCAGAGGGAAGGAGTGAGGTCTCTCGAAAAAAAGTGACGGTCGCAAAGAGAAATGAGAGGTTCGCCGGAGGTCGTGAGAAAATTTATGCGAATTGCGTTTCTTTTATTCCAATCGCCAGATAATGGAAAAGTAAAATAAATTTTTTCCCCTCTCTGAGATAAAAGATTTCATCTCGGCGTAAATTGAAAAGATTTGGGGGAAAAAAATTTCGCGGCGACGAGGAGTTTTACAATGTTGGCTTTCGGTTAAGAGAACCATAAGTTTTTGCGACGAAGGTGCAGCGGGGTAAACCGTCAATATCAGTTTTATTTTTCATTTTACCTTTCGAAGGGAGGTGGAATCGTACCAATAATAATACAAATAGAGGGTAGTATATTTTTAAATTACGTAAACGTGTTGTGTCTGATTTTATCCAAAGGGATTTCGCTCGGCTCGGAGCAAGAGAGCGGATTTAGCAACGGGAGTCATCGAGCACTGTAGGATCATTAAATATGCACACGGTCCGTGAGAGTGCTACATTTTCAGCTCCCAACGGCAATGCATCACATCGCAATATCGGACTGCGCAATACTCGACTACTGCATCGAAATTCGCAGCAATAATTTAAGCAACTTTTACATCAATGACATCTTCGATACCGCTGCATACCATTATTCTATCCACTTGGGCAAGACGAGACTCGCTAGCTCAACCGAAAATAATGCAAAGCCATCGAACAGAGGTTCAAAATCTGACAGCATTTCAATAGGAAGCACTATAAATATCTCGATGACGGATTCGACTGTCGAGCCATCATGTCACGCTGTCGAGCTTTCAAGTACACGACAATGCCTACTTGCAGTGCCACGATTGTATGTTAACGAGCATCGGTCATGTGACGAAGTTGATGCTGAAGTGAATATTTCCGTCATTCCATCTTCCCAATGGCCGACGTCCAAACTTGAAGGAAATAATATTGCGAGACGACCACCAGTTGCGACCTACAATGGATCTATGTGACTTTCACGGGACACCGTGCAATTACAGACCAAGTAATAATTTTTTCGAAGCGAGCCATCTTGAGTTGAATTGGAATCGAAGTACTGACGGAGAAATGAAAGTAACAAAAAACGGAGATACTCGTCGTGCACTCCATAACAATGTACACATACGATTGGCCAAATGTGTCCAGTAATGTGATTCACGGACAAAAGCTGCATCACCTCATCCTCCCGTGTACATGTATTAGGTGAAATGAGTTTAACGAGAAAGCGTGCGTACGCATAATGAGCAGAGGGAACATTTTCAATCTGCAGCCCCTCGTTCACGTCGCTATTTACCATCGCAGTGCTCCAGGTCTCGGGTGATTATTAATTAGGTAAAACCCCGAACCTTTGGTGTTTGGGCATTAAATTTACCTACGGTTGACTCGAATTCGGTCTGAAAAGCTAATTTTTTCATGATTCCATAACTTGTTCATAAAGAACGTCAAACACTCTTCAGCTGTAAAATTAAGCAATAAATTCAGCATATGATTTTGAAATTAAACAAATTAAATTTAAAATAGTTGGAGTTTTCCCTGATGTCAGGATGATTTGCTGAGTTCACATCAATGTTGACAAGTCAGGCGATTTTTCCTGATTGAGGAAAATTTAGAGGTAAGAAATACCAAGGGGATTTTATTTTTAGGAAAGCCCTTTTTCTAGAACTTTGTATAGAAATGTTTACTTTTTTGTTAGTATTTCAGTTGTATTTGTCAGAAATCAACCGGTCCACCAACCAACCAAGCACTATAGCTGCCATGGAAGATATCCAGGAAAAATAGAGAGGGAACCTCAAAGTAGGGTTCTTGATTGTTCGATATACTCAGATGCAGAATATTCATGATCAATAATTGTCGATTTCAACACCCCTCTACATTAACCGCACCCCAGACAGTTTTTTTAATTTTTCCGACAAGAGCCAGTTTGGGTTCCTTAAGCCCAAAATCAGGTCGAATTTAATTTTATTTATTTGTCATTATTTTTATTTTTTTAAATTCATTTTTATTATTTTTTATTTATTTATTTTAATTTTTTATATATTTTTTGTGGCTTTGCAGCACTAAGAAATTTTTCTGGGGATTTTTTCTGCAATTCACACATTTTGGAAACATTAGTTCGCTTATTTTCTCACTAGATTTTCGTGCTTACTGTTCGCTTGCTCCAGAATAAAAAGCAGTTCGATTTTTAAAAAAACCGGTGATGCAATTCTATTTTGTCGAATTCTTCAGCTAAACTTCTAGCACGCTTCTCACGATTGGAAGTCCTAACTCGATTGAGTACTATATATTTGTAGACCAATGAAGGTACGATACGACCAATAATATCCCTTTGAAATAAACTACGCGTTACTCGAGTTGTGATTTTCCAAGGGAAAATGAATGGCTAGCAATTCACTACCATTACTAAGGAAATTTCGTTTTAATTCTGTCGAAATCGAATTTACCGCGGAAAGAGCCCAAGCAACGTAGCCGAGCCGCTATTAAATTCCTACTCTACTATTCCGCTCTACTCTATTAGATTCGAAGGGAACAAAGGTTCGGAGCGGTCAAAGGACGGTTGTAAACGGCGTTAAAATCCTAACCCGCAGAACGATCTATTCGTAACGCGTTTACCATTTCGCCAGACGGTTCGGCCAGCGTATTCGGAGAAAACAAAAGGTCGGGTCGACTGGAACACTTCCCTTACAGAAATGCCTGATACTGATAGGTGCGTCAAAAAGATCCGAAGTGGCCGCGTGTTGCGGAGGATGCTTGTCAGAAACCTGAAAGAGACTTTCCCACCGCCCACGCGTTATTTGAAGAACTTCCAATATCTGCGCGACGATTGTCCGCGACGGGCGAATCGGCATAGAAACCGATCGGGCAGAGGAGGGCGATCGAGTGGGCTCCACGTTGACAACAGAGATGATTAATAATTTGGTATGGTGAATGTATTAAGAACGCATTTCACGTCACGTGATATGAGAAACAATATTCATGTAGTTTGAAAAATCGATGATCGAGAAGTTTTAATACTCACTAAGTTGAAAAATTGAGAGAAAAACGCGAAATTAATAGGGACCGTAGAGCGTAGACTATAGAAAAAATACGAATAACAACAAATTTACAAGCAAACAAATGTAACGCATTTTTAAATGAACAAATTTACTTTTCCAAACTGATTCCTCTAAGAAAGAATCAAAGAAAAATCCCCTTCTGAAATTTGGTTCAGTATTAGGGAGATAAGAATTTTTTTCATATTTATATTTCAACTGTAAACGGAAATAAATGGTCAACAGTAATAAGATATCGTGTATTCCCGACATTAGCGGTTATAGTGAGTTTTTAAACCGATTTTTGCATTAAAACCATCTCAATTTCTCCGATTAGTGGCCCTTAGCCGAAGAGAACGTTCGGTAACTAATTACATAATAAATAAAAAATTGATTAAATAAAATATGCTTCATTAAAAATTAATTAAACAATTAAATGTTTATAAACAATTTTAAAAAATTAATAAATTAACTAGGTACCAATAAAATCGTCGATTAATATTTACGCCTGAATTTTCTTCTTTGCGGACAATCATCATTTATGATTACATCCATCTTTTCCCCGAGAGACAGGGGCTGGCCAAATAGGGGTTTGACGAAGGTAAAAACGGTAATGTCGCTAGGCGACGAGAGCAGGTACGACGTTTGGATTAATACTATAGTCAATGGGGTCGAATTACAGTCCCGAACCGTATGATATCAAGCTCAGCCATCCGGAGGATATCGTTCGACGGCTCTTCCGCTGGAATGGGGCTCGATTCAAAGCGAAATGAGACAGTGGAAGGTGTCAGAATCGAGTAACAATGGTTGATTCGTATGAAAGCATGCGAATCGACGGTTGGGGAAAAGGTGATTCGGATAATTCCCTAACCACGACGAGGAGAGGGAAAATTGACAATGCTCAAATATTCGATCAATGCAATGGACAGAGGAGAACTAAATTAATAAGTACAGTGAACTAGAAACTGCTGCAATTAATTTATTTCCCCAATCGGTTACCCAATGAGCAGAAATATCGATTAGAAATTACGTTGGCAATGGAAACGTGTTCTACGTGTTATAAAAAAAATAATTTTCCATTGCCCACGTTTCATACATATTCCTAGGTATTTTAGGCGCTTTGCATATATTTTTCTATCAGCATTTTCTACCTGAATTTCCTCAATCCGAAACATCTGAATCGGATAGAGTCTAATAAAAAATATATTTATGACTATAAATAAGTTTGTAAAATTTCAAAATATGATGAAACTCACGTTTATACTGCATGTGCTGCTTCATGCCCCAAGTGTCCTTATCTTTCGGAATCGAATGAGTGGCGAGCCAGTGGCCGCAAGCGTATTCACGGAGATCTTCGCACGGCGAAACGGACATGTTCATTTTGGCGATCGACTGAAACAAATTCGAATAAAATGAACGTGACTGTCGAAACGCATGATACTAAAACTGAATACAAAGGGTCTAATTTTTAATGCACTTCACAACTTTTCACTCTTCACACAAGACTTTTAAAGCTAGTCGTGTTTTTTGAAGCAGAACTATGGAAAAGTGAAGACTGGAAAGTGGTAGAATTGAAAAGTGCAGGGAAGTTTCTTTAGTATAGAAAACTTTAGTTTTTGGAAAAACGTTTCACTCCAGTTATTTGCTTATCAAAGCTTCTGTAATAAAATAAAATGTGAAAAGTTGGTTTTTTTTTTCAAGTTTTGCAGCTATTTTTCTAAATAGACTCGGCGTTTCAGCTTTTGCTGAATAGACGTCTCATTTTTTTACAACTGAAGAAAAACAGGTCCCTAGAGACGCAGAGGAAAATGAGGTTTTTTAAATAAAAATAAAACAATTCAAAAATTGCAAAATTCAAAATTCCGAAATTTTTTATTTGGCGAGGAAAGATTGTACGGAACTGGAACTTCACGTAAAAGCTCGGTTCAGCACCAATTTTTCCTTGGGGCTGTGCACGTAGCGAGTGTGGTAACATTTTGAACATGGAGCTCCCCGTCGCGAACCTGTTTGCTTGTTTTTTACCCATACATATAGACTTCTTATTCGAGGCAGGTCTAGAGTCAAGAACCTAGAAATATGCGCTTTTAAAGAGTTTCTTTCACTCCTAGGTGCTTCAGAGTCCGGTACCTGCTCTATCTCCGAAACGTTTCCGCACAAAAGGATGATCGTGAAATAACGAGGGGCGTGAGCCGGGGAAATGACGTCTCGAAACCGGGGCGAACGCCCCGGTCACGATCCCTTGGGATTGTGCGCCAAGGAAGCCGCAAGCAGCTCAAGTAGCTATATTAAGCTAGCCTTCACTCGGTAGTTGTATTTACAAACCAAGCACTGTAATTCTTGCACATTTGTTCTTGACTTGCGGATACTGAGTCCTCAGGGACTGCGAAGGGGAGCTCCATGTTCAAACTGCTTTTACAGTAATGCTCGATTTACATGACACTCGATTTTTTTAACAGTGTATGAAAACACGAAAGACTCAAATATGCTACTTTACAAATACGACACAGTACGAAATGTTAGCCGAACGATCTCCTCTTGAAGATACTTAACGATTCGATAATAAATACAATGTTCTTTTCCTTGTCGTAGCATTTCTTTATGTCCGGAGGTTGTGAGGGGAGAAGAACCAGGCGACTCATTCACTCACCCTATGGCTCCACGTCGCCCTGAAGATGCCCGAAGGGCATTTACTACGTAAACATGGAAGTAAAAAATCGAGCGATAAAAACTCAGAAAAACCTCAACAATCGAACCAGCCACCATGGTTTAAGGTATTCAGGAGATCGTTCGGCTATATTTTTGTAATCCCAGTATTGGTAAGAACACAGTGGCCATTAAGTCACCTCTGTGTATCACAGTAGGTACCTCTAGGCGTATCTCGGTAGATTCTAGTTTCCGAGACGAGGTCACTCTCAAAAGCTCCGCCAAGACCCTCGGGGCTTCGGTGCCAACTCGGGCGCCCAATCGCGAACGAATCAACTCCGCTCCCAACTCACAATAGGTCCGGCCGAAGTTAGATGGTTCGCTCGACTTTTCAATAACGGCCAACTTTCATATTTGATTTTCGTACTGATTCAAGTCCAAGCTGGGCGCGGTTGTTGGGAACGAGCAGAATGTCGAATATATTTGAATATTCAGCTATAGCAAAGGGAAAATTTTGAATTGAAAACATGGGAGGGTGATTTGGAAAGAGGTTTAAACAAGGTCGCATCAAATCTTAACGTTAAAAGTATTGAAATGTCCGTCATGGCGAGTGGATGACGATTGATTCGTATTTATAGAACCCACACCGAAATTCAGCGATTCTTGTACATTTCTTGTGCACTTATCTGTTTGATTATTAATATTTTTTATTAATTTCAATAGTAATTTTTATTATTTTTAATAGTAATTGCTCACAAAAAATTTATTCTAACCCCTCCATGAAAATCTGATATTGTATAAACCACTGTACAATCAATTGCATCACTTTTTTATTTTTTAAATTTATTTACTTATTTATTATTTTTTTATTTTATTAATTTTATTGGAGACGTCCCATCACATCCGAATTTTGCAAACGCCAGCGTTCTCTGGTTATTTAAAAATTTACATTACTTAAAAGGGAATTTCCAAAATTTGCTTCTAAATCGTCATCGTCCGAACGCTACAGACTAATGAAATGCAATGGGCATGCGGGTGACGGACGCTTGAGGTCGCACAAGACCTGTACGGAAGAAGCCTGAAGACGTTGGTTCGGTTTACTCACCCACATTCCTCCAGCTCCGACACGGCTTCAAGTTCCCCCACACCCTCAACAGACAACCTGTTCCCCTAGTCTGCGTCTGGTTCGGCCCTAACACGACATGGCGTGTCTGGCTTTCTAATGTCCGAAAGCCTGAATTGACCGACCGGTAAGGCACGTTCAGCGAAGGAAATGCACCTTCACATTTAATCACTTCAAATTCATTAACCTCTAAAAAGTACGTTCGTACGAGAAAGTTCCGCAGCACAAAATCAAACGGTTATTACGTCTGATCGATAGATATTTTCAGGAATAAATATTCCCACGTCTTAAAATAAAATCATTTATCATTGATTGAGATGTCAATGACAAAATTATTATGACAATAGAAAAACTGAATTTATTTCTCAATTGTTTATACTAAAACTGTAGAAGCCAAGTAACACAAGGGATTTAGGAACGGGTTCGAATAATCAACTTGAGATTGAAGGTTTCTGCACAACACTAATATTACAAAAATCATAAAGTCTATTCGTTTTATGACGCGAAGAAAGATCAACCTATGAAAAGCAACGGTTGAGTTCGGGAAAACAATATGAATCCCTTCTAAGGGCACTTCATAAAATTAACACAGATCATTTCTTATCGATAGATGCCACGTTGCCAAGTAGGCCGTTCAGAAAGCCTATAATAACAAAGTGAATACCGAATACTGCAATAGCTATGAGCGTACGCCATTGTGAATTCATCAAAGCAAGAAGACGGTGGAGGAAAAGAGAATAAAGACAGATCCGACGGCTGAGTAACATTTGAATATGAAAGACCGTAAGGTGCGCCTATGGAGTCGGAATGTCAGAATGAAGGAGCGCGTCGGGGAATTTCGACCGAGATCAAATATACCCAGAATGAGTTAGCGAAGGGTTTTAATATCATTCGCAAATATGCGGAAAACGCATCGGCTCACCTCTAGAGGTACGTAAGGACAAAAAATTCCCTCAAGATGCGGATTGATAAGGCGAAATACACCAAGGGTCACAGTTATAGTCAGAGAAAATAATTTCAAAAAACAATCCAGGGATACGTGTAAAACCCTCACAATGAAAAGGAGAGGTATGGAAAATAGGCTGCACTTGAATTCAAGGCCATCGGCTATAAGAAAACCACTTTCGAAACCAATTTCGAAAATTCACTTTGAAAGTTTTATTCCCACAGTGGTGAAAAAGTCGTTTTTGTGACAAACGGATTCGGTGCATCTGTCGCAATAATATTAGAAATAATACCTTTTTTAAATACTTATAAATCGGTAAGTTGTTGGCAGATAAATTTTGAAGATTTTTCTCTCTTGGGTCAGTACTTTACTTCGGGTATTTTACCCAAAAATGATTACACTATTGGAAAGGTGAAATTCTAGGCCGTTTTTTCCTGGAACGTTCGCAGAATTTCGCCATTTTCTAGCTTTAAATGCCCGTTGAAAAAAAAACTGTAATTTTGAAAAGTTGAGCGATTCTCGACTTTGGCTATATTTTTGCTTACTTAACTTGATGTTAGAAAGCTGCAAATACCTCAAGATGGCATTTTCCAACGGTATAATCACTATTGCGATTACTCCAAAATTTTATTATTTAGATAAGACCAAAAAGACACTTACGGATTCGAAAAACTTCTACTTCTTTTGGGCTCTTGAAAAATGCTGCACAGCAAACGTTTTAGCAAATGAGCTAAACATGAAAATCTCAAGTGTGAACACAATGTATATCGTTTTGAAAGTTCGATACTATCAAATGAATAAACTAATCTCAATAATTGTCAGTCCTGAACATGAAAGCGTACTATCTTGAAGTAGGTTTCCGATTAAAATTGCTTTTACTCAATCATTCAAAAGGCCTAGTAAATAAACAGAAGAGCCGCTACGCGTTTCAGCCGACGTCGAACTGGCCGTTTTCTTCGCTCCAACATTTCAATAATTCATGAAATTTCTCCCTTTCCCTTGCGAAAGTTCAAACCCGGGCAATACTCGGTCTTCCCTTTTCGTAAGATTGAACATGTTTTACGTCATTGTCATTGCCCTTATCGCTCCGGGGGTTTCGAAACATTCGGCTGTAAAGTTTTCAAAAATATTTTCCACTAGACTCAACCGTATAGATTATTCATCGATGCAGCAATATCTATCAAATTGATCCATTCAGCTCGGATTTCTTATAGTTCGGGGCGTTGCCGCACTACTTAATAGATCCTGGAGCTTAATATTCCAAACTATCGATAATCTCAAATTGGTAATAACTAAGGAGCAGAGAAACGCCCGGAACAATAAATTGAGCGCGAGAAATCTTTAAATCTATCTCAAGGACATTTATGGTCCGGTTCGACCGTGCTATATCGGAAATGCAGTAATTTTTTTTTCGATTTGTATCGCGCAAAATAGCCCGAAGAGAGCAATAGGATGAAATTTCATCTCTTTGGCGTTCGATTTCAAGTCACCTTTTCCCATACGATACTCCAGTTCGAATATCAATCGCAGCGAGAGAATTCCGCTCAGTTACGTCATCGAGAGCAAATCGACAGCAAACCTGAAAAACCTTGCAAGTCCGATTATTTCCCAAAATAGGTTTTGAGCTCTCTGGGTTGAAGAAAAGGATTCCGAATCGTCTCTGATCTCTCTCAGTCTCTCATCTGTGAAAGTTTGGCGTTGATCCCATGAAAAATGTCCTCTATGTTAGATAGTAATAAAGTTAAAGTCGGTTAAGTTCCAGAAGTGCTATAAAACTTCGCTAGTCCCAGCGGTTTGGCGAGTCCAGTTAAATCTCTCCATCAAATGGTATTTCACTATTTTCCACTGCGTTTATGGTTTAATATTCATTACATAATAGCTCAAAAAATTTTTTTATATTTAATTGATTCTGTATTAAATTTCCTTGACGAGGTAGATTTTTTATAAAAAATCGAACATGGCGAAAAAAATCCGAAGTTGAAACTTTAAAGAATGAAAATAATAACATTAAATGTTTGAATTCTTCACTTCAAATTAGAATTCTGCGTCCAATTTTCTGTAACACTAAGTATCTAAATGTGAGCAAACAGTCCTGTTAGTATTTTAAATTCATTTTTAAAGTTGAAAAACGTATATCACTGAAACCCAAAAAATGGCAAAAAACTAACAGTTGAGGTCAAATTTCCATTGTTTTGACGACAAATTCGGATTCAGCGTTAAATTTCCTGTAAGAAGAGCTTTCGAAATCGCCCGAAAACAACATTTATATTTTTCATCCCAGCCGACGCCCAGCGGAGCTGAAACCGGCCCGGTTTACAGAAAATCATTTCTGTGGCGCTGTATAAATTTTTTCTAGCTAACTTTTTGCAATGTACTTGTTTATTGCGTCCAAATGAAGATTCCTACGTATTAAAACAACGGATTTACGGACATTTTGACCACGTAAAGCTTGGCTAAAGTTCGATTTTTGTGATTTTAGAAACTGATTTTTTTGGACCACTTGCAATTTTTTTCGAGAATTGAAAAAAATTACAAAAATACATCTTGGTAAGATACAACTTTCCTGAAAATTTCAGATTTTTAGCTGTATTGAAAGAGGAGTAAAAAATCATCAACTGATCGGTGCAAAGAAATCGCAGGGGTTCCCCTTGATTTTTTCGTGAAAAATTTTTTCACTTCGATTTCGTTCAAACTTTGCATAATGATGGTTGGAGGTGTGCATATCAATAATAAATGGGACATTCTTGGTTTCTTTTGTCTTAAATAAATGAAAATAAGATATAAAGTGGGAAAGTGGGATTTTTCGAGTATATTCCACCAATATTCTTGAATTTCGCACAAACGGTTGAAAAATGGATAGGTATATTACTTCGGCAATATGTGGACAACTAAATTACCTATCTTTTGCTATAGAAAAACATCTGACTTGACTACTTTTTGCTGAAGTTATCGAGGGTTAAAGTTACAAATCTTGGAAAACTTTTAAATTGGAAATGTTATCTAGGCTAAAACTTTGCGCAATTAGAATCACCAATACTTCATTATACTGACTACTATACCATAAAATACTATACCAACGACGAATCTCCATACAGAGGGGAAAGCTATATAGGGAAGGTATAAGGTAGCTGTTATTATACGAGTAGTAGTAGTGAACTGAAATTGATTCGAAAAAAAGGCATTAATTATGCAATTTGGATTTTTATTGAACCAAGAACTACAACGGTGAAAACCCTCGAAAGTCCAGTAACGTCTGGAAAAATCCTCTCAAGCCCGAAAACTGGTTCAAAAACTACTGGAGTCTAATTTATGCATTATCCCATTATTATGACATACACATCATACATTTATACGTAATTATAGAATGTGGTTATTTTAACATTAGGCGCCACATATCGTCGCAATGAAGTTGTCTGTGTCTCCTGTAGAATGTTGGGAAAGGACGAGGTTTTGCAAGTATACTGTCGAAATGTCAGCCGAAAAATGCAATGCAGACAATCGAGTTCACAAGCAATCAGCGAACGCGACCTTTTCAAGCACGTCAAAGACAACTTCTATTGAAATCTACGAATCAGTTCCTTAACTCCTGAGTTCCGCTCGTCCAATTGTACGGCTTGTTTGTCGAATCTTGAACGCCTAAAAAAAGCTTGACCGCTCTCACCACTTCCCTCTTGAGGAAGAGTCGTGAGCCGAACTGAGAGCTTTTTAAACGGAAGTTTGAAAATAAAAGGAGACCCGATTTCGCCAGCGTTGAATTCAACGTCCACGTAAGGCAATTTCGAAGTAAATATATAAGCATCAGTGTGATGGGAAGGTACAGGAATTATTTACCAATTTTTAGAGCCTATTTTATACTTCGTAAGATTTTTTTTCATCAAGAGCTTTCGCCTCCGCGGGCCTCTTCAGGACCTTCAAGTAAAATTTGAGTTGAAAACATAGAACTATGGAATTTTGACATTTAAAAAAAAATTCAACATTTCGGAAATTCGGTGACTTTTTTTATTTTAAACTATAAAGAATTCGCTGCTAAATGGAGAAGTAACGTCATCAAAAGGAAACCGATCCATTGTAACTGCAATTTCCATTTTAAAACTTAAAAGCTTAAAGTGAGCATGTCTTGAATACAACACGATGTCATTTGGCGAGCGCGATGTCATATCCTGAGGCTATAAAAGCGTAACATGCCAATCTAATGCAAGTCGAGCTCATACATCTTAGTAAATTAGGAAGATGCGAAAGGGAGCAAAACTTCCCTTCCGGTTCAAAGGTCTTTAGGACAAATAGGGGCAAGATCGAGAAGTTAGATTGGGCAAACAACTGAAGGTTTCAAGTTCTACATTAGGCTTCGAAACTTGCGGAACATTCCGAAGGAGATGCTTCGAGTTGAAAAGTTGAGAACTTGCGGACACGGGAGTGAGCGCAGAGTAAGAGGCGACCAAGTAAATGAACTGAACAAAACCGAGTAAATGAATATCGCGAAGGAAAGCGGAGCAGAAATGTGGAAATAAGAATTAAGGACCAACTATATGACGTATGGCAATAATTTGGAATTCTGGGGTAATCTACTTGTTGTTAATAGCTAATCAAGCTCTAGATAATATCGATAAGCCAGAGACCAGTATTGTTGAAAAAAAAATAATAAAAATTCACAAAAAAAGTTAAAAAAATAAAAAATTACTCTAAAAAGTAAATTCATTTGAACTCAGAAGCTCGAGCCACCCTTCAGTATACCCTCTGCGATAATCCATTTCACCCTTGAACCGCAACCCCACTATGAATACCAAATGAATGCAAACACTAGCGCGCATTCGCTTCTAACCGGAAAAATAAGCCTACACGGCTGTAGCCGATTTCAAAACATTGCTACCAATCATTTTATGAAAAAATTGAGGGGTCAGCTGGTAAAATGGTTTTATTCTATTCAACAGAGATGTAATACGAGGATGTTCACAATTACAAAATCCATCAGGGCAACCAGCTGGACGCTGTCGTGTCTATTTTAAGACAAACGCACTAACGTCGGATTAATCGGTCGCTTTCCACCATTTGGTGCGAAGTTTACATGAAGTATACACATAGCGAAAGAAGAACAATCGGTTCAAGCTGCCGACCAAACCAACGTCGCTCCTCACTCAGAACTCGAAAGCAATTCACTGCTCCTAGTTCATTCTTGAAAACGTAAACGAGTTACGTTCATAAGACTTGAACGGTTGTACTGAACAGAAAAAGGAGAATTAATTGAAACCGTAGCAACTATTGTAATTTTAATCATTTTTATTTCTCTTAATGTCCAAATTGAAAGCTAAATTTTTTGCCTAATGGTACAGCTGGAGAGAGTCTTTGACGACTATTCCAACGAGTATTTTATAGCTGCAAGAACTCTCAAATGCCAAATTTCTGAAAATCTCCCAAATTCAACATAAAAGTAACGAGAACTAATAAATCTATCGACCCCGCGATGGTCTCATTTGATTCAGCCTCCAAAAATTGATAAAAATTGATATTATATACACCTTTTTCTGGAAAACATCGGAAAAAAAGAATTTTCTCCCCTTCAAAACCCCTTAAAAATACCCTTAAAATTGAGGTAGCGATATGGCTAAAGAATTGAGCCATTGTCAGACAAAGATTGATTTTTGGTTTAAAATTTAATGAATTTAGCTTATATAGTTTCGTCAGAAAAGTGTTGACAACGGTGTTTGGCGAATGGACAGAATTTTTTCTACTTGCCTTGAAACGTAAAATATCAAATTTTGAAGGGGTTAAAAAAAAATTATTCGGGCGATTACAATGGTTTATTATTGAATAATATACCAAAATTGATGAAGTAAAATATTTTAAAAAGTTAATGCGAGAGAAAAGATACTGGTTTCAACTGGTTCGAAAAACTTCTCACACTTCGACTTATTTAATAGTACGCTGAACGATAAAAATGAAACACCTCCTGTATCACGAAATGCGTTTTTCGATGCTTCGGGAATACGGATAACGCATTTGCTGGAAATATGTAACGGTCGTCGATCAAAGATTCCAGTCACGCTTCACATTCTCGACGGATCACATTAACTCGCAATTTCCAACTAAAACCTCTTCGGTTTTACAAAGTAGCAAACGTTTTGCAAAAGGAAGTTCAATACGATACGCTTTAGTGCTGATGGAGGGACTGCGCACCTGTCTTCACTGGCACGAACGCGAATACAATGAGCAGCATCAAGGACGTCAATTATCGAAAGTGACGGAAGAATTCGACTGCAGTTGTCGGATGTTCATTTTCCGTCAAATTTATAACAACCCACATTCAAACAGGGTCATATTTTTAGCTCGCGCTAATGTCCACGAAATAGACTGTACGTGTGTGTGAGAGAGAGGGATCGTTTATTGGATCAAGCAGCATCTTTAATATGTGGAAAGGGATAATGAGTAATTATTGCCCAACAATAGGCTATACCTGTGATGTTGAGCTTGTCACGCCCTTGCGTTTGCGTAAATTCAAAATGATACACACACGGTACTTCCAACAGTACCCTGAGATATGAGTTAAGTAAAAAAAAAATGAGGGCGCTACGGCCATTTTAGTTGATAAAGGTCGAAAACACGAAAATGCCTTAACAGGATGTCCTAGCGGACTAGGAATCAATGTCTGAGAGTACGATTTGTCGGAAGTTAGTTATCGATTTTTTTTTCTCAACTATTGACAAAAAAAAACCGTAGATAGTACTCTGTGTCATGTTGAATAATACACGTTTGTTGAAAAAAGTTGATAGCTTCTTCGTCAATCGGAATCCATTTATTTCATAGCTTTACCAGTAAATACCTGATCAGAACTATTCAAAAGCGTTTTGAATTTCACGAATTATCTCATTGGTGTTAAAAAAGTAAGGAAACTAGTTCTGCAATCTCTTCTGTTATTAGAGTACTAAAAATACTGATATTTCTCTTGCACATTTGTGTCGTAATCGATAGCGGGAAGTTGAGGGAGACAGGAACCAAAAGGCTTAGCTTGTTTGGACATAGAACCTCTGAAGAACTTTAAAGTACCACTTAGAACTCTAAAGAGCTCTGAAGATCCACGAACGGGTCAAAGTACTAGAGAGAGAAAACTAGTACATTGACTATTATTAGTTTCGCCTTACTTCCCATTATGGAAAGCGTTATTGATCAACTCAAGACCTTCTAAACGTGATTTAGCGCTGGTAAACTGCGTCCAACTTAAAAACATCACTTCCTACAAACAAGCTGATTAATTGCCAAAATAACTTCAACTAAGGGACTATTGTACGCTGCTGTTTTCAAATTTCACCGACTGGGACGTCGGTTCAAAGTAATAAAGCCGAACTGTTGGGCCAGACTCCTTTGTGTTTTCCTACTAAAAACAGGCCATCCTCTAAAAGGGTTAATTGTAGCGGGATGAAGCTTTCTTGCGGTGGAACCTGAAGGGCCCTTTTCTGTCTGAACTATTTCAACAAAGGCGAAACCGAAGGAAAAAGGTCGTCGAGCGTGGCGTCGTTGTGTCTCTATGGAAACGGGCGGGAAAAAGAGGGAAAATTATAGGGGAACGGAGCGAGAGGGTGGATTTGGTGCGTAGTAGATCACACTCGAATCCCTGGCACACGTGGGCTGGCTTTCCCTGCTCAGAAACTCGAACCGGTGATCCGTGACTGCCACAGTCCAAATAGGTTGAATGTATGGCAGTGCGTTGAACTCACCTCGAAACAATACCTCCTTTCATTCCAGGAGGGTTTGCGATTTTTTCCTGGTTTTGATTGAAATTCGAGCCGAGATACGGAAACGTATTTCCCTCAGGTATTACCCTTTGTAAATGTCGGCGTTTCCGATGGAAAATAATTGGTTTGTCAACGGTGTTTCGAGGCGGTGACGATTTATTTCGAGCGTGACCTATTTTGCAATTTTTCAAAGCTCGGGTATTTTCTTCCTCCAAACGGTTCAATATCAAATAAACAATAGATGAAGCTGAAGGTTTAGCTTAGTACATTATAGAAGTAAAATATAGAAAAAGAGAACAAACTATTTTCAGACCATTAAATGACAATATCGAAGCTATGGCTCCAAGTGCAACGCTCGTTCGACCCTCGTAGAAGCGGTTATTGTATAGTGTGAATTAGTCACCGGCAGACACGACGGCTAAAACCATCGTCAGAGGGTCGATAGATATAAAAACATACGTAGGTGCTTCCGGAATATAGAAAAAACCTTCCCTACAATCCCTACTCTATAACTAGACGGGAACCAGCTGTCACCCTCGAAGCGATCCGAACTTTTTCATCGCCACGTTCACTCCAGCGGCCGCATACGTTGACACTATATCGGAATCACTTTATCGATAACGTCTATCGAGGGCTTATTGCTAGGTAAATAACAGGGAGGTTGTGAACGAAAAAGGGGGCTAGCTATAGCGCACGCAAGTTTGTTCGTGCAGCTCTATTTGTACAATGTAGGTAACAATTACGAGGATTTCGTTTCAACCGGTGAAAGCCATGTAAATCTACATTGAACTAAGCTGAAGGTTGTAAAATAAATGAAACTGTAGACACATTACGAGATAGCTCTGTATCAGTGAGTTCGTTTATTTGAAGGAACGATTTAATTTGAAACTAATGAATTAATTCTAGTGATTAATTAATCACTAGGTATCACAATTATAAAAATTCGGAAAAAAGCTTACGACTGTATTTTTAGGTAAATATGCCATTTTCGTTATCAGAAACTACTCATAATAAAAATTATTTCCCGTCAAATTTCGGTAGTTTTAACAACATAAAATCCCCAACGTTGCAGCAACAACGCAGAATCAAACTCACTTCGTTGACAGCACTACGATTAGATAAAATCTTGAGCGACAGGGCGCAAGTTTGTTTTGCGAATCTCTCAACCTGAAATTCACAACACAGGACGCTTTTCGCGGACAGGAAAATAAATTGCCAATAAATTGAAGAACATTGAAGATGACGCGTCATAAGGAAGAGTTCGCTGGCATATTCGGTTGTTACGAGTTCAGTTTTCGACTAGTGAATCATACAAATTTTTGCACGATGTGTACATAAAAACTGCGATAAAACTTAATTTCACCATGAAAAGAGAAAAAAAGTAGAATAGATTTTATACCCAGCAGAAAAGCTTTTGACGGCGTGTGAAATTAATACAATAAAAACTTTATAGACGACTTTTTAACTGGATCTCTTCCGGTCTTGAAATTTCATCGTACTTATTTATTTATTTATTCCCAACGATCACCGTCATATTTCCGTGAAAAATTAATGAAACTCAATGAAATTTTTAGAGAATGTTTTCCTGGTAAATGTGCAAAATTAGCCATTTCCGAATTGTGGATAACACACTGTACTTCCGATATATAACCTCAAAGGTTGGAAAAATCAATATGATGAAATGTCTGATTTTTATCATGCGGGTCACATACATTAGTTCTTCTCACATACTTGAAATGTTTCTTCATGTCAACTGAATTTCGTAATTCGCATTTTCAGTTATTTTACTTCTGCACTTTTGTATATTTGAGTCTGTCTCCTTGCTTTAAAAATTACTCCATTTCACAAAACTTGTTTTGTATCGATTGGATAGCACACCGAACTTCAACCTAGTGCGGTTTATTGACTATTTCGAGTTTTCATAAAAATTAAGTTAGACTCACATACTGCACTTTTGCAGTATTAATCATATTTGTGCTTTTTCTATTTTATGGTTCTCCTAGTTGGTTTTTAAATAAAAGTTGTAGATTATTATTATTTATTATTATTATTTTTCTATTTTTTATTATTATTATTATTTTTTTATTTTATTATATTTTTTTTTTTTTTTTGTGGGGACGTTGAGTTACAAGCCTTAAAACGGAAAAGCAACGGTACGATAGCGAGCTAAAACAACCAGAAGGTAATACTATTGTTTCCCGAAGCTTCTCTCCTTTCAGAGCGTCATGTTTTCCTTCAGTAAGTTGTCACTGTCATACGTAACTCAGTTATAGCCGCCCCTCACTTGCTTATGACTTCAAGCAACATTACTGCCCTTGTGTAATTCGTTTTTGCGTCGCATCGCCGAAAGCTTTCGTTTTCCATCTTCCTTTTCATCAACTGTCACTTAGCTATCGCGCCTCTTTTTGGCGAAATATTGAATTCACCCGTAGGTAAAAGCTCTTGGCCTCGGGACTAAATTAAGAGACATGCGCATAGCGAACGTGGAAAGTGACGAGATTAATTTTCGATTCAATCGCCCTCATCGTCGAAATAAACCAGATTCGAGCTTATTCGTCAAATTGAAACGCTTAAAAAACATAGCGATATAAATAATATTTTTTCGAGGACACTAGCAAATGCTATAATTTACGATCGCCAGGCGCATGCGTTGTCCGTTTGTATTGAAACGTAAAAGACACAACTTCAGACGATCTGGATGCCAAGAGATCTATAAATAAAAGGCACTTGAAACCATTTTCAGCTATTGCCTTTGAAGGATTGCGCTTATCGAAGAATAAAAGGGCATCGCCTGGTTCCCGAGCCACGTGCCCCCATCGGTCCGACATCTGGACAACGATATCTTGAACGGAGTCGGTGGCTTCGAACTGATATAGGTAGCTAAATTGAGTCATTATTGGTAAAGATTGGGAGCCAGTCGAGTTGGATTTCCTCCGTCGCATTACCGATATCTACTAGCATAACCTCAGTTCCAAAAGATACTTCAAGATGTTCCCCGGTTATTAATTGCTTTGGGGGAAAGCCTTCTGGTGTTAGCTAAAATTATGTACAGTCTTCTTGTCGGTCCTCTTGAAAGTTATGGTAAACATTCGGCTCTCGTATTTTTCGTCCCGGACCGAATAAACAACATAACGATTCTATTTTGATCGCCATTCTCTGACGAACCAGTTTCAAAAATTTTTGGCAAATTATGACCACTATTTTCGAAACTGGCGAGAGAAAAATATTGACATAGCCGTTAGCTAATGAAATACGCGATTGATTATTGTTTCAAAAACGCTGCAAATTATTGTACACTGGTTTATCATTCCTTTGCTTCTATAATAATTTGAGAAGACCATCCATGTGTGATATTAACTATTCTGAGCATTTGTGAACGTTTCCACGAAAAAAAAACAGACGGATAAAACGGGGTAAGGGAAAACGCCATAGCAACTACTGTAATTTTAATTATTTTTATTTTTCTTGATTTTCAAAATAAAAGCTAAATTTTTCGTGTAACAGTACAGTTGAAGTGAGTGTTCGACGACCATTCCAACAGTATAAAACGATTTTTACAGCTCCAAAAATTCTCGCGTTATGGCGCGTATTTAATGGCTAATTTCTGAAAATCTCCCAAACACTCTCTCTTTCTACATGAAAGCTACGATGGTCTCATTCGGTTCAACGTCAAAAAATTCATAGAAATTAATACCGAATACATCTTTTTCCGCAAAACGATGGAAATTACGAATTTTCTCTCCCTCAAAATCCTCTTAAAATACCCCCAAAATTGAGATATTGATTTGGTTGAAGAATAAGACCAAGATTGATTTTTCGTGAAAACTTCAAAAATTTAGCTTTAATAGTTTTGTCAGAAACATTTTGACGGCGTACGGAAAACAGACAGCATTTTTTTATATACTCGTATATATTTTTTTATTGGATATTCGGAATTCACATGCCTTGAAACGTAACACATCCAATTTTGAGAGGGTTAGAATATTTTTTCTGGCGTTTACTAGGGTTTATTATTGAATAATAAACCAAAAAGTAGTCGACGGTTTCATGACCTGAACGAAAAATTAGTGGGGATTTGCCACTCTGAGACAAGCTCCCAATATCGAGGGGTAACCTTAAATTAGCTCAAGCATGAATCCACTCTGCAAAGTCGGGAACCCAGAGTTCAGTCATAAAAGTGCCTCCAAAACTTGAAAAACCACTCCAGCTAATCGCATTTCGCTCCACTGCAAATGTGAAATGCGAAAAGCTGGAGTGAAAATTCGTTTTAAAAAAACGGCAAGACCATTCTCAGCAGTCTTCATTATTCTTCACTTTTCAATAGTTCGGCTTCAAAACAGACAAACGCGCTGGAAAGAGCAAAGTGAAGAGCGAAGAGTTGAAAAGTAATTTACAAAACAGGCCTCTACTCTTTTACCAGGACATAGAAAATACCATTAATCAATTACCACTTTGTTAGTGTGTTTCACCTTTTAATAGAGTAAATAAAAATATCAGAATCATCCAAGAGCTCAAATTTGGAAAAGAGAAGAACTTGGAAAAATAATTAATTCTCTCAGAAGTGTCTGTTTGTGCGTTTGTGTTCTATTTCTATCCTTGTTCAACCTTGTGGAAAATCGCAAGCTAAAATGTTTCTGTTTTCCGAATTTCAGAAATCGTCTGAAAAAAAAAACGATTTTTCTAAAGAGACCCCGTTGAATCCCTGATAAGCTCTTAGTTCTCGGGATGAGCTCTTCCGTTGGCTGCGTGAATTGGTCGAAATAAATGAGGGTCTTTTTCACCCTTAATAATAGCCAGGTCGACGAGGCTGCGGATGGCGCTAAATGGAAAGAGGACAACGGTTGATATTTCCAGGCGAAAATGATGGAAATTAAATTCAAGAGGAAACAATGGTAGCTCGCTCGCCCGTTGGAGGGACACTGTTGCTGGAGAAGACATAACAACTTTACAGAAGAGTCGCTTTACCTCAACAGGAATATTATTTTTTCGTAAAAAAAAAAAATTTAATTTACTTTACGGCGTAGAGTTGATTTTCTCAAAATAGTCAAGTCGACCGTTCAAAGAACGCTGAGTCGAATCCGGACAGAAATCAAAATAAATTTCAATAATCGGTTATTTTAGTTCTCAAGAGAATCGCCCGCACAAAACAATGGACCAGGTGCTCTCGGTGTTCGCATTGTGACTAGAAATCGTAATTGTCTGCGAAGAGACACAACAATTTTCGAAATATGTCCACCAGAATGAATCCGCGATTTGCAATGGTCCGCTCAGCTGCTCGGCGTTTCCTCTTTTCGTCTGCCATGCTTAATGCACCGCGAACAGACGTGGCGCACGATTAGTTCCAACCTCCATTCATAAGTTTTGTACAATGGAAAAGAGTCTGCTAAGATTCAAAACGCGAAGCATTTAGACGCAGTGAAAACGCTGGTGGAACCGAATAAACGAGTGAGTATGAAAATCGACTACGAAAAATTGCATTTTCGAAGCGAGAACTTGAGGGGAATTTCGTGAATCCGTTTCAGTTCCATGCTCTTTCGCGCTTAATTTTTAATTTTGACAACCGACGCACGTAAAAATCGGATGATATCCGAGGTTTTTTCGAAATTTCAATAATCGCCTCGACGAATGTTGCGCACAAAGAATCGCAAAGCGCGACGAATAAAGAACAGCGCGAAGTTGGCATGAGTCTCACATTCGCTTACCTGAATAAGACCAGAATGATCGGTCGGATCAATATGCGACTGCTTCACATGAAAAACGCATTTCCCTATTCACGACCTCATTTCAGCCGGTGGCAAATCGTAAAACCCAAGGCCTCCTTTACACCGTCTGAGGCGATTTCGCTTACATTGCAAAATTCGCGTCCCGACGTGACTCAACTTCGAGTAGATTTTCACGCGCGAAAATTGAAGTGCGAGTATTTGTCGAGAATAAAACGCTGCAAATGATTGTCCAGTGTTATTCCTTCGCTTCAATAATGATTTAAGAAGACATTTGTGCTTTTAATTATTCCGAAAATTTGTGAACGTTTCCACCGAAAAACAGATGGCAACTATAGGGGAAAACTCAGTACCAACTATTGTAATTTTAATCATTTTTATTTTTCTTAGTTTTCTAATTAAAAGCTAAATTGCCTAACGATACAGCTGGAGAGAGTGTTTGACGACCATTCCAATGAGTATAGAACGATTTTTATAGCTCCAAGAACACTCGAGTTATACCCTTATGTCAAATTTCTGAAAATCTCCCAAATTCGGCACATAAGCTGCGATAGCTCGAGAACCAATAAAGCTATCGACCCCGCGATGGTCTCATCCGATTTAGCGTCCAAAAATCTATATAATTTGTTGCCACGTACACATTTTTCTGAAAAACCATGGAAAATATGAATTTCCCTCCCCTCAAAACCCCCCAAAAATACCCTTAAAATTGAGCTAGCAATGTGGTTCAAGAATTGGGCCGTCGTAGGACCGAGATTGATTTTTGGTGAAAATTTCAAGAATTTAGCTCTTATAGTTTGGCCGGAAAAGTGTTGAAGGCGTACGGCGGACAGACAGAATTTTCTTAATTGGATATTCGGATTGTACATGCCTTGAAACGTAAAACATCAAATTTTGAAGGGGGTGTTTGAAATTTTTTTCTTGGACGATTACAATGGTTTATTATTGAATAATAAACCAATATTATTGAATAATAAACCAAAATAATTCAATAATAAACCAAAAATGAAAACGCGAATGATTTCTAAATCACGCCCACGCCGCATTTTTCCTCTAGCTCAGAGCTGTCTCGTATAATTGAGGTAGTAATTATTTCGGGTCAGCACTTTGTTGCGGGTGGATAACGTAAAAGAGGAGCGCTAAAACTGTTTACGAGGACCCAGTTTTTCCGACAGAGTGATTCTTCTTCCAAGGCTGAAAACACCCTAACGGAACAGGAGATGAAGGACTGGCCCTTTGGGAACCTACCAAGGTGGCAAAGTTGGCCCAAGCGAAGTGGAACCAAATTGATTAAGCAAAAGGAACACGTTCGACCAAGTTTGTCGGAGACTGTATAATGCAGCGTTGAATTCAAGCTTCCGATTGAATCAAAGGAAAGATACTCTCGAGTTGGAATAGTCCATCGTCTGATAATAGATTGTCGTGAACTTAAGTCTTCGAACTATCCTCAAATCGTGTACTCAGTATTCTCTCTACTTCATTGTATTAGTTACCAAGTTGAGATAGGGCAATTCAAACCTAAAGTCGTCCACTCTTCACTGCGAATTCACACTTTTATTGTTTTCAAATGAAGTGTCGGAAAAGATTTCAAAATGCAGAGGAACATACCGAAAAAAACCTCGCAAGTCAATCATAATAACCTTCTCCTTGTAAAGTCGGTTAAAAATTCTTTTACAATGTGCCCCTCGTCGCAAACAAGTTTTATCAATCGCACGAGTTTATCCGGCTAAAGAAATCTACGGTTAACGCTTTGTCATGAAGATTGATGTCTTTATATGAAGATTAAAATTTTTTATTCATTGATTGTTTGTGTTTATTAATTTTAATCCGTCTCAGGTTGGTAAAATTGGCCCTAAGAAACTTTGACCAAACGAGGCAGAAATAGGGCTAACATTTTCCCAAAATTCACGCAGCTTCCCAATTGGATTTTTAGGGCGATCTCAACGCTTTCATTATACGTCAAGATAACCTATGTGACGCTCGAAGAGGAAAACAACCATATTGCTCATTTCTCGTTACAGCAGTGTCAGCTATACTCCCGTGGACAGGAGAGCGCGTAATGAAAAGCCTCTCTTGAAAGCATAAGAGGCCGAGAGAAGTCCACGCGGTCGTAGCATAGCGGCGGAGAAGCTACGTGATCGCTTTAGCAACGCTGTCGAGAGTAGGCTCAAGTTCTGGAATCTATCACCAGTATTCTCTCGATACGAACTCGACCAACTGTACACCGGAGATTATCCCGTAAATCGGATAAGTTGAAAAGTCAACAAACCGAGGAGAAAATGCAAGGGAATCGTCACTGAAGACCTCTAATCACTGGACGGAACTATCAGTACAATACATGATTCATCGCTTACGACAATTATACGCAGAGCGTGGAGACGAGATTTCGAATGGCTAAAACGCATTAGAATTCCTAAAAACCGGTAGCACGATAATTCACATAAAAACTGCAAATTATTGTACAGTGGTTTATTATTCCTTGGATCTAAGAGCATCCACTTGTAATTTTCTACTATTCTAACCATTTGTAAACGTTTCTACCCAACAAAATGTTGGTAACTATAAGAGAAACCTCCTTGGTGAAAATCGTCATTTAAAATTACATAATCTAAAGTCGAATTAAATCACCTAACGGTACGGCTTGAGAGATCTCAACGAACGATTATTAGAGCTCGAAAAATTCTTGAATATCTCGAAAATTCCGCACAAAAACTGCGATTACTCTAGAACAATTAAAGCTATCGTCTCCGTTATGGTTTCAATCGATTCAGCGTCCAAAAATCTATAGATACTGATATCAAACACATCGATTTTTCAAAAACATATATTCTTCAAATTATTATTTAAATTATTGTTTAAATTATTCGATTATTCAAAAACATTTTTCAAAAATAGGAATTTTCTCCCCATCAAAACCTGTCAAAATTATTTTTAAAAAGTAGAGGTAGCATTTTTTTTTTAAAGAATAAGCCATTGTCATACTAATAATTATTTTGGGTGAAATTACAAAAACCTAGGTTCCACAGAAAAATCCTAACGGCGTACGGCCAACGGACGGAATTTTTTATATCGCATAATCAAATTCTAGATGCATTGTAATTAAAAACACCACATTTTGATGGGGTTAGACATTTATTTCCTTGGGCGATGATTATTGCATAATACTCCAAAAATAAGTTTACAACTTTTCTGAGCTGTTTCCACTCAAGCTCACACACTAATAATGAAATGTTGCGACACGTCACGAGGCTATTATAATTTATATTAAATCATTAGAACAAAATATCAGCCTCAATTTTATTTCGTAACGCTACTAATGAAACAGCCTCGCTTTACACGTTTTTAGACCGAAACGCTCAGTAATCCAACGCGAGGGAATATTTTTTTGATAGGATCCCTTAGCTTTATTTCAGCGCAGGAGGACGCTGAAAAAATTATTTTCTCTTTCCTCGACTGAGAGCACGAACTCGACGGGGAGCAAATTGAAGAGTAGGCCTGATTACAATTAAAACTTTCGCACTTAATTAAGATTTAAACTCGATTTAAAACCCCCTCGAAGAACTCTCGAGAATCTAATTATCTCCTCGAGGGCTATCATGTCCGGCGAAGATCGTCGTATTTGAAATGTATACAGCACGTACGAATTTGGAACGAAGGGAAATCGGACATTATAAGACGAGACGAGATTTTCACTAAGGAGGAATAACAGTGTATTAAAGTAGGTAATAGATTCTAATAAGAGAGCTCCTCATTTTTTTTTTCGTGTTTTTTAAGTTGGTTCTCAAGTTGAATTTTGAGAACGCGAGAGGCTAAAGTAGGCGTAATGACCGAACTGAGCCCTGAGGCGATACAAGGTAGTGAGAAAAGATCGCACGATACAATCGAGGAGATAGGTCCTCGAGAAGACTACCCACACGGCTATATTGAACGCCCGAAAAACTGTCACCGATTAATATTTGGAATTATTAATATTCAAAAAGAACAATTAACAGTATAATTAGGAGTATGAACGCTCATTTCATATAAAATGGGTACCCTCTATTAATCATCTGAGCGCTGTGTGAATAGCCCTAATATCTTCTCTGCTGATCATTGATTTCTCAAGACAATATTCGATCCGCGAGTAATTACTGACGTATAAGCGTGGCCGAATGAGATTGGTAGTCAGTACAAGGGCATGATAACTACGGTCAAAAGCTACCTCACGGTCTCGCTATCTGCGGCCAGCAGCTGCAAACGGATAAGCGACGCTGAATCCATGGAGATCTGGCGTCTGGACAGATATCATTTGAATCCACGATCATAGCGTTGATGAGATGGGTAAAATCACGAAGGAGCTTATTGCATTGAAAGGGATGGGATTCGGGGGTGCCAGAACATCCATCACCTACCGAATCTCAATTAAGGCCGCCAGGCAGAAAGCAGCGCAGGTGTTATTTCTGAGAAACGTCAATAAACCGAAAAAATTCAACGTTACAGTTGCTTCTTTAGAAAACTCTAAAAAAGTCGAGGCGGAGGATGTGACATTAAATAATAAACGGAAAACTCAACTAATTAAAAGAAATAATTAAATTCGTAAATAGCAAAAAATACGATTACTACATAAATGAATAGAACATGAAAATAGAGACCGGCAAATAATGGAAGCACTTAAGAATACAAATAACATATAATATAGAAAACAAGGCTATTAAGGAAGTAACAGAAATGAAATTTATATTTAAAAAAAAACCAACTCTGCGCTAGAGCACAGCATCTGCGATGCTTCTAGTGCAGTCCTCAAATAAAAATTTAACCAAGAAGCATCAATATTTTAATTTATCTGTAGCAATTAATAAAATTGTAATATAAAGAGGACAAATAAACACTATCTATCTATCTATTAAAAAGTTCACGACTGAAAAATTCTGAAAACAATATTTGTGCCGTGGCAGTTTTAATATTCGAAGCTCGCGGTTCGCGGGAGAAATAAAACTAATTTATTGAATTCCTCTTCATCGATGACGAAAGAGGTTCACATGGGAAACCTCGACCATCATTGCACACCGAGAGGTATAAACGCATTTTTGAGTTTATTCACATCAAAAGGAAATTGTTTATTTACGAAACGTTAACCGTTTTCCATGCGGCCGTTCCAGCCGTGAAACGCTCAAGGTACGTAGTTACGTGGAAGTGATAGGCTTGATCTTTTGAATATTTACACTTGAATGCTTAAGCCTAGAAAATATCGAACGGTTATCCCACATTTTGTTCCCTATCGAAATTTCAGGGATCAATTCCAAAAACAAAGTATATACGGAATTATCCTAAACTGCGAGAAATTCATAATTTTCAAAGTGAAAATGTACCGTGCCTTTCCTTAGTCGGGAGTAGTGTCCTTTTCACTGCTTTTATTGCTCTATATGGAGAGGCAGAATCTATAGTTTTTATAGTACTTACTATAATTCGGTAGGTAGGTGGTGGGTATTGCATGTACTTTGTACAATAAGTATTGGTGGTTCAACTTGCGCAAAGTTCTAGCCGAAGAAGACATAAAAACTTTTAAGTTTTACAAGATTTGTAACTTGCACAATGGATAACTTTAACAAAAAGTCGTCAACTCAGATGTTTGAATATGCCAAAAGATAGGTTTTTTAACTGTCCAAATTTTCCCCATGTAATGTACCTATCCATTTTACAACCGTTTCTGCGGTATTAAACAATAACAGTGGAATATACACGAAAACATCACAAATTTCTACTTTAAACGTTCTTTTCATCAATTTAGTGCAAAAGAAACGAAGGATGAACCATATATTATTGATGTACTCACCATCAACTATCATTATGCTGAATTTGAGCGAAAACGAAATCAAAAAATTTTTCACGAAAAATCCCGAGGGTACCCCTGCGATTTTGTTTAACCGATCAGTTAACGATTTTTTACTCCACTCTCAATACAGATAAAAATCTGAAATTTTTAGGAAAGTTGTATCTTACCAAGATGTATTTTTGTGATTTTTTTCATTTCTCGAAAAAATCCGCAAGTGGTCCAAAAAAATCAGTTTTTGGACACTCGAAAATTGCACTTTAACAGTGCTTTTCGTGGTTAAAATTTATGCGAATCAATTGTTTTTTTATGCAGGAGTCTTCATTTGAATGCCTTACACACGTAAATAGCAAAAAGTTTGATGAAAAAAAATTAAACAGCGCCACAGAAATTATTTACCGTAAATCGAGTTTTTCACCGGCTGAAATCGGCAAGGGTGAAAAATTAAACTTTGGTTTTCAAGCGAATAGGAAAGCTATTCTTATTGGAAATTTAACGCTGAATCCGAATTTGACGTCAAAACAACGGAAATTCGACGACAACTAACAGTTTTTTCCATTTTTAGTATTACACCCCTTTCATGTTTTTCAACTTGGAAAATTCGTTGCACTACAGTTCAATATTATTTTATTACCCATTCTTATAGGAAATTAGACGTTGAATATGAATTTGAAGTTAAATTCTAACGAATAATAAATATTTTTCATTTTTTCGGTTTTTCATACCTTAGACGTTTTAACTTGGGATTTTTTTTCTCTCGCCAAGGTCGCAAATTTTGAAAAATTCGGTTCCGTGTGAGCAAATTGAGGAAATTTAATTTAGAATCGCAAAATTTTTAAGACCACAATTGTCAAAAATATTTATTCATATGGTCGTTAAAATCGAAACAGAAAAAACATTGAACGCGAATATTTCGGAAGTACTGCGAGTTGGCCAAAATCCGGAAATGCAAAAATTAGGCTCATTCACTCGGGGAACATTTTCTGAAAATGTGATTGAAATTCTTCATTTTTCACAATGATACGGCAACGTTTTTAAATTTTTGGCTACAGACATACGGACACACAGGTACTTGTTCAGAATGTTTTTGAGTTAGTTCTAAGAAAATTTCTACCGAACTCACCTCCGTTCCAAATTTGATTTTTCGGACAAGTCCAACGTACGCTTCCCACTACTACGTAAACGGGGAAGTGAAAATTATATGAGACACTTTCGATCAGAAATTAGCAGTCGAAACGATCCCTCAAAAGTTGAGGACACAATGAGCAAAACTTTCCCATTTTTATCCGAAGAGCCTTCATACAGATTCCTATTTTCATACTTTCGGACGGTTCCTACGACACGGGACATTAAGCAATCTGTAATATCATGGGCGACATAAAATGGGGCTGTTATGAAAATTTACGAGCCGCTCGAACGTTTCCACTGCGTCATCAAAGTTCATCCGTAGTGTGCGTGATGGCAGTAGCGAATCGTACATCACCTTCGTAAAGCCGCGTCTCACGAAAGGCACCGACACCGACATTAATAAGAATTTAATTGGATAAGGCAGTAGAGTGGATTTAATCGAGAAACCAAAAACTCGTCGCTTAATGGCAAAAATCGTTCAAGAGAATGGTACAATATTTTTTTCAGCAGCAGTTGAATGCTGATAATGCTTGTGGCGCGCTCGCATTATTATGTTACTCTTAATCAGCAATCGCTGAATATTCGACAGTGCCGACACTTGTAAGGAAAGATAAAGTGCCGACTTTAAATGAAACTGCAGCAATGTCGTTCGTGTGATATTGGTAAGAAATGTGTTCACAGGCGGCGGTCGCGGTTTACGTCGTATGAAAGCTCTGCCGTAAAAGCTGAAACGTCGGCAGTCCTTGCAGCCGGTTTCCTGCCGCAACTAAGGCCAGCTGGTATCACAACATTTCCCACACTTTCCTCCGAAACGAATAAACGCGTAATTTGTCCCTACCGATATATATGTACTAGATCGGGGAGAAAAAAATTTCTTCCCGCTGAAAGATCGAAACTTTTTGCGGAGCAGAGTTCGAACGATGTTATGATAAAGAGGGAAAATGAAGCCATGTCAAGACAAAAATTGAGTCATACCACGAAAAATGAATAGAAAGGCGGTAAATATAGAGGGAGGTTTCCAATTATCTGGTGTCATGTTGGAGGACAGAAGATATGTATTTTCAAATTACAGGGTTGTCTCAAGATATAATAGAAACGTACGAACCTTTTTTGAGGAATAACGTAACTCCAACTGCCTCCTTTTATTTGAAAAATGCCAGTTTATATATTTTTTTAACCGACTTCAAAAGGTGGAAGACACACAAGTTGATTGGCGGTTTTGAATGTTACGGCATATTCGCAGGTATTTAGCAGTTATAAATGGACCCTGTGCGTTGGATGGATTATTCCATATTTCCAACCACATCCTTTATCGTTAATTATTAACAAGATAATTTGTAGTCTGCAGGCAGTTTTTGGTCAAGCTAACAGAAATTATAGTATTTTATATCATCATATATAATCCACATAATCCAAGCGCTTATTGCATTAGCTAATATAAACAGGGAAACCTTTAGATTCCCACAAAAAGTAGAAACTCAAGACTAAAAGAAAAAATACAGCCTGACTCTCACTAGCGAAAATTATAGTCATTCACAATACATCTCAGAGCGGATTAAAATGTACGGAAGAGAAACGGCTCCGAGGGGAAGGCCGATAAATCACTCACAGGAGGACGTCAGCGGAGAGAATTTTCCACCTCAAAGGCAATAATAAAAGATGAAGGAATATATTTTCTCGTTCAATATCGCGGGAAATTGAATACAACTCTATTCCTTATTCAACGAATAAAATAATCACCTAGCTATTGGTTTGAATAAAATTATATCTGTAGTAATAGAACATGCATGCAAAACGGCAGGAGAATTCAGGTGGCAATATAGCCACTGGTGTACACGATGTGTACACATCGTGTGACCTCCGGGAATCGTTAAGTTACGGGCTGCGGAGAGAGTTGTGATGGTAATAAAAAACCTATCGATTCCCCCTCCAGACAGGAAACGAGGAGATTCGATTCAATTTAAACGCGGTTTCAAGGACTGTACGACCGTTTGTTTCATTTTGCTCGGTTGTATGCAGCATAGACATTTTTTATTTAAATTTCCCCCTCAAACGCGAGCTGAAATCGGTTTTTAATGTATCGAACCGATCGATATATTTTGTAATCGCTTTTCTTTCGCTGAAGTGCCGATGTTGCCCGCAGTATGAACTATAGTAGCGGATATGCAATGATTGGTGTGAAAAATTGCGATGTTGCCATTTTTGCAGCAATGAGATCAAACGAGGTAGGAATTGTAGCCGAGCATATTAAGCATAATAGAGATGTTTTTACTTATAAGAAGAAGAATATTTCCTACTTTTTCAACTTTCCTGAAAAGCTTGACCATAAATATGAAAACTATTCAGGAAATTTTTATTTCTACTCCTTACATTCCAGAAAACATAGTCGAGAAACAGAATTAAATAATTACACTTACAGTTTAAGAAAAAATAATGTTAATTTTAATCTTCATTTTTCGGGGTGTTTTTTGCTGAAAAAAGCAGTACAGAAACTCTGATTGATAGTTTTTCTCATTATGGATCTAGTCACATTATTTGTTGCAACCAATCATATGAACTCAAAACTTCACACAACACATCGTATCAATGCAATCTTAGATGTATTGGCAATATTTTTCGAAAAACACCCAAATACCAGCCAACCAGGTTGCCTTTTGATGGAAGAACAAAAAAAATACTAAAAAGTTATGTATAGGCGTTTTGCCACAGTTTTTTGGCTCTCCTGAAAAGTAGCGAAAAATTTGATACGATGTGTTGTCTTTTCACCGACGATATATAACCACGCTGTGGTTATCTTACTTATCAATGACTTATAAACACAAGGCTTCATGGTTTGCAAACACATCGTCAGATATTATATTAACTTCATCAACAAACCTACCTAATAATTTCCATTTTCAACTTTTCTTCTAATGAAGATGATCGTTCAAGCCTGAACCGGGGTAGATTTATTATAAGCGGTTTGACGTTGCATAATTATTATCGTCCACGACTTTTGATAGTCAAGTTACGTCCTTTAAAGGTGTATATCACCTTTGAGCAATTCTTGGTAAGCCAGGGATCGAAAGTTGCGAGCAAGGAAGATGAGTAATGAATGGACGATAAATCACGCCCTCTAGTGAACGGTATGAAAGCATGGGCTTGATACTTTCCAAGCAAAGTATAATGTTTTTTCGCGAAAGACTTACGCCACCAGTTTAAAAAAAATTGAAAGGAGAAATGAAAAGTTTAAAAAAAGAAATGAAAAGCTGAAAAAAAGAAATGAAAAGTGAAAAAAAGGAGAAAATGAAACATTAACACTCCTTATTTTTTACTTTGTATTTCCGTTTTCCGTGTACGTGAAGCCTGAGCAAAATTTATATCAAACTTAGCACTTCCGCGTTAATCGTAATGAAGTGTCACCATAATGTGTCCTGTACAATAAATTGCCTTAATTTGATTATAATTGGAGGACCACGTTGATCTGTAGGAATCGATTTTTACTAGCACATTTCAACTTGGTTCTGGCGAAGCGCGAATTTTTCATTACGAATCTATATTGTTCTCATTCTCGAGCGAAGCTGCGTTTTAGTCGAGTCGGTGCAATGCTTTTATTGTGACTTGAGCTTGTGATCGACCGCCCGTGGGAACTTTGGTCTTGATTACTGTCCGAAGAATTCCTCTCGTCTCCGGTTCCTTCCAAGTAGTCTTCCCACATCCTCCCGCTCGATTTTATTCACTCTCTAGCTCAAGGTGTCGACGGAGAAAATGTTTACTTTAAAATAGCCTACAGTTTTGAAACAGAACTCAAATTCGCAGCACGCTTTGTAATACAATCGGATTATATTTCAATATTGTCTCGAATCGCACGGTTTTTACCTCACGTCGCAATCCCGCAATTGTGCGCTATCGAGATTAATTTTGGCGGAATTATCGACTGACTAATATTAACGGGGTTCGGCCCAAGGTGCCTCCGAGGAGAACGAACCAACAGATGGCGCTGAAAATCGCTCTGGACTAATAACTGGTACTCCAATAACCGTTTAATAAATTAACTAGTTCCTCATAGAACCCGTTAAAATAAATATCCGGTTACCTTTGTAACTGGTTAATATAATAACTAGCTAAGTACTTAAAAATGTTAGTATAATGAAAAATAGTAAAATAAGTATAACTACTTATTAATATACTACTTATTATTAACTACTTCCTATTATTAAGTACTTGTTAGTATTGGCTAACTAATTAGTTAGCGTCCCTTTGGCTCAAACGGTGATGTAAAAAAAAAAAAAATGGTAGGGGCTATAGCCACATCTATAACGGCCATTTTAAGCTTGAAAACACGAAAATGTCCACTGGTGTGGCCGAAATGAGTGGAAAACCTCCAAAAACGTGGGCCGAACGCCCTTAAAGTCGATTATCCCAAAGAACATTCAACCTTGAATATTACCAATACACGAATAAGGGACACTTGAACTTCCCGAACAGAACGATTCTATCGTCTAGATGCTGATAAGCAAAACGAACACGATTACACGTTTCACCGGAGCAAATATTGGTCGAGGTACCAGTGCAGTCGGAAAGAATTTGAAGGGGAAAACTGGGAATAGAGAACGAAGAGGGACTGTGCAAACATATCGGAAGAAACTGGTCGTCCTCGAAGGATGCGCGCCAACAGCAACAGATAGCCCAGACACTAACACTACAATGCAGCCACGCAGTAACAGACGTGCTTCAATTCACAGCGAGTTCTCCGGGGCATCTACCCACTTGAAATATGAACACAAGACGGAAATATCACAGCTTCAAATGCAGAGTCGATTTACAATAGAGAAAACACGATAGTATTACTCGAAATCGAAAATCGAATGGAATAAGAAAATAAAACCTCTGATTTATCCTGGTTCGCTGACTCATTCGAAGCGATCGAATAAAATACGTATTTTTAAAAACGCTCACAGAGGCGAAAGCACTCTTGAAAAATCGCACAGAAAATAATTCGTCGCCATTTTGTCACTATATTCGCTTTTTTCACGGCCTACTCAATTTCCAACTCACGAGTTTCGCCGTTTTAAAAATGCAAAACATTCGTCGTCGACGCTTTGATCCTTAACGTTTTCAAACGTCCTTACTTTGTTCCACAATCCCATTCTGCGATCATTGAGCTTACCCGACTCTCGCCTTTCGACGGGGAAGAGACGTCTTGTAGAACCTGAAGCCTTACAATACTAATGAACCGACCCGGCAGTTTCATTAACCCTCCTTAGGCGAGCAGCCAGCCACTCGTACAGGTAATGATCTCTTGTAAGTCGACCGACCGAGGCAAACGTAAAAGCGGTCGCATTTCATTTACGAAAATATTGGCGTAGAAAAGAAACAAATTCCGTATAATGGTCTAGTTTAGACGCAGTAGATGTTTAAAGCAAGGAAAATATTCTTCGTTGTTATTTTTTCGCATCGATCATTCTTCGTTGTTGAGATTGAGGGGGAGAAAACCATGGCGATTTGTTCTCCTGTTTTTTATTATTAGCTTGCCAAGCACTTTCGCCTCTTCAGGCATCATCAGGGCTTCGTAGTACCATTACAATCTCAACAACGATGGAAATTTTGTTACATTTTTCCAACCATAAATGTAAATTATGCATTACGAGATTATCAAGATTCGAATTGACGGGTCCCGCGAGATGGCCAGGACCCCTCGTGCGGGTGAAAACATTGACTGAAGCAAGAAATTAACCATGCAGGGCACGTTGGTTATGCATACGCCACGAGAATAATGCGGCCCGGACACCTTTCCCTCGCTAGGGGATAAAACGCAATCGCCCATCAGGTTACTCTGGTTTTAATGGAATCTGTGATCACGTAGCGGAGATGACGAAAATTTTAGGCGCGAGGAAGATCGATGGTGAAGAGATCTTCGGTTGGCATTAGTTGTTTCAGTTGACAATTGGCGCATATTGGAGGCTTCATAGCAAAGCATCTTAACTCCCCTTTCCAGCAATATAATAGGGGTATTATAGGTCGTGGAGTATACTTGTTGTAGTATACTTTTTGTGGAGTATACTGTAACTGATTAACTCGTGAACCATGAAAGCTATCGACCCCGCTATGGTCTCATTAGATTCAGCGTCCAAAAACCTATAGAATATATCAAATTAATACACCTACGTTTCAAAAACAGCGGGAAATACGAATTTTCTCCCCTTTAAAACCCACAAATACCTCTAAAATTGAGGCAGCAATGCGGTAGAATTAGTTAGTTTAGTAAATAATAATAATAATAGAACTAATAGTAATAATAATAATAATATTAATAATAATAGAACTAATAGTAATAATAATAGAAATAACAATTTAAAAAATGATGATAGTAATAATAATAATAACAATAATAAAAAATAATAATATTAATAATAATAATAACAATAATAAAAAATAATAATATTAATAATAATAATAGTTTAGTTAATTTTCTTGGGCGACTAACATGGTTTACGATAATAATAAACAACAATGAATAATAATAAACGATAATAATAAACAAAAATCTAATTCTACAGTACTTACCTCGGACGAAGCGATGAGACACGCCGGCGACCGGCAAACGTCGAACATGAGAGCGTGCGGAATTGATGGCCAAATGAGGCTCATGATGAGAATCGCCAACGTCAGGCAGAACAGGGCGAACAGAAGGAATGCCAAAAGGAGAAGACCCAATCGCGAAAGGCCGGTTTTGCTCGACGCCCACTGTTCGAATTTCGACGTCGGAGGATTGAATTTGACAGATTTGAAACGGGTTGGTTTTTTATCGTTCGAACTATTAGAATTCGTCTTGACGGCGTTGTAATTCGAATTGACGACATTGTCCGAATTGGCCGCGTTCTTTTCGACGTCGACAGAATCGTCGCGCGTTTTGTTCAGGGATTCCATCGATTTGCGTTTCGAGTTGTTCGACGGCGGAATGCAAGGTTCGTCTTCGTTCGTGGCCTCGTCAGTCTCGTCTGTTGAATTAATCGTCGGCAAGGGTTTACTTTTGTATTCCCCGTCCATTTTCCAATAAAGATCTTCCAGGATTGGTTATTAGTTTGAACCGGTAGCAGGAATAAAAATTCTCGAAGAGGTAGAAAAATCTTCAGGACGCGGCGGCCGGCCCCGTGAATCCTGGCCGGGAGCGCATCGAAGAGGTCCTTCGTGGAGGGGAGTCGCTGCTGGCGAAGAACTACCTTTCTTTTGTCGACTTAAGGTCCTCGTCTTTCGAAGAACTGTCACAACGTTCAGGGCAAATATATTTGCAAGTTAGCTACTGCACAGAACCAGGGTGGAAATACCTTCGGTTAATTGTAAACCGTTCAAATCACAAAAGAATAAACACGATAACGGTGACACGAACGCGAGTACGGGAAGGACTCAGAACTGCCAGCGAGTAACTGAAGGAAAACGCAGCCGCCTTCGTCTAGGCACCTCGGTGGGGCGCCAAGCGAATGAACTCGAGGATACGCCACGAGGTGCCGACACCTACCGACCTACAGGCAAGACCATCGGGAACCAACGTGAGCAAAAGCGAACCCGGATGCGACCATGCGGCGAATGGTTTTAAGATCGGTAATGTTTAGCCCGTCTTATATTTATTTACTTATTCAACAGGCGTTCCCTGTCTTCGAAGCCCTCCGGTCGAAATTTCGTATTGAAAGAACTCTCACAGGTGGAGCGAAATTGCGGAAGGACACTATATTCCTTCTTTCTGCATGTTGAGGGGGAGAATAACGAGACGACCTCTTCTGCATTTTTTTCTTTTTTATTACGCCGAGTACTTTCGCCCGTTCGGGCTTCTTCAGGGCTACCTATGGATAGGTACCATTGGTCCTATAATGCCCTGAAGAAGCCCGAACGGGCGAAAGTACTCGGCGTAATAAAAAAGAAAAAAATGGAGAAGAGGTCGTCTCGTTATTCTCCCCCTCAACATGCAGAAAGAAGGAATACGACCACCTGGAGAAGAAAAAGACACCATATTCGTTAAATTCCCAATGCATGTCTTACTTTTTGATTTAGGCGTTTGATTTTTCTTGTAGGAGGTTTTATAACATTTTTACCTATTACAGACTCACGTTTTTTTTTTTTTTTTTTTTTGCAGTTTTAGTTGTAAATTTTACTACACTTTTTTGTGGATTATTAGGTAAATTTTTTAAATAAAAAAAAATAACAGGATTCGTAATTCGGACGATTTTCGGCGGAGCTAGAGCGCTCAGGAGTGGGGAAAAAACTTTTTTAACGTTTACCAGAATACATAGCTCGAAAACTAAAAATAATCCGTTCTTTTTTTTTAATCGATTACAAATGAAATTTTCTACATTTTTCATCGTAGGTTTTATTTTTTGAAGAATAGCGAACCTGGTGAAAAAAACTCCCAAGTTGAAACATAAAAAGTGGAAAATTTTTTAAGTTTGAAAATAATTTTAAATCTTCGCAATTTGCCATTCATTTTTCACTTGAAGTTCATATTCTACGTCTAATATTTCTCTAAGAATGAGTAACAACAATAATAGTGAAACTTTGAAAATGGAGATGCAAAACTCCTAGGTGTAAAATTTCCGTTGTTTTGACCTCAAATTTGGATTCAGCGATCTCGTAAGATTAACTTTTTTGAAACTACTCAAAAATGAGTTTCGCTTACTTCATTTGCTGAAGCCATCGGAGCTCGAAATTTCTCCATTAATTTACAGAAAATAATTTATATAATTATGTCGTCGTCCAGGGAATTTATTTTTCGACAAATATCTTTTTTAAATCTCAATTCATCTTCCGATAACATCAAATAAAATACCGGATTTATGATACTAAACGTCTATCTAAAACCAGGCTTCCTTCTAGGCTTATGGTCAATAGCGGTTAATAGTAATAATTCTTTAATTACATACAGCAGAGAAGGGAGTGGGAGAAACGCGTGTTCCATAAATTGCACCTAACTGATGAAGAAAGGAGACAAAGAGGAAGGAATTAGGGTGTCTCAAATAATATTACTTTCAAAATAAAATAAAAAACTGAGAAGGATTCTAGGAAAGCGATCAATTTTACGAGAAGAAAGGACGGTTTTTATAAGAAGAAGATTATGTCACTCACATGCTGCAGGGAAGACAAAACAGTCACTCATGGTCAGGTTAGGCGAGGTTAATCTTGAAGTGACGCGGGCGATCCGACAGTATCGGGTAGTGGAGCACGTGAGTTCTGTTCTTATACTTTTGTTTCCTTACTAGACTCTTCTGATTATTTGCTTGTTATTTTTGTGTTTTAACTCTGTGTACGCTCTACTACAGTTTAGCGCTTTATGTTGTGAATTTCTCGCAATTAATCGCAGTTGATCGACACGGTTTTCATTCTTTTGGCCAATCGCATTGTTCGGTACCACAATGCCATCCAAACGTTTGAGGGATTTGGAAGCCGAAGAAATGGAAGTCCCCGACGACGATTCGACCGATTCGGAGCACGAAGCGTTGCAAGAAGCGTTCGCCAAAGGTGAACTTAAACCTGGCATGAACTTCCCCGCTTCGCAGAGGAAAATCGAAAACAATATACGCCTTATGAAACAAACGCTGGCTGATATTCGACTAGACCTCCCTTGGATTGAGAAGTTGGACGTCGTCAGCTCTTTGGCCCCTATCGCTCCTGAACTTTCACTACAGGTAACGGCTTTAATGATTTATAATACTGGCCAGTCCAATAAAATTATGAACAACCCTTCTCCTGGCAAAAAGTTGACATTTTGAAACAGTCTCAATTTTCGATTGGTTATTTCTAGATTTAAGGTCTGAGACTGCAACAACGGTTGAAAAGTTCTTCCCATTTAACATAGAAAATTCTGGGGGATACTGGAATGATGCTGGAGTTTTGCTAATAATTTGTTTCAAGTAGTGTACAAATGACCAATTTTGAATTTTTGTTCGTTTGGGGATAATACGCCTTTCAAAAACTTGGAAATGCGTTTTTTGAGGTTCGAAATATTCTGAAAACAAAAACGATCCAGATTTATTTAAAAATATATATACTTCCGATTTATAAGTCGTTTCTAGCTAGTGTTTCGACTATCGGCTCAAAATGGCCTCAGAACGCGAAATGTAATCAGGGATTTGATTTTTTTTATCCCTTATCCTGCCAAAAATTGGAAATTGTTGGACCATTTCTCGTTTTCCATCTATAATTTTTTTTTACATTCTATAATCACATTTTTTACATTTATAATTTACATTTACATTTTTTTACATTTATAATTTTTTTACATCTATAATTAATTTTTCCGTCTTTTGTGTTTCAGCTCAAAGAGTCAGAAACATCCCCAGTTGTTCACGACGATTTGAAAAGAGAAAGCGTATTTTATAGACAAGCCCAAAGTGCCGTTTTGGAGAGTTTGCCAAAATTGCGCGAACTTGGTGAGAATGATGGTTTTTTGAACTGCTATATTTTTTCATGGTGATATGTGATAGTTATATATATTGGAATAAGTTATTTGAGAGTTTTTTCAAGCCACTAACGTCAGATGTTAGTATTAAGACCTATCTAGGGCGAGTAGTCCAGATGCTAACTTTCATACAAAGAGCTGTATTGGTCACGTCAAGCGGTGATAAGCTACATCAAGTTGTGACACTTGGTTTTGTCAATGGAGACCGACATTTGTCGGTACAGACTGTACAGAAAGAAAAACGATCGCGTTCACAATGATTTGTTGTCGCGTTGCCGGTGGTTTTTGCTAGATATCGGGTTATAATCGAAATGTTATGCTACTGACATGCCCATGTCACAGTGATTCATTCACATTGCCTACGGCTTCTTCAAAGTCACTTACCCTTTGTTATATGACGTCGCACGTAGCTCGAGGATCGCTTCACATCTAACGTCAGTGGTTTACAAAAACTCCACTATTTATGTGTCAAGTTGTAGCCGGAGAACCCATACAGCTTAAGTATGCGTATTTACAGTTGGCAAAATGTTTTCGATTGTTTGGAAATTTTATTTGTCATTGAATAGACCACAGTTTTGGCTGAGTTGGCTCTTCAGAGATAATGAGTGAGGGTAGGAACAAAGGGTGGGGAAATAATGGTTGAATGTCGCCAATCTGTTTGTTCTCTTCTTAGTTGCTCAAAGATTCGAGTGTAACCACTTCGACCTGTGTATTTGAAACTCTGAGCTTAGATATCTTTCAACTTCAATATCTCCTTCCTTTAATACCTATGATTATTTCAGGTATACCAACGCATAGACCCGATGATTACTTTGCCGAAATGGCTAAAAGCGACGCTCATATGCAGAAGGTTAAAGTTTCACTAATCAAACAGAAAGCGGAAGCCGAACGTGTGGAGAAAGTTCGAGCTATGAGGGGGCAGAAGAAATTGCAGAAAGCGTTGAACGCACAAGCGAAGGTGGCCCAGGTAAATGCCAAAAAAGAACTGATGGACCAGGTGAAGAAATTCCGCAAAGGCGAAACAAAAGATTTGTCCTTCTTGGACGGGAAAAAGTCAAAACCTGGCAATCAGAACTCGACGAAAAACAATAAGAAGTCGATGATGAAGAAAAAGCACAAAGATGGGAAATTCGGTTTTGGCGGCAAGAAACGGGATAGCAAAAGAAATACGAGAGAATCGACTTCCGGGTTCGACAAGCAGAAATCATCCAAGGCTGGAAAAGCTGGCAAAGGGTCGAGCAAGAGGCCTGGCAAGAGCGTTCGCGTGAAAAACAAAAGCAAAAGGAAGTGATGTAATTTACTGATTTGAAACGTGATTTTCCATAAAACAAAAACAAAAAACTTATCCGTTTACTTGCAAGTGTAAATATTTATCTCATCAAATATACGTTGTTCAAACTGTGGTAATTGTCTACTGCTATTTCTTCCTAAAAACTCTTTTTTTTCAATAATTTGAGTGGGGCAATAAAGATACAGTGTGAACAGAAATATTCTTTTTTGTATATAAAATTCACAACTTTTTTAAACTGTATAAATAAAACATATAATCTGCACAAAAAATATATTTTGCGCTTTTACGAAACAATCGAAATGCAAGATGTTCTCACATCATCAAACTATCAAATATCACATACAAATGGACGCACTGGCTTTCCATCATCTACAATCTTCTACACGAAAAAAGTAAATATCACATTAAAAATGTCAACAAAAAAAAATCGTTACATAGAAATTCACGTGGAATTTAGATCGTCCATAAATACGAATGGAATTTCACACAATTCGCTAAGGTTCGAGCTGTAAGGTTTGCAAAAATAATGTTTTTTTTTCTTTATAATTTTGAATTTAAAGTTCATAACTACGCAAGTCCTTAGAGTAGCAACATTTTTTTAGAAAACTTCTCGTCAAGTGTCCCAGGGATCTGAAAAAATAAGAACGACATCAATATCGAGTCATTTGAGGACTTGCAGACGGTGCAACCCAAGGCTGAAGAGAAATGCAATGCAGGGAAAGTACATTAATCAACAAATTTGTTGAACAGAAGGGCATTACTAAAGATTCGTAGTCTTATCTGTTGACAATATATTTTTCCCACAGGTTTGTCTCCCAAAACAATTACAGGCCACAATTGGAGAGCCCTAGCTCTAGTAGGATATAATTTAAAAAATATACATTTGTGAATTATAATGCAAATAAAAAACTCCGTCTTATCAAATTAATAAGGAAAACGAAATCGCCTAGAAAAGATGAAATGCTTGCAGTTTTAGCTGGATTTTCGTTAGTAACAACATGCAAGTTATTGGTTTCGTATTTTTCAACAGTATTTTTACAGCGACACGACAGTTCCGGTATAAATAATATTAGGCTGACGCCATTGAAATCAGCCCAAGCTTCGAGCCTTTTTGGTGGGTGAAAAATAAGAAATGCAAATCTAAGACTTGAAGCAACCGTGCGAAATTTAATTCGATCATAAACTAGGGACAATAAATTGATATGATAGTAGGTATCGTAAATGCAATTTGGCCTTGTTAAATGATAACAATAAGAAAACCTCTTGAAAATTTCAAAATGACCACTATAAATTGTCAATAACCTAAGTGCTCTGCATAGAATTGGATGTACACGAACATCTACAAACATATTCAATAATTTAACAGTTTTTTCATCATCAAAATGAAAACAAGTGAAAGAGGAAAAGAAAGCGAATTTTCCAAAACTATATTACCCAAAGTTCGCATAATGAGCCTTCTCATTTATTTATCGTACCGATTACTAATTGAAAAAAAATTGTGGGCATAATAATTAAACAAAATCGATTCTGATACCAATCACAGCCAATGTTAATTAACAAAAAACAAGCAACTTGACTAAGTTGACTTTCAAGCCACAGATGGGATAAATAAGTTGCAAGTCCACATAGTAAAAAATCGAAGGAAATAGCAGGTATATAAGTAACAAGACCATGAAGATGAAGGCGATCATTGGAGCAATAAATAATGGAAAATCGCACAAATCCCCCGATTTCAAACTGCAAAATTGAACGTATAACCTATTGATAACCAGCACCAAAATTAAACATAATATAAATTAAGTAACAACAGAAGAAAACACAGTAAATTTGTAAAACTTAATCGGAGGAAGAAAGGAAATTTTTTTTCCGACGACAAATTATTTTTCAATAAATCGTTTTCTAATTTCAGTGATAGCTTTCTAAGTCATAACACAAGGAGTAAAACAAGTGATACAGTCAAATCGGTTAAAGCAGCACAATAAAACATTTTTCGAGATTCTTTCAGCGATTTGAAATATTTCAGAGTTCCATCAAAGCCGCAAGGATTCACAGAGCTCCTTCTGTCGCACGGCCGATAAAAATTTGGCAATAAAAGAAAAACATTTCTTTCCACCATCGACTATATCTCGGCAATTTTTTTTACCAACAGCTTTGCGACAAACTTGGAGATATTTCATTAATAAGCAAAGCAATGCCGAGGGTTGAAATGGGCATTGAAGTTATGACGTGATGTGAGGTTTGTTAGTTTCATGCCGCGGAGTGATGACCATTGAGCAGTCCAGGAGCCTATAAGATAAGTCAACATTATCCATTCGCTATTCAAAGCGTGCGCATAAATTGTTAGGCATATTAGTCAAAAATTATCATTAGTAGGAAAGCAATTCATTTCACAAGTGAAAGTGGTAGTCAGTTATTAGAGAGTTCTTGCAAGCGGGCGTAATCAGAATGGAAAGCCACCTAGAGGAAGCCACTAGATGCTAACATCATTCGTCTTCTTTGTTCATTATTTGTAGCAGGAATGAATTTAATCGGTGGATATTTTTCATTCAAACTTCCTCATTCCTAGAAAACATGGTCAGTCTCAGTTTCGCGCAAGAATTCCTTATTTTCAAAGGAAAAGGGCCTGCTCCTAATATTACAAAGAAAATACCCTAGCGATTCACAATTTTGATTCACTTGGCTTCAGGGACCTGTTGAAGGCAGTAAAAGGAAGTTCAAATGAGTACACAAGTGGTTGCATGCACATTGTTGAATACAAGGAGTGAACAAGTGTTGTAATCAGCAGGAAAATTCGTTGTGAAATTCGTCTTTAGGAAGTCCGGGCAAATGTCTGAATAGAGTTAAAACTTGGAACCATCTTTGTTCCTCTACAGTTCTGGGCAGATCGATTAATGCTCAAAAAATTCCAAGACTTTTCAGTGAAAGCATTCTAGTGAAATCTTTTGGTATTCCTAGCTAGCGTTTGATATATTATGTTGTACCCAACAGGCAAAAACGCCCAATGGGCGAAAAATTTACTCGTTCCTAGGACTGAGCCAATGGAAATGCTCAAACCTAGGACTCGGTAAACTGAAAGTGCTCAATTCTAGGAATGATCATTCTTGAAATGCACGACAGCGACTCCTCTTCAGTTTCACATCAAATTAAGTTGGCACCCCTGCATTTAATCACTTTCTGCTTGTTCTAAGGTTCTGTTTGGTTTTAGAACCGTCCCCAAACCTCTTCGGATCAATCATTTTCAATCAAATATTTTCTCAAATTAGTCCCTGGTGTTCAATGTCTGTAAATTCGTTCGGTATTGGAAAAATTATTTCCCACTAAGTACAGAGGGTTAAATGAGCTTTAATTCTCATCTCATTTAATTATTGATGTCACACAGTTACCTAGATAACCATAAAGCTGTATTATTTAACACCCATTTCCTTTTTTGGAACCAACCAACATGAACGCTTTCTTCCAGGGTATTTTGCGACATTTTTGAGAGTTTGATAAGGATGTTTACGCCATTTCGGGCAATGGGCATTATCTTTGGCAATCGGACGTTTTATTCGGCCATTAGACGTTTTTAAAATGCTCAATCCCTGAAACAGGCTTGCCACTCACATTTTTTCTATCCGGATTGAGCATTTTCATTTGGTCAGTCGAACGATGAGTAAATTTTTCGGCCATTGGGCGTTTTCGCCAATTGAGTACAACATATATATTTGATGTATTTATTTAAATTATTATAGATAAATTTGCTGATATGTTTTATGTTAGATATGTGTTTTAGGAAACTGTTCAACTTACTTTGGGTTTGGGGCGGTGGGTGTCGACAGCGTCAATATCAAATGGAATGTAGTCAACTTTGCAGCCGTAAGCGACCGGGGTTAGTTTTATGATGGTATGCAGAGGTACGTGAAGATAGGGCAGCTCATCTATACAAAATAAGGCATGAATTATAATCATACCTGTCAACAGATTGATGGCTATCTTAAAAGTGAAGTCATAATCTTCTTCGAGCACTTACCTGCAGACTTGTCCAGCAAGTAAGCGAGCAAACATCTGATAACAGCTTGATGGCTGACGACAAGAACGTTCCCTTGGCGTTCCAGTTCCATTATGACAGGCTCCAATCGAGCGACCAGGTCTTCGTAGCTCTCGCCTCGCGGATATCTAGATCATAGGAGGCAATTTGCCAATTACATTAAAGATGCAACGGAAAGATGCATAGGATTATAACAATTTAGCGAATTTTTGCTGAAAAGGATGCAAAATGCATCAAAGGATCAAATTTCAGAAAAATTGCTATCCTAGAAAATTTTCTAGTATAATGTATTATGTCACATTGCACGATAACTGCCGTTATTTTCCAAATAAGCGTCAAGTTCTCTCGACTACGTACAAATATCTCGTACAGGGTGTTTCTAAATTGATGTATTTTCGAAACGGGAGAAATAGAATTATTATTGGTTCCCTTTGCTTCAATTTAAATTTAAATAATAATAAAATGGGAAAATAATATTTAAAGAACTTTTTTTACTGGCACTATTTTCTTTTGTAGAAAAATCCTTTATGAAGCTCTTTTCATTGGCAATTTAACGCTGAATTCGAATTTGACGTCAAAATGGTGGAAATTTGACGACAACTATTGGTTTTCCTCTTTTTAGCATTACACCGGTGTTTAGGCTTTTAACTTTGAAAATTCTATGTAAATACTTACAGTACTGTTCAATTTTGATTAACTAATGTTTCCTACAGAAAATTAGACGTAGAATTCGAATTTGAAGTGATAAAAAAACGAATTGTAACAATTAATAGTATTTTTTGAACTTTTTCGGTTTTTCGTCCTTTTGGAGTTTACCTGTAGGTGAACTTCGCCTGGTCTCGGGCAGTAAAATCATCCGGGTATTTCGACTTGATCTCTTCATAGGTCATCTCTTCGCAAATACCCTGAAGTAAATTAATGTTTGTGAATAAAAGCGCATATAATATTCAAATTGAAAATTTCCAAAGCGCTCAGACTTACTGCGTCGATTTCATTAAGCGCTTTCCACCGCTCTTGCGGAGCGGGAATTTTGGCGACCGTTTGAATCGTACGTTTCAGCCAAGACGTCCAAACTCTGAGCCCGCTGATGTTCTGCTCTTGAATGTACTTCGACAAAGCGTCAGCAAAGATCTGTCCCCTTTCCGACAGCTCGGAATCGCCACCGATTCTTCCTTCGAGATTGTGTTTGCTTTCACCGTGCTGCACAAAACACACATACTACAATAGAATAATAAAATTAATTCAAATACTGCTGAGAAAAATCGTATCTTTGTTAAATACTCCACTATATATTATGAAAACTTCCAAATTCAAACACCGGTTCGAGTCTCACCCTGGCAATGTAGATCGTTCTAGGAACGATATGGATGTTCATGAGGTAGTAGACGATTCTCGATTGTATGTGCCCTTCGTGTTTGTGCACGAGAACTTTCTCGCCCGTATTGTAAATCTTCATGAAGCTCAGATGAGCCTCGGTGTCTTCTTCAAGAGGCTCGTAACGTTCCTTGTAGTGCTCGATTCTGAGTAGAAAATCGTTCAACGCCATGTCCTTCGGCATATTAGTGTAGTCCGGAGAGTTAACCTTCACCTCCTACAAAAAAAAACCAATAAATAAATAAAACAGACCAAAAATAAATAAATAATTATGAAAAAAAACAAATAATAATCAAATAAAAAATAATAAATCTATACAAAAACCAAACAAAACAAAAATAAATAAATAATATTAAAAAATAAAATTAATAAAACAAAAATAATAATAATAATAATAAAACAAATAAATAATGATAATAAATAAATTGACAGAGATTCATTCTATTTTTGTCTTATACATCAGCGTTGAATATATATTTAATAAATTAATTTAATAATTTAATTTATTTATTTAACTTGATTCCTTACCATTATATTTTGTTCCACGATCTGCGGATCGTCGCAGACGGACTCGACAAAGAAGAGCTTGAAACCCATTTTCTTCACAACGATGTCGTGAATGAGAACTCGCCTATCAGACGTCGAGTTGGTCGCGTCGAATACCTGAAAAATATGATAGCCCTGTAGTTCAATGCAAAATACCAACCAACGCCTCGGGTGATCTAATTCGTCAGGAAGTGCTCGATGAGGAAAAAACTGCAGTTCATTACCGAAATCCCTTCCAGATAAATTTCATTATTCGCTATTGACTACTTACAGCAACTTCACCGCCGCATTCGAGCCAAGCGCAGACGTCGTGAAGCGCATCGATGCAGCACTTGGTCCGGATCGCCATCGCTTGCTGGTTTTCAGCCCTGAAGAACTCGTGGCTCTTGTAGGCGTCCGTCACGTGGCGTCTATACTCTCCCAGGTTGAAAACTGCAAGCGAAGCACAATTTTAAGAGATCAATTCAGATTTTTAAGATCAAGAATTTATGGGCGAGAATTATTTGCTTCGAAACTACCTAGCATTTCAAATGTTTCCACACCCTCAAATTCCACTACGAATTTTCCGAGGATCTTGAATATTATCACTACGCACACTAACGACACTTACTTTCTTATTTAAAAAAAAAAAAACCATTTTTTAATGCAGATTCGGATTCAATGCATAATTTTCTGGATAAATGAACCCTCGTTGATTTTTGGTTTATTATTCAATAATAATAATAAAAAAGAAAACCCAAGAAAAAAATATTCCAACTCCCTTTCAAAATTGGATATTTCACGTTTCAAGGCATGTAGAATCCGATTATCCAAGAGCAATCTGCCCGTCTACCGTTAACGCTCTTCGAGGAAACTTAACAGCTAAATTCTTGAAATGTTCACCAAAAATCATTTTTGGTCAGGCAATGACTCAGTTCTTTAATAAAATCGCTACTCAAATTTTAAGGGTATTTTAGGAGTAGAAAATTCGTATTTTCCAATTATCGGACAAAGCTATGTTTGGTGTCAATTTCTGTACATTTTCGGAGGCAGAATCGAATGAGACCATCGCGGGGTCGATAGCTTTGACGGTTCTCTTGGTATCGCAGCTTTCGAGTACAATTTTCGAGATTATCAGATAACTAGAGCATTTTTGGAGCTATAAAAAATCGTTAAAATTACAATGTTTCTTGATGAGTTTTCCCCTAACGTTCAAAAATGTTCGGAATAGTTATCACAAATGGATGGTCTTCTTAATTCATAATTGAAATAAAAAGTTTTGGAGGGGCGGAAATGTACCCAATTCGTACCCTTCCCAATTCCCAATTCCTACCCTTCCAATGTACCCGATTGCTCAAAAGATGTGAAACTATAATTTTTTCAAGCGTTTTCGAGCTCGGAAAATTTCGTCCCGAACTGCTACATAACCTTTTGACCCTTAGTGAACCCTTTTAAAATCTTTACATACTGTAACTAAATTTTCCACTCAAAAGCGAGTTTTTACTCCAAAATTGACGGTTTTAGAAGGGAGGGGAACGATTTCGGGGACGCCCTGTAAATATGTAAATCTTAAAGGGTTATTATTAAATTACTTCTTATTAAAAAATTGTAAAATCAATGAAGGTGCGCTTTTAATTAGCGCGACTACTATCCACAACGCAGATAATACTCAGCCGGCTTTTTGGCTTTTTTTCAAGACGGTACTTTTAACAATTGGATGAAAAGCCAAGTGGCGCCATTAATTGACTACCGTTTACGTTCGTTCGTAAGATATCGCAGGGATCAAATCGAGTTAGAAAATCCCTAGCTCGTTTCAAACAATAATACGCAGCTACGTAAAGCGAGATAAGCGCAAGATACGAATGTACGACAACAATAATCTGAGCAAACAAGGAAACGAATTCGGAGCCTCTCCTCGGAATTTTCCTTGAAAAATTAACCTTCAAGCGTCACGTAAAATTTTAAGAGGGCAGACAATGAGCGAAGTATTATTCCGTCCAGAACTGGAGAATTCGTCTGTTGACTGATAATAATCTCACCACCTATTGAGCTCAGTTTACCTTTGGTATTGATACCAATCCAGTTGAGGTAACGGGAGAGTTTTTTCGAAATATAAGTCTTCCCTCGAGCCGGTAAACCGACCATTGCGATGACGTGCGGGCTGTTGACATAATTCGATCTCTCCCCTGTAACAATAAAAGAAAAAAATCAAACAGGAGGAATTTAAACGCAGCGAAATTAATTACACTATTACTCAAATGGGAAAATTTATCGTCCAAGTATTTCAGGCATTTTCAGAGCACATTAGGTCTGTTTGTAGCAATAATTACATGGCTATGTTAGCATGTACATCCCATATTAACCTGTTGTGCCCTGGAAACGCCCGAACGGGTGAAAATTCGAAAATCAGGGGTAAAAAATCAGATAAAATTGGTAGTAAACGTAGGAAAAATTCAACACTTCCCTCCACAGATTTCGCCGAGAAAAAAATTTCCCATAATGCTATAAATATTAGACCATAATAGAAATTTATTGTTGCGTGAAACAACCGCGATTCCCTAAATGAAAGGCGATATCAGCTTTATAGCATCTTTTAACGAGCGAACAAATTAATTGAAGCGATTCCGATGTTTATTGTATTTTTGCCACTGTTGAAGCACCAAGAGTAACTGACTTTTCCATTGGAAATTCGACAAGCATGAATTCAACGTTTTTTTAAACATAAATACGACTGTTGTTGGCTGAGTAAATTGTACGAGAAAAAGGAAGAGTATTTACAATAATCAAAGTATGACTAGGAAATTGAAATTATTATTGGATACAATAAAATAAATAACAGAGTAAAATAGACGACAGAGAAAAATTATAATGGATAAAGACTAACAGCAATATATAACTATCCATTATTTATTTAACTCTCCGCGCTAGATTATGTCAAACAATATTGGAATATTGGGCGAACGTACGAGCTATAGAAAGCCAGCTCTACCAGGTAGAGCTATATAGAGGAGATTAGTGCAGATTAAAGATAGGCAAGATTAACTGTACTAATGGAATGTGGAAAGCTAACTATAGACCGGAATATTACCGAGATTTTTCCACAGTTCAACCAATAGAATTCGTTTCAACCTTCCCCTTGACGATGAACGTTTAGTCACGTACGAGGGGCAATGAATTGCAAATACGACGATTTTCACGTTTAGGCGTTTGATATTGGATGTTACCGAAGGGAATAAATGTTACCGAAGGGAATAAATGTTACCGAAGGGAATACGAACTAAATTTCCCTAAAATTAATTTTAAAAAAGTGGAAAGCCTGTCTACAAATGAACACGTCAAAAACGCCTCGGCCTTTCAATTATTGGCGAAATTTGAACAAAATCAATTCAGCTCGTTCGAATTTTTTATACATACTAATAAAAGATTAGGGTCTTTTGACTGGATGGATTAATTAAACAAATGCAAGGCTGATTAGAAAATTATTTCCGACTAAAACTAGTCTCTGCCCTCGTTGTAACGATTTTTCGAACACCATGACCATTTCACACGGCCTGTTGAAGAATAAACTATGTTTTTCAAGGTTTCGAAAAAAAATAAAATACAATAATAATAATTTGGGGATCAAAATCAGAACAATAAACTGTCAAAAAAACTTGGAAAATGAGTCATTATTTTCAAGCAAAATAAAAAACCAAAATAGAATGCAAAAAAAAAAAACTTGAAAAAAACGGTCTATCGTTCACTCTACAGTTTACTTCTTCTTCACTCAAATATGATCTTTAACATTGAAATATTGAGAACGAAAATTATTTTCCGCGACGATTATCAACGATCCATCTCTTAATCAAATTACATAACTGACCGTTGGAAATGGAGCACTTTCAGAGACACACTATAGACACAAGTTTCAGAAAAAACCTCGGCTTGGAAAATATTTATGAATTTTTATCGACTCACACATGACCCGAACGAAATGAACCTGAACGTCTTCCCGTTTCATAACTGCCAGAAGCGCTCTTCATAAAATGCACAATTCCTAAAGAAGTGTTTCCATTTCTTTAAAATACTCGACCAATAAGAAAATAATCGGGGGCAGATAAGATAATGGAAAACGTCGAGGAGAAGGAACGGATAAAAAAGGAACCGAGTATATCTCACCTATCCGAACGGACACTTGTCTCTGGAACGTGGAACGCTTCCTCATGATGTCCGAGCCGGTCGAATTTCGCCGATTGACTTGGGCCGCTTTCGCGAGCAGAACTTGAACGGAAGCCAGTTTTCTTTCGAATTTGGAAATTTCAAATACGCCGATACGGCAGAGAGCGCTAGATATGCAACCGAGGCCTTCTCTACTGCTCAAAGAATGAAAGGCGACTGCCTCTGGAACGACGGCGATAAAAGGTCCGTAGGCGTCAGAGCAATAACTCAGTTTAAGTTAGAACGATGTTCATAGGCCACTTCTGCCGGATAACTGATCGCCGTTGTTATAAGATTACCTTTCTCGCTTCAGCTCTACTGGCATCAACACTAGCCACACCCTTGAACCTGACGATGGCCCGAGGAAGGGATAGTCGACAGAAGAAAGGAGATATCTGAGCAAGGCTAGATAAATTCCAACAACGTCGAGCCGAATGTAATTGAACGTTACGTAAAAATAGTTCGATAAGAGCGAGAACGAATACAGACCGAACGTGACGACAAACGAAACTGCAAAAAATAAATAGATAGTCATCATCTATCGGGCGATTTTGTTTACGATATAGCGCCTTCGAATTGTCAGTAAGAATCGCAATGCTCTCCATAATTTGAGAATACGAATGCTGAACGGGTCGCCGTAGGTTCCTCCTTCTCAACCTCATACAAAACGGACTAAATTAATTGATGCAGACAAGTCACATAGTAAAACCACGTTTGAGTCGGCGAAAAGATATAGTCGATCATAAAATATCGAGTAATTCGTAAGTTCATACATCGCAGCTACTAGGAGATAAAGGCGTAAGAAAAATAAATCGTAAAAATTATTTGAAGCGATTTTGTAGCCTTGAAAATTAGAAAGCTCATAAAAATCCTTCCCACAATAAACCCAATTAGAATCTTGAAATTGTTTTCCCCGAATCCGAAAAACGCGCGAAATAGGTTAATTTCGCGGAAGTACCGTGTGTGATCGACCGTACAAGACGAAGTTTTTGAAACAGAATCCTTTTCATAACAAGGAGATAAGACAAAAAAAACCTGGAATAAATAGGAGGTAGTACGGGGCGTGACAAGCGGTAAAAATCATCTGTCATTCTCGTGCTGTAAACGAATTTCAAGACTTCAAGCGTTCAAATAAAATTATTTTTCCGGCCCAAAATCGAAATAGAAAATACGTACCAGAGAAATAGTGGGGGAAAACACATATCAGGGAAGTACGGTGTGTGATGCAAACTATAAAAATCAACTGTCATCCACTGACCCTTTGCGTTAGAAAAAAAGAAAGAAAAAACTCGTATGGCCTGTAAAAATTGATGCAGAAAAAAAGCCGAACGGTTATATTTGTAAGTATTGTGTGTTATCCTAGATTTTGCACGTTCACTGGGAGAACATTTTCCGAAAATTTAGTTTAATTTCATTCACTTCTAACAGAGTTATGACGACTTTTGCCACATTTTGGCCAAGTACACTTTCCCGTGTATAATTCTATAAAAAAAATCTTCCAAATTCAAGTTGTCGGACGATCAATTTTAACTCCATTTACCTACTACGTAGACACGGTATTATAGAAAAATACTCCAGCTTCATCTACTAATACTTGAAATTCCCCAAGACTTTCAATTCAGCTCCAATGCAGAAGTGCAAGAGCACTCGTTTTTCATTGATAGAACAATAAAATTCCAACGCGATAGACGTACAGATAGAACCGTATTTACATGGAGTTCCGACACGCGGAAACGTATCTGAGTCACGTGACCGCTCACAACGAACACCTCCGTCACGTGAAAGGTGCGTGACCCTCAATCCGCGCTAATACACGTGTAACCGATAGCGATATAACCTTGTCTTCAAGTAATCCACGTAATAATAAAGGAAAATCTAGTAAATCGTTCAGTAAATAAAGTCGTATTGAGATCGATAAACGCCGTGAACTATCATCGCGACTTCAAAGTTGAAAAATATAAAAACGGTGTTGTATTAAAAATGGGAACAACTAATAGTTGTCGTGAGATTCTTGTCGTTTTGACGTCGGATAAGTGTTAAACTCTCTTGAAGAATAGCTTTCGAAATCGCTTAAAAACATTTTAATGTTTCACCCTCGCCGAAGCCAGCGGAGCTCAAAATTTCGGCCGATCAAAAACTCTTTATGGAAAATAATTTCTCTGGCGCTGTTGAAATTTTTTTCTCCAAATTTTTTGCTATGCACATGTGTAAGGCGTTCAAATGAAGACTCCTGCATAATAAAATAATTGATTTACATAAATGCTGACCCCAAAAATCACGGTTAATGTCCAATTTTCGAGCTTTCAAAAACTGATTTTTTTTGGACCACTCGCAGATTTTTCCGAGAAATAAAAAAATCACAAAAATATATCTCGATAATCTCTGATTCATGAAAAAACAATAAACGTATTTTAGGGCTAAAATCCGACTGGTATTCTTTTCGTAACGAGGCAAATAGCATCGTTTTCTATGGAAATTCGCTAAAAATTATATCACCACGTTCAATAGCTCGCAAGAAAAGCGAAATTATTTTCAAATACGCCAAATATTTCTAAATTGCGCAAAATCATTTTAAAATACACAATTTCCAAAGCAGACTTAACCGAGAAGTAAACCACAACTGATTCTTTCGGAGAAACAGAAATATGCCACACAGAAATACTTGCGAGCGTTGCGTGCAATCAATACAGGCGTTTTGACAATAAATTATTAAAGACACAAGATAATATTATTTTAAAGTCGTAAGGATCGAAGTTGCAATTTAACTGATTTCTACAAGAAAAGCGTACGCGAATTGTAAATAGAAGAATGTAATAGAGAATAAATAAATACGATTGCACACAGATATTAATTAATTATGGGGATATTGCAGATAAATAGTCACAGAGAATAAAATTAATGTAAAATTTGGACATTTTTTAACTGCACTTTTAACTGCTAGAACAAAGAAGTCTTAAAAGTAGGATATTTAGCTTCTGAAACACTGGACACTGGAAAATCCCAAGCGAAAATTACACAGCATTGCCTACGAACATAGAATGATACACGTACTCAGCGATCCGATGTAGCACGGTCGATCAACGTAGATCACGTCCGCCATAATACAATTCGAGAATGCAAGGAGAAACTTGGACGATGCGACGAACGCTGGCAAAGTTATGCAACAATTGCGGTTCCGACGATGCATCAGCGGAACGTGATAAATCACTATGTACAATCGAAAGTCCGCCGTCCATTATTCGCGGTTTCGCGTTTCATTTCTCTCGCGTCCGTTCAAAAGATAAGAACGATTCGCTTGACATGAGTCGATTTTTTCTTCACAATAGAAATAGTCCGCTAGCGGGAAAAACTGAGAAGAAACGGATGTATTGATTTGTTCAGCGAAAAGAACGACGGGCGTTAAATCGGATTTTAGAGCAATGCACTCAGGAAGGCTGCGGTGGCACTGACAATCGCCAGTCAAATCAGATGTGTGCCAATTTGGCTATACGAACTCGTCTATTTCAAGATCAATGGCCATAGAGCGGGAGCTTCGTTTGATATGTTAATAATTAGATTTTAAAAGTGAAGTGGAACATCCGAACCACAATTTGGATTCGGTGACGTGACTTTCGACCCGATGGCGCACTAACTTTCAGCCAGTAAATACGTCAAGTTTGTTGATGATTATTAAAAAATAAAAATAAAATATAAAAATAAGAAATCAGTAAGTACCTATCTAATTTATAGAAAATAATAAAAATAACGGCTAAATATGGCGCTAATAAACGCGCTTAAAATGAACTACTATGAAAATTATTATTAATTTAAATTTATTATTATTAACTAAACTATGAAATTATCTGATATATCGAGAAATAAATATTCAGCGGGTAATAACTTAAAAAAAAAAATGAAACAGGGTTAGCATCGCTGAAAATTACAGCTCTCAATTGGTTCCTGAATACAAGTGATTTTTGACGTAGTTCCATCCCCTGATTTCCGGGCCACCCCATCAAATTTAAACTGAGCGTTCCTAATTTCGAATGATTTTTGGAGTTAATCGGTGATTAGCTCATCCCTTAAGTGAGAAGACTCCTAAACCCGTTAAAAATTTCCTCTATCAAAATACTCGTTTTAAAAGGGCTCAGAGGAAACCATAATTATGTTTAACTTACATTTTTTCTCAGCCCTCATTAATGGACCCGTTGTCAACGATGATGAAGCGATTGGGAGAATAAGGTAGAACCGCTGCGTCACAGTGAGGCAACTTTTTAACATTCGGTCACGTCTAGCGATATCAGGATCGATAAGATTAATTTCAACGACGAAAATCTGTCTCGTTAATTGAACCCACTTGATTTCGCAGGAAGAGGAATCAGATGAGAGTGCTATCGATAGGGAAACCCGACTGATAGCGTTAGTGAATACCGTGCCAAGCCGTATCATTGCACAATTGAATCTTCTATCTAGGGAGGTGGGCGAGCGAGGCTGAACAATACCGACAATCAAACTAGAGTTGACTGCTTTCCGCGGGGCGAAGATTCGTGTCAAGATTTTTCTCCAATTCTCAACTCATCCAATTACCTTTCGGCGAGTGAGTTTTAAAATTATGTTAAGAATTTTCTCTTCTTTCGACCGTCGCATTTTTACTTATAAGTCGAAGCGAAGACATTTCATGGTTTGAAATCTCCCCCTACTTTTTCAGTGAAACTTTCTAGTAATTTTTCACATACTCACGTTGTATTAAGCATTATGATCGTGCTATGAGGTTGGATAACACTTCCAAATGGCAAAATAAAACCTTCTCAAGCGAGCGCATTCCAGTGGAATTCAACTGAACGTCCAAAAATTATACTATAATCAACAAGCTCAAAAATAAAATAACTCATCGTTCGAGTGGCCTGCAATTATCGACTGATTTCGGACTATAAGGATTAGGAGCGTTTATTAATATTGTTTGGGAAACCATGAAGTAGAATACAATCAGCAATTATAGTTGTTTGGGTTAGTGAATAATCACACAAAAAATTGGTTGTCAATTCTGGGGAGCAAAACAAATAAAAATCAATGTTATGCATTTGCTCGATTGTGGCTCCTCTTCAATATATGTACATTTTCTTACCCCTCTGCACATTAAAAACTAACTCAAACCTCGTGTAAGAGCTAAGCTGAGTAAGAAAAATCACAGTAGCTTTCTACAATTTATTTGATATACGTGTTTCAACCCAATTACACAGGTCAGCATAAATATGTGTGAAAAAATCCAATTCTAGGCACCATCGAAAACAATAACCACAGCAACACAACCAGCCCTAACCGGTCCATTTATTCTATTCACGCGAAATCTGTCGAATTTTCAATTGAAATTGAAACGTGCCAATAAAAAGCGTACCAACGAAACACCTCAAAACGATTCGATCGCACATTTTGCGACGAAGCTGATGAAGTAATTATCGAAACGTGGGGGAACGAACGGGGAAAACTAGCTAGACGAATTTCTCACGGCCGGTGCAAACAACGAACAACAAAACGCTTTATTGGCAACGGCGGGGAAGGCGGAGAAAAACGTACGCTCGAAGAAATAGGGGCACAGTTCGCGGCCAAACACGCGAGGCATCCGTTGATTGGCTGAAACCACATCACCTGACTCGGTTACGGATTCGCTTCAGCGACGCCCACTCGCCCGGTGAAGCCCCTGTCCTCGCAAGTCCGAGTAAAATTAAATGCAAAATAAAATATCTCCGAGATCAATGAGAGGTGGAAATCTCGACGAGTACGTTCGAACTCGCAGTCTCATCCGTCCGCCAGACCAGTGAGACTTGCGCGGCGGCGAAACTCATTTATAAATACGGCTTTGGCCTTGGAGGTCAAACAGAAACGAAGCCAACGCGTAAAAGGAGAGGCGCCATAGCTATCGAACTGTAAGCAAAAGACAGATCGGGTTGACTCATGTTTTTTTCCGGGTTTTCCTCAAGAGAAATGAGGAAATAGCAGAAGAAAAACACACAGGGGAAGAGGGAAGCCGTATCAATCCACCCAATCACCCATTACTTTCTTATTTGAGTCGGCAAACAAGAATTCAAGATTTACAAAATCAAGAAAGACACAAGGATAGAAGACAAAAAGATTGTCTGGATTTGCCAGATATTACAAAAGTGCGAAAAATCCAGACCGTCCGGATCGTCCTAAAAGTCTGGAAAGTCTAGGGTATCCAGAATATCCAGAACGTCCGGATTTCCAGACCTATCAATATTATTTTTATAATATTCTTCTATTAGCTCATCCTGGACTTTGCTGGATCGCGTTCTCGATCATTTAAAATTATTGAACAAAATCGTCTTTTGAAAATTTTTTTTTTTTTTCATGAGAAACATCAATTTTTGCTGTAGGTCAGTTTTCTCATTTTTGCTCGAGTGTCGAGTCAGATGAAACGGTGATATTTTCATATCTAAAAGATTAAAATCGATCTTCGACGATAAAAATTTAGAGCATCCGAAAATTATTTTTGGCTCATTCACCGAGAGAAAATTTTCTGCAAATATCATCGAGTTCTATTCCAATATCGCCCATTAGGGATGCTAAGAGCTAACTTTTACCGCTTTCTGTATTTCAAACCGGCCGCACAGTGCAAGGTTATCTGTACTGGCGATACGATCAGACTGACCGGGAGATGGAACTCATTTGACAATGAACTCAGCACGTGAAGGCCGAGCGGTAGACGTCAACCCTTTCCATCTCCCCGTTTCGCGCCTCGAGCTAAGAGCCAAAATACAAGGGAGCGAAATTAGTCTAATTAGAAGAGGAAGAGTGCACGAAACTATTTCGGAACTATCGCAACGCATAAATACAGGTGCGGAAAAGCAATTGCAAACTCGATGGTACGGAATTTGCGGTAGAGTTCGAGGATTTTCCGGAAAATCAGACTTTCCGGAAATTTCTCACATTCGAGATTTTTCCGAATATTCCGGACATTTCGGATGCGGTTACCAAATACACATTTTCCTGTCAAACCTTGGAAAAAACGTATTTTCTCCCCCTCAAAAATACCCTTAAAATTGAGCCAGCAATGTGATTGAAGAATTGGGACGTCGTGAGACCAAGATTGATTCTTGATGAAAAAATAAAAAATGTAGCTATCTATTATATTTGGCCGGAAAAGTGTTGAAGGCCTACGGCGGACAGACAGAATTTTTTTTTATTAGTCATTCGGATTCTAAGTACATGCCTTGAAACGTAAAACATCACATTGTTAATGAATAATAAACCAAAAAATATATAAATAAAATATATATAAAAATGAAATAATTATAAAATATATATTTTTTAAAAATATAAAAAAAAAACAAAATTCTTGCAGGCCGTAAGAATCAATATTTTCTAATGCTCGAGCTCTTGAAATTTGATTTATGGAGAAATACGCTTGATTTTCATCATTAGGGTCACAAGCCGTACTTTCGCGTTATTTTTCTCTAATAAAGGTTCTGCTTCCGTTCCTGTTGTACTTCCTTCTTGCTATGCTCTTTCTACTTCTATCATGGCAGTGGTTAGAATTTCTTGCGCTCATGGTAGTTGGGGGACCTGATGGAGCGGTCCTCATAGCTACTGAGCAATCGCAGTTGAAGGAATTGGCATCTTTAAGATCGTTTGCCATGCAAATAGGTTCGGTCATTGTTTCTGAGAGGACATTTGCATGAAAAACACACCGACGATTATAGTTTTGCCAGCGTTAGCAGCCTATTCTGATAAAAATCCTAATAAATAGGTGCCCAAATTAGCAGTAAATGCTTACTTCGGCGTAAAAAGACGAGATTCGCTGTTATAAAGGAACTGGCTAAAGACCCGTTCTATCCGGACATTCCGTCTTTTCTGGACGTTATGTCCTTTCTACCTTTCCTGGAATTTCTGTTCATCCGGACATCCCGTCCTTTCCTGACGATCGATCTTTTCCGGAGAGTCCGGATTTTGGTGAAAATACAAAATAATTATGTAGCTTTAGATTTTTTTTTTCAAAAAAGTGTTGGCGGTGAACGGACGGAAATGGTGGTATTGAATAATCGGCTTCTCCGTACGTACGTTGAACGTATAGCGTCCGGAATGGCCAGTTAGCAGAGTCCAGATTTTGGAGAAAATTCAAAATATATTGTAAAGTCGGGAATATCCGTAATGTTTGGAAAGTCCGGAAAGCCCAGTCTGTCCAGAAAGCCTGATTATTTATTTTCCTCGTCACAAATGGTCAGACGTTTATTATTATATTTTACATTTCACATTGTCACTACGTGTCGAGGTATTTTCTTTATTTTCGAGTTTCGCGTTAAGTAGGATTATTCGAATAAACTCCAATTTCTTACAAGAAGGCTTTGATCGTTATTTTATTAACTCCTAACTACCACGTTACAGCGAAACCGTGTCCTATGAAACGATGTTTAAAACTTGGACGGCATATTCAACAAATACAATTGTGTCCAATCGTGTCCTTTTTATTTATTTTATTTTTATTTATTTATTTTATTTTATTATTTTTATTTGAAAACTTTATTTGCACATAAATGGTGCATTACAGTCGTGTTAATGTCAAGACGAAATAATTAACATGCGGTGAGGTGGACACCCAGTGTCCTACAATCGTGTCCTCAAATATTCCGGAAAACCCGTTCTATTCGGACATTCCGTCTTTTCCGGAGTATTGACGTTATTGCCCTATCAAATTTTACTCGAGCATTACAGTTAATACTGACCTCGAATCGGAAACGGTTTCGTCTGAATTGTTTCCGACGTTGGCGGAATGTGACGAAGCGTCGCCGGCGACAATCCCCCGTCCAAACTGCACGTCATACGCATCGAAGGCGGATCCGATCCAACGTTGCAATTGCAAAGGCTCGGCACGGGGTAACTATTGTAAAGCTCCATCCAACGCAAAAAACCAATTCAGGGAACGAAATCGCCCGAGAAAAAAAACAGCTGTCGAAAGACGCGGAGCGGTGTAACTATAGGAACCGTAGAGGTCAGGGAACTAGGATACGGGGCGGCGCGAAAGTCGGCAGACGACACAGACTATTACGTTGCGTACGAAGCTATCTATCCGACACAAAAGCCTGCTGCTACTAGCAACGGTTGACGTATCGCGATAACTTCAACCAGCTGAGCAGCGTGCAACTACCGTTTTGAGGAGAGGGGACCGCTGTAGTGGGGGTTGGACAGATCGTTGGCGAAGAGTTTCGAGACCAACATTGAGCAGTGGCGAATATTGAGCCGATAAACCACTTCTAGATAGTTGATAATTTAAATTTTTATTAAATCAAAACGTCGCGAATGAGGACTGTTTGAAATGATATATGGCCGTCTGACATGCGAAAATGGGGGTAGACAATAACGTTTCCCAATGCCTCCCCTATTGAGGGGTAGCACGTAGCAGCCCCTCTTACGCCCCTAAACGCCCTATACGCTCGTGGACATCGATCCAGTTGGGAAGGCATAAGGCGTGTTCTTTCAAAACAAAATCTCGCAAAGAAATAAAGAAATAGAAGGGGATAAATAATAGAGTTCGTAGAGTTTTAGAGGAAGGGGTTACCTCATGGAAATTTTCAGGATCATCGAGGTTTATAAAAAGGGGGAAAATAAGGAAATAAAACGCATCAAATGATTGTACGGTGGTTTATTATTCCTTCGCTTCAATCCATTTGTGATAGTAATTATTCCGAACATTTGTAAATTTTTCTACCAAACAACAGATTGGTAACTATATGGGAAACGCCGTATGAACTTTAATTTGTGATTCGAATCAATAAATTATATTTTTCTTAACTTTCGAATTGAAAGCTAAATTTTTCGCCAAACGTTGCAGCTGAAGAGTGTTTGACGAGCATTCCAACGAGTATAGATCGATTTTTATTTCTCCAAGAACTATTGAGTTATTCTGCCAAAATTCTGAAAACCTCAAAAATTAGACAATAAAGCTGCGATGACTTGAGAACCATTAAAGCTATCGACCCCACGATGGTTTTAGTCGATTCAGCGTCCGAAAATTTATGGAAATCGATACCAAACACACCTTTGTCAAAAAAACATTCGAAAATACGAATTCTCTCCTCCTCAAAACCCCCAAAAATACTCTAAAAATTGAGCCAGCATTGTGGTTCGAGAATGGGGCCGTTGTGAGACCGAGATTGATTATTGGTGAAAATTTCAAAAATTTAGCTACTATAGTTTGGTCGGAAAAATGTTGACGGCGGACGGAGCGAATTTTATTTATTGGATGTTCGGATTCTACACATGCCTTGAAACGTAATAGAATTATTTTCTGGGGCGATTACAATGGTTTATAATGAATAATAAACCAAAATACGACACCAGTGGTTTACATATCACACGATAGTTCCGTCTTTGAGTCAAATAATGGTATGACCAATTATAAAATGAAGAATCTCAATCACAAACATTAATACGCCAAACTTCGAATTTGATCTTTCGGACGATCAGATTCCATTTTTTTACAATGTATAAATGTGAATAAAAAAAATCCCGATGACCAAATATTGAGCGTTTACTTGAAAACGAGAGAGGAGTAAACTTAATGATCATTTCGATTTAGAAATGCCCAGTCAAAAGATCACAGAAGTATCAAATGAATATTAATGTCGTCTTTAAAGACCTATCAAATGATTGAAAAACCAAATCGCGGCAGTTTATTCGTATTCAGCACAGACTCTTTGAACTATCGTCGGCGGCAAAGAATGACGGTCGTGAGAATGTGTCACCCGATTTTATCAACACACAAGCTACGCAATTTAGACGTCCTTCCTCAACAACCGATGTCAGCCTGCGCCTCCCTCTTTCTATCGTTTCACTTCGCAGGCGTCTTCCGTTCGCCAAACTACGAACGAAAAAAGCCAATGAAAAAAGAGGAAAAAAACTGGCTCTACCGAGTTCTTGAGTTGACTAAACGAAAAGCGTCTTCGAGGCCTAGGCGCAAGGTAATCAACTATCGGATGATCGTTCCATTTGAATTCGCCAGCTGCTCTCATGCTCAAGGAGCCTGACGGCCCTATTCAAAAATTGATATTTCAACTTGAAAAAAAATTCCTACTATATAAATTATAAACCGTTGATTATTTGTCCGAGCAGTTCAACAGTCGCAATAATTATATGTGTAATGATGTACTTGTTTCTTTTTTTTCTCTGAATAAATGGATAAAAAAAAATCTAACCTTTATTTTCTGCAAACCAAGCCGCAAAATAAAACTAGAGAAATTAGAATAAATTTTGATGTGCATAAATTTAAGTTAAAAAAAAATTATTAATATAATATTTTAGTATAATATTATTTATAGTATAATATAGTATAAGTACGTTGGGGGCCACCTTTCGCAAAAGGGGCCACGTAACGCACAATTTATATTGTGGGGGCCACCTAATGCAAGTTGCGTTAGGTGGCCCCCAGTTTTACCCAGAAAGGGTCGTCTAACGCACTCTTTATATAACTATATTAATGTAATAATTCTAGAATATTATTTAATATAATATTCTAGTATAATATTTTATTCAAATATTCTAATATAATATTTCAATATAGCTAATAATATTATATAAAACGAATAATCAAATCAATCATCAGGATAATCTATTTTTAGTTTACAAGCCTGAAGAAGAGTCATTCAAACACACGTTTTCTCATACTAAAAGTACTGGTCCTTGGGTCCATGTTTAAAGAACCTTGGGAGTCAATATTAAAGTCATGCAACCTTACGACCAAGTCTAACAAATCAATATTTTACCAGCTTAAAATAACCCTTTATAAGCAACTGCTCGTAGTAATTTGATTTCTTCAGGCGTAACCACAAGTTGTCCAACATCAAGAGCATGAAATAAAGATTAATCCTCTTCGAACTATCCACATCAGAATCCTCAACTGAAGGTTCAAAATCCTATTTTTTCCTCAAAGGTCGTTTCGATATTCTAGCTAAAAGCTTCTAGATAAAAATGGCGGATAATTGTTAAGGTCATGCTCACACTTGTATCGCCGTTCGAAAATAGGTCTGCAACAAAACGGAAACAAGTTGACCTTCGCAGAGTTCTCCGGATCTTCCGCAAATACTAATCAAGCCGAGCTCGAGAGCGTCCATTTTAGCCTATCTGTTGTCACAGGTCGGCATAAAACATTCTAAATGATCGAAGTGGTTTCATTCAGTACAAATTATTCATTGCTATTGGGGAATTATCGTCTATTAGTAATCACGCAGCTGAGCAGAAGGGAATTTTGCACACTAAGAACACCAAACTTATGTGACTTTTATTAGATGACTTATTTCCATAAGATTTCTTAACGTTGATCTCTCGTCTATAAGCGGCGATCTCATCGAGCTCGAAGATTATAGTTCGATTCTGATAATCTAGGATGTTAGGAAACTCGAAAGTTGCCGACGAAAGCTGCAATAAATCGTGGAGATCCAATTATTCGACGAGAGTTTTAGTTATCTCAGCGTTTACATAATAGCCTAGGTTATTAAAATATGATGGTCTCACTGCAACACTGGCTGACTGAAATTTTTCCAACTTCTCAAGAGAGCCGAGTTTTATAGGCGAAGGCTTCTTAGGAGACGCTTGCCAAGGAAACGGTTTCTAGGGAGACGTCTACCTTAGAAACGGTTTCTTAGGAGACGTTTACCCTGGAAACGGTTTCTTAGCAGACTTCTTGTGAGACGTTTGATCCAGAAATATAAAAAAACTTGAAATAACAAAATGTCAGTGACCAGGTGTTGCTGTGAGACTGAAAATACGAAAAAAATTATAACGAGCTATACTATTTTTTCCTCTTTACCCCACAAAAATGATGTAATTTTTTCCAGAGAAAACAATTCGGTTGGTGACGTTTGAATTTACTTTCATCGTTTCCGATTCAAATTGTAATTTTTTTACTGACAAAAGTTGACCGATCCCGCAATGCTTCTCACATTTATCAATCCTATTCAATTATAAAGGATAGAGCATGAAAGCCATCGTATCTAGGTTAAAAACAAATGGCTTTCGAAGATTTACAAATGACTTAGCTCAGCTGAATTAAGAACTACTTGACGGCATTTTTTTACTAAGTGAAGATGAAAAAATATTCCCCGAGGCCAACCGAACGACGTTTGTTGAGAGACAGCGAGTAAAAATTGTCTGTCATCTGATCACGGCCGTAGCTCTTCGTCTAATGTGGGCACACAAAGATAATAAAATATTTACAACGTTGGTCATAGCACTGTTCTCGAAAAGTACACATATCCATAATGAATAATAATCTCAACGAAGACCGTTATTTGTTTTCAGCCTTTAACAATTGAAAAATTAAAGAGCCACGGGAGAGCAAAAATGCGTAACGGGTCACTCCCGTACCCGTACAGGCCACAAAGGGGAACAAAATGAGTAACCAATTATAAAAAGCTTATAGTTATTTAAACTGGCTGGTGATGAATGGTAATAGTTCTTCAAGTTCTTGTAGGTCTTGATATATCCACGAGGGCGATTGAATGGCGGCTGATTTTAATCGTGTGGGTCACATACCGTATTTCCGGGTTATTCGCATATTGACAATATTTTGATTTTTACAGACCGCATTATGTTTCAACCCTAGGAGAGAATAAATTCGTCTTTATGCCAGCTGAATTTCGCTTGATTTTTACTATTTGTGTCACACACAGTACTTCCTCGTAGAGCGCATTTTTAGTTATTATATTAGAGCGTTTTCGAATTTGCGGGTCTCCTTGCTTTAAAAATGACAATTTTTCTCAACAACTTTTTCTATAGTTTAGATCACACACAGTAATTCCGCCTCATGCGTTTTTTTCTCACTATTTCGATTTTTACGTCATTTTCGAATGACGTTTTTTCAGGGCTAGTTATACATTTTTGGGTGCCCTAGCAATAATAATGATCCCATTTCACAAAAAATTGGCTTGTTTCGTTCGGCTTAGCACTCAAGCAGAATGAACCTAATTCGTGCATTTTCGGTTCTAGCTAGTTTTTCAATAACAATCGTGGGTACTGAGTTGCAAATTTCTTGAGTTATAATAAGTTGTGCCTGCTACCGACTCAAACATGGAAGTACTGTATGATACACATCACTGGTTTTTCTTGATCGCCAACCAATCTTAAAAGTCAAATCCTTTGCCGAAAGATACAGCCGAAGAGAATGCTTGATGAGCATTCCAACGAGTACAGAACAATTTTAATAGCTTTAGAAAGTCTCAAGTTATACAATGTCGACGAATTCCTCGAAATCTCGACATTCCCACAAAAGCGGCGATAACTTGTATCATTCGATTCAGAGTAGTAAAATCTATATGAATTGATACATTTGTTTAAAAAACGTTTTTAAAATAATTTTTATCAATTCATTTTCTACTTTGCTTAATGTTCACTTCTTTTATTTCGCTAAGCACAATACATACAGTATTGTTATATGGTACTTCGATTTTTATAGCACAAGAGAATCTCTAGTTGTACCATCTCACAAGTTTCTCGGATTCTCGACTATCTCTTCTCTAGAGCATTTTAAGTCAAATTTCTAACGCTTCTAAGGCCAAGAATGATTTTTTTGGTGAACATTCAAAAGATGATATTTTGAGCTTAAGATGTTTTTTTTCTTCAAAAAAGAGTTGGCGGTGGACGGCTGGAAATGTCGAATTGAATATTCGTATTCTGCGTACGTATAACATATAATTTTGAGGAAGATTAGAAAATTTTTTCGCGAACGATTAGAGTGGTTTGTTATTGAATAATACACCAATAATTTTACGAAGACAATAACTTAACCGGTTTTCGAGTTATTCCTGATTTTACGACAGAGTTTTTTTAATTTCAAATTTTTCGGCGCGAACATGTTCTGCAACATTACTCTGCAAAAACTGTTTTGAAATGCCGAATCTAGGGCGTACAATGCTGGACCGATGGCAGTTGGCCAAACAACAACAAGAAATCCGATTCCGTAAATAACGGAACGTCGGCAAACGAGAAAAACGCAGCGAATTGCATCGGACTAATAAGGGGAAATTGAAAAATCGTTCCTCGCGCCACTCGTGAATATTTGTCTCACCACACAAAGCGTCTATAGACCTCTATAGATACCTCTCATCTCACCGAACTGAACCGCTTCCTATCCCCTGGGCTAGAAAACTGCTGACGTAGACAATGCGTTAATGCCTTAGCGAGTAATTTTCAATCTCAACAACTTCACTAGAAACCATGATTTTACGGATGCAATCTCAGGCGAAAATAGCTGAAATATTAACAAATGAGAATCCAAAATTTCAGTATCGTAACTAGATAAATTAATGAAGAACGTACATATTATAAAATATTATCATAATTATTACATTGAAAAATTATAAATAATTATAAATATAAATAAAATTATATTATAAAATCACAAAAAGTTTAAGAACGATAAAATAATTTTTTAAAAAGTTTAAGAACGATAAAATAATTTTTTTAAATGTTTATAACATTATTTATAATCTAGAAATGCTCGCTAGAAACAAAAATGCACGTTGGTTAGTGGGTAGAAATACAAGGCTTCTTTTCTAAAAAAAATAAAATAAAATAATAAACAACAGTAAAAAGAAAAAGAAAAACAAGGTGGAGCAATGAGTCTGTGATATTGGTTTATCATCGTACTTCATCGATCACTGTATCTGTTTAATGTATGAAAAAGTCAGTTAATTGGCTCTTGATCGACCGTTTTGAACCCAAACCGTTTTTTCGGTGCAAGGAAAATCGTGCAACCTCAGCGCATATATTATTCTCCACACTTTCTCAATTCCTGTTATCCTAATACTCCCATTCGTATCGTCCTAATATTACAAGCGCGGCGGACAGTTGAATTCGCCCGATAAATTTTTCTCAAGTCACGCCGTAAAATGTGAAATAGGTTTGTTTACCGTTGGAGACTGGCCAATCTCCGTTGGCATCGTGGTTGACGATATGAGGAAACATTTCGGCCTCCGAGCAC